>CM067355.1:33904309-34087439 GCA_034190875.2 Urechis unicinctus
TGAAAGGGTTCAATGAAATCTTTTTATGTGCGAAATTAAACCGGAGGAATTATAATAAGAACGACCACAATAAATAACAAAAAAATTAACAACACGAAATAAATGAAAATAATAATAACAATAACGCCTCCACGATTTCAGTACGTTTGGCTTTTTTTTATATTGACCATTTTCATTTCTAACTTTTGAAGAAAAAAAAATTGGCTCTTTTTTTTCTTCTTAAAAGGCTTTTTAAAAATTGCCTCTGTTGGGCATTGTTTGCCGGGTCAATCTCATCTGGAAAATCATAGCCAACAATTAATGAATGTATTTTACAAGTACTTTCACATACAATTGCATTTAAATGATTTCATGACCTCGTCACTTCTAAATAAAGCCCGATTTGTTATAGACTCCAAACACAGTGGAGGTAAAGCTCACAATACAAACAAAGCAACAATTATCTTCATTCAGAATTCCACCTATTTCACAGATCGCTATGGAGCAACAAAATGTAACACAAGCCTCTTGAGCCAGACCAATTCACAGACAATGACCTGTGAGATGACTGAATTACAAGAACTCACTATCATTGGTTGGAGGTTCGGCTACCTCCTCTTGGCGGTCCTCCATTGGTGGGTTCATTGGCGTTGCTGTTAATCAAAGTGCAATGTATTTTTATATAGAAGAAGGTAAGGTAAGGTAAGTATAGGGTTTAACGGCACACCAACACTAGTGTGTTATATGGTGCCTACTTAAGGAGGGGCATGTACGAGTACGAAAGGATAAGAATTCAAGGTTTACAACCAACTAAAAATCGAATTAATTGAAGTGTATTAATTGAATTATATTAATTTGAACTATATTGAATTAATGAGAATTGTATGATCTAAAATCTATAAAAAAGTCCAATTTCTCTAATGAATTCAAGTATCTTGGATGGATTCACCCTTTCAAATAATTCTGAAAGGGTTTGAACCCGGAAGAAGCGATTTCGGATCAAAATCAAATCAGCACATTCGATGAGAATGTGCTTGACAGTATAGGCACATTGACAAGGAATACATTCAGGGATGGGTTCATCCCTTAGTAGAAAGGCATGAGTTGTATAGGTGTGTCCTATACGAGCGCGAGCAAGAACGACCTCTTCTCTTCGGCTCTCTCTCTTCAGCTGTGTGGCCACTCCCCAAGTTGAGGCTGGATTTCGTAAAGTTTGTTTGGAATGGATTCATCCCACTGGTCCTGCCATTTTTGTTTAAAAAGTTTAACGACCTGCGGTTTTAAGTCTGTAAAGGGAATCTTGGTTTCAGACACTGGCTCATGTAGGGCTTCCTTTGCAGTCCTATCGGCTCTTTCGTTGCCTGGGATACCTATGTGACTGGGTACCCAGACAAACTCAACATTTTTTCCCAGCATGGATAAACGAGTAAGATTTTCTAAAATATCTACAACAATATGGCACGATAAACAACTTATTCCCAATTGCCTCCAGGGCAGATAACGAATCACTAAAAATTGTAAAATCCGCATTGGGATGGTGAGCAATAAGGCCCAATGCCATCCTTATTGCGGTAACTTCAGCTGTAAAAACAGATGCTGCACCAGGCAGTCTTTCCTTGTGGGTCTGAGGTCCGAACACGACTCCAGCGCCCACACGGTTTGCATCTTATATAGAAGAAAGAATCAGACAAGAACAATAGATATCATTTGAAATGTTTACAAAACGCCTCCAACAACAGAAGCAGGGAGGGCCTTATAAGTTTGCTTGACATGTTGTTACTGTTACGCAATATCCTGTAGCCAGTTGTACGTGGTTTGCACTTTGTAATCAGTGCTTTTTATTTGTGCAGCGCCCGTGTCATGGACACCCAGATAAGGTAAGGTAAGGTAAGGTAAGGTAAGGTAAGGTAAGGTAAGGTAAGGTAAGGTAAGGTAAGGTAAGTATAGAGTTTAACGGCACACACCAACACGTATTGTTATATGGCGCCTAGAAAGGTTAATAGATAAGATTGGCCTGATAAAGCAGCCGCCTTCTAGGATAAATGAAAATGGAGATGGAGAAGATAAAAATGGAAACGATATTCCATGAGCAAGTCACCACCAGCCCATTGACAGATGATGTCGAGGGGCCTGCGAACACTACGCAGGCCGCGCGTTTTTTAAAACGCTTCATGAATCGTAAAAAGTATCCAGGCGTTTTTAAAACCAAATTACGCAATGTTGATGGTCGGTTTGTAAAGAAACCAAAGAATTTAATGGCATGGAGGGGTTTATGTCAATATTATTTTAGATTATTTTGTGTTTTTTTTTTTTTTTTCGTTGTTTGCTGCGACACACAGCTTATTCGCATCCCGCAGGTAAGGTAAGGTAAGTAATAAGGTAAAAAAACGGCACACCAACACTAGTGTGTTATATGGTGCCTACTTAAGGAGGGGTAAATACGAGTACGAAAGGATAAGAAAGAGTCAAGGGTTAAAACTAACTAAAAATTAAACCCATTAGTATTAATTGAATTATATGAATTGAATTATATATAATAATTTGAGAATTGTATGGACTAAAATCTATAGAAAAGTCCAATTTCTCTTATGAATCCAAGTATCTTGGATGGATTCACCCTTTCAAACAATTCTGAAAGGGTTTGAACCCGGAAGAAGCGATTTCGGATCAAAATCAAATCAGCACATTCGATGAGAATGTGCTTGACAGTATAGGCACATTGACAAGGAATACATTCAGGGATGGGCTCATCCCTTCTAACGACACGCAGGAGGATACAGTGGGCCGATTCTACCCCGGGCCCACAGGGGTAGTCTGGGGAAGGGCGAAGATCTAGATACTTCGCTATAAGAAAGAAGTGTCCCTTGGAGGGATGCAGCGAGAGAAGCTTCTGGCTTCACAACCACCTCAAAAGATATGATGTATTATTTATTGTGCATTGAGAGAGACACGTTGTTGCATTCCAATTAACAAGTACTGATGTATCTTTGTGCGAAATAAGACATGGAAGTTTACTATTCCACACCAACTAACAACAAAGGTTTCGTCAAAGAGTCTCTAATAATGACCAAAACGCCTCCATGATAAGGCAAGCTAAGTATTGGGTTTAAAAGCATATTAATACTCGTGTCTTATATGGTGCTAAAAAGGTTTATACATAAGGTTGACCTGATTAAGCAGATGCCTTCTAGTATAAATGAAAATGGAGATGGAGAAGATAAAAATGGAAACGATATTCCTTGAGCAAGTCACCGCCTGCCGATTGACTGTACCAGGCCATTCATGGCATTAAGACCCTGGATTTTTTGACAAAACGCCCCTTGACATCAGGTAAGGTAAGTATAGGGTTTAACAGCACTCCAACACTAGTGTGTTATATGGTGTTACTTAAGGAGGGGTATATTATACGGGTACGAAAGGATAAGGAGTAAAGGGTTAAAACTACAAATTAAACCCATTAGTATTAATTGAATTATATTAATTGAATTATGTATAATAATTTGAGAATTGTATGGTCTAAAATCTATAGAAAAGTCCAATCTCTCTTATGAATTCAAGTATCTGGGATGGAATCACCCTTTCAAACAATTCTGAAAGGTTTTGAACCCGGAAGAAGCGATTTCGGATCAAAATCAAATCAGCACATCCGACGAAAATGTGCCTGACGTTGTAGGTACATTGACAAGGAATGCATTCAGGGATGGGCTCATCCCTTAGTGGAAAGGCATGAGTTGCCTTGAAAGACAACACGAAATAAACGAAAATAATATCGGTAGGGTAAGTATAGGGTTCAACGGCACACCAACACATATGTGTTATATGGCGCCTAGAAAGGTTTATAGATAAGATTGTCCTGATTAAGCAGCCGCCTTCTAGGATAAATGAAAACGGAGATGGAAAAGATAAAAATGGAAACGATATTCCATGAGCAAGTCACCACCAGCCGATTGACAGATGATGTCGAGGGGCCTGCGAACACTACGCAGGCCGCGCGTTTTTTTAAAACGCGTCATGAATCGTAAAAAGTATCCAGGTGCTATTAAAACCAAATTACGCAATGTTGATGGTCGGTTTGTAAAGAAACCAAAGAATTTAATGGCATGGAGGGGTTTATGTAAATATTATTCCTGATTAAGCAGCCGTCTTCTAGGATAAATGAAAACGGAGATGGAAAAGATAAAAATGGAAACAATTATCTTAAGTCAATGCCAGCCCCTAATCTAGATGAAATCCGGGCTAAGTGATGTGTTACAGATATAGACCTCGTAAGGACCGCTCCACTCAACCACCAGGATCCCACTGTCCACCGACACAAGTCGCAACCCATGGCCAACAGGTTGCCTCCTATTAGTCGCCTCTAACGACACGCAGGAGGATACAGTGGGCCGATTCTACCCCGGGCCCACAGGGGTAGTCTGGGGAAGGGCGAAGATCTAGATACTTCGCTATAAGAAAGAAGTGTCCCTTGGAGGGATGCAGCGAGAGAAGCTTCTGGCTTCACAACCACCTCAAAAGATATGATGTATTATTTATTGTGCATTGAGAGAGACACGTTGTTGCATTCCAATTAACAAGTACTGATGTATCTTTGTGCGAAATAAGACATGGAAGTTTACTATTCCACACCAACTAACAACAAAGGTTTCGTCAAAGAGTCTCTAATAATGACCAAAACGCCTCCATGATAAGGCAAGCTAAGTATTGGGTTTAAAAGCATATTAATACTCGTGTCTTATATGGTGCTAAAAAGGTTTATACATAAGGTTGACCTGATTAAGCAGATGCCTTCTAGTATAAATGAAAATGGAGATGGAGAAGATAAAAATGGAAACGATATTCCTTGAGCAAGTCACCGCCTGCCGATTGACTGTACCAGGCCATTCATGGCATTAAGACCCTGGATTTTTTGACAAAACGCCCCTTGACATCAGGTAAGGTAAGTATATAGGTTTAACAGCACTCCAACACTAGTGTGTTATATGGTGTTACTTAAGGAGGGGTATATTATACGGGTACGAAAGGATAAGGAGTAAAGGGGGTTAAAACTACAATTTAAACCCAATTAGTATTAATTCAATTAATATTAATGGGTTTATGTATAATAATTTGAGAATTGAATGGTCTAAAGATTGAAAAGTATAATCTTTTAGAATTACAAGTATCTGGGATGGAATCACCCTTTCAAACAATTCTGAAAGGTTTTGAACCCGGAAGAAGCGATTTCGAATCAAAATCAAATCAGCACATCCGACGAAAATGTGCCTGACGTTTGTAGGTACATTGACAAGGAATGCATTCAGGGATGGGCTCATCCCTTAGTGGAAAGGCATGAGTTGCCTTGAAAGACAACACGAAATAAACGAAAATAATATCGGTAGGGTAAGTATAGGGTTCAACGGCACACCAACACATATGTGTTATATGGCGCCTAGAAAGGTTTATAGATAAGATTGTCCTGATAAAGCAGCCGCCTTCTAGGATAAATGAAAACGGAGATGGAAAAGATAAAAATGGAAACGATATTCCATGAGCAAGTCACCACCAGCCGATTGACAGATGATGTCGAGGGGCCTGCGAACACTACGCAGGCCGCGCGTTTTTTTAAACGCGTCATGAATCGTAAAAAGTATCCAGGTGCTATTAAAACCAAATTACGCAATGTTGATGGTCGGTTTGTAAAGAAACCAAAGAATTTAATGGCATGGAGGGGTTTATGTAAATATTATTCCTGATTAAGCAGCCGTCTTCTAGGATAAATGAAAACGGAGATGGAAAAAGATAAAAATGGAAACAATTATCTTAAGTCAATGCCAGCCCCTAATCTAGATGAAATCCGGGCTAAGTGATGTGTTACAGATATAGACCTCGTAAGGACCGCTCCACTCAACCACCAGGATCCCACTGTCCACCGACACAAGTCGCAACCCATGGCCAACAGGTTGCCTCCTATTAGTCGCCTCTAACGACACGCAGGAGGATACAGTGGGCCGATTCTACCCCGGGCCCACAGGGGTAGTCTGGGGAAGGGCGAAGATCTAGATACTTCGCTATAAGAAAGAAGTGTCCCTTGGAGGGATGCAGCGAGAGAAGCTTCTGGCTTCACAACCACCTCTCAAAAAGATATGATGTATTATTTATTGTGCATTGAGAGAGACACGTTGTTGCATTCCAATTAACAAGTACTGATGTATCTTTGTGCGAAATAAGACATGGAAGTTTACTATTCCACACCAACTAACAACAAAGGTTTCGTCAAAGAGTCTCTAATAATGACCAAAACGCCTCCATGATAAGGCAAGCTAAGTATTGGGTTTAAAAGCATATTAATACTCGTGTCTTATATGGTGCTAAAAAGGTTTATACATAAGGTTGACCTGATTAAGCAGATGCCTTCTAGTATAAATGAAAATGGAGATGGAGAAGATAAAAATGGAAACGATATTCCTTGAGCAAGTCACGCCTGCCGATTGACTGTACCAGGGCCATTCATGGCATTAAGACCCTGGATTTTTTTGAAAAAACGCCCCTTGACATCGTAAAAAGTATATAGGGTTTTAACAGCACTCCAACACTAGTGTGTTATATGGTGTTACTTAAGGAGGGGTATATTTACGGGTACGAAAGGAAACCAAAGGGTTAAAACTACAAATTAATTCAATTAATATAATTCAATTAATACTAATGGGTTTATGTATAATAATTTGAGAATTGAATTCTTAAGAGAGATTGGACTTTTTCTATTTTTAGACCATACAAGTATCTGGGATGGAATCACCCTTTCAAACAATTCTGAAAGGTTTTGAACCCGGAAGAAGCGATTTCGAATCAAAATCAAATCAGCACATCCGACGAAAATGTGCCTGACGTTGTAGGTACATTGACAAGGAATGCATTCAGGGATGGGCTCATCCCTTAGTGGAAAGGCATGAGTTGCCTTGAAAGACAACACGAAATAAACGAAAATAATATCGGTAGGGTAAGTATAGGGTTCAACGGCACACCAACACATATGTGTTATATGGCCTATTAAGTGTTATATGGCGCCTAGAAAGGTTTATAGATAAGATTGTCCTGATTAAGCAGCCGCCTTCTAGGATAAATGAAAACGGAGATGGAAAAGATTAAAATGGAAACGATATTCCATGAGCAAGTCACCACCACCCGATTGACAGATGATGTCGAGGGGCCTGCGAACACTACGCAGGCCGCGCGTTTTTTAAAACGCGTCATGAATCGTAAAAAGTATCCAGGTGCTATTAAAACCAAATTACGCAATGTTGATGGTCGGTTTGTAAAGAAACCAAAGAATTTTTAATGGCATGGAGGGGTTTATGTAAATATTATTCCTGATTAAGCAGCCCGTCTTCTAGGATAAATGAAAACGGAGATGGAAAAGATAAAAATGGAAACAATTATCTTAAGTCAATGCCAGCCCCTAATCTAGATGAAATCCGGGCTAAGTGATGTGTTACAGATATAGACTCGTAAGGACCGCTCCACTCAACCACCAGGATCCCACTGTCCACCGACACAAGTCGCAACCCATGGCCAACAGGTTGCCTCCTATTAGTCGCCTCTAACGACACGCAGGAGGATACAGTGGGCCGATTCTACCCCGGGCCCACAGGGGTAGTCTGGGGAAGGGCGAAGATCTAGATACTTCGCTATAAGAAAGAAGTGTCCCTTGGAGGGATGCAGCGAGAGAAGCTTCTGGCTTCACAACCACCTCAAAAGATATGATGTATATTTTATTGTGCATTGAGAGAGACACGTTGTTGCATTCCAATTAACAAGTACTGATGTATCTTTGTGCGAAATAAGACATGGAAGTTTACTATTCCACACCAACTAACAACAAAGGTTTCGTCAAAGAGTCTCTAATAATGACCAAAACGCCTCCATGATAAGGCAAGCTAAGTATTGGGTTTAAAAGCATATTAATACTCGTGTCTTATATGGTGCTAAAAAGGTTTATACATAAGGTTGACCTGATTAAGCAGATGCCTTCTAGTATAAATGAAAATGGAGATGGAGAAGATAAAAATGGAAACGATATTCCTTGAGCAAGTCACCGCCTGCCGATTGACTGTACCAGGCCATTCATGGCATTAAGACCCTGGATTTTTTTGACAAAACGCCCCTTGACATCAGGTAAGGTAAGTATAGGGTTTAACAGCACTCCAACACTAGTGTGTTATATGGTGTTACTTAAGGAGGGGTATATTATACGGGTACGAAAGGATAAGGAGTAAAGGGTTAAAACTACAAATTAATTCAATTAGTATATAATTCAATTAATACTAATGGGTTTATGTATAATAATTTGAGAATTGAATTCTAAAGAGAGATTGAACTTTTCTATAAATTTGACCATACAAGTATCTGGGATGGAATCACCCTTTCAAACAATTCTGAAAGGTTTTGAACCCGGAAGAAGCGATTTCGAATCAAAATCAAATCAGCACATCCGACGAAAATGTGCCTGACGTTGTAGGTACATTGACAAGGAATGCATTCAGGGATGGGCTCATCCCTTAGTGGAAAGGCATGAGTTGCCTTGAAAGACAACACGAAATAAACGAAAAAATAATATCGGTAGGGTAAGTATAGGGTTCAACGGCACACCAACACATATGTGTTATATGGCGCCTAGAAAGGTTTATAGATAAGATTGTCCTGATTAAGCAGCCGCCTTCTAGGATAAATGAAAACGGAGATGGAAAAGATAAAAATGGAAACGATATTCCATGAGCAAGTCACCACCAGCCGATTGACAGATGATGTCGAGGGGCCTGCGAACACTACGCAGGCCGCGCGTTTTTTAAAACGCGTCATGAATCGTAAAAAGTATCCAGGTGCTATTAAAACCAAATTACGCAATGTTGATGGTCGGTTTGTAAAGAAACCAAAGAATTTAATGGCATGGAGGGGTTTATGTAAATATTATTCCTGATTAAGCAGCCGTCTTCTAGGATAAATGAAAACGGAGATGGAAAAGATAAAAATGGAAACAATTATCTTAAGTCAATGCCAGCCCCTAATCTAGATGAAATCCGGGCTAAGTGATGTGTTACAGATATAGACCTCGTAAGGACCGCTCCACTCAACCACCAGGATCCCACTGTCCACCGACACAAGTCGCAACCCATGGCCAACAGGTTGCCTCCTATTAGTCGCCTCTAACGACACGCAGGAGGATACAGTGGGCCGATTCTACCCCGGGCCCACAGGGGTAGTCTGGGGAAGGGGCGAAGATCTAGATACTTCGCTATAAGAAAGAAGTCCCTTGGAGGGATGCAGCGAGAGAGAAGCTTCTGGCTTCACAACCACCTCAAAAGATATGATGTATTATTTATTGTGCATTGAGAGAGACACGTTGTTGCATTCCAATTAACAAGTACTGATGTATCTTTGTGCGAAATAAGACATGGAAGTTTACTATTCCACACCAACTAACAACAAAGGTTTCGTCAAAGAGTCTCTAATAATGACCAAAACGCCTCCATGATAAGGCAAGCTAAGTATTGGGTTTAAAAGCATATTAATACTCGTGTCTTATATGGTGCTAAAAAGGTTTATACATAAGGTTGACCTGATTAAGCAGATGCCTTCTAGTATAAATGAAAATGGAGATGGAGAAGATAAAAATGGAAACGATATTCCTTGAGCAAGTCACCGCCTGCCGATTGACTGTACCAGGCCATTCATGGCATTAAGACCCTGGATTTTTTGACAAAACGCCCCTTGACATCAGGTAAGGTAAGTATAGGGTTTAACAGCACTCCAACACTAGTGTGTTATATGGTGTTACTTAAGGAGGGGTATATTATACGGGTACGAAAGGATAAGGAGTAAAGGGTTAAAACTACAAATTAATTCAATTAATATAATTCAATTAATACTAATTGGTTTATGTATAATAATTTGAGAATTGAATTCTAAAGAGATTTGGAACTTTTCTATAAATTTTAGACCATACAAGTATCTGGGATGGAATCACCCTTTCAAACAATTCTGAAAGGTTTTGAACCCGGAAGAAGCGATTTCGAATCAAAATCAAATCAGCACATCCGACGAAAATGTGCCTGACGTTGTAGGTACATTGACAAGGAATGCATTCAGGGATGGGCTCATCCCTTAGTGGAAAGGCATGAGTTGCCTTGAAAGACAACACGAAATAAACGAAAATAATATCGGTAGGGTAAGTATAGGGTTCAACGGCACACCAACACATATGTGTTATATGGCGCCTAGAAGGTTTATAGATAAGATTGTCCTGATTAAGCAGCCGCCTTCTAGGATAAATGAAAACGGAGATGGAAAAGATAAAAATGGAAACGATATTCCATGAGCAAGTCACCACCAGCCGATTGACAGATGATGTCGAGGGGCCTGCGAACACTACGCAGGCCGCGCGTTTTTTAAAACGCGTCATGAATCGTAAAAAGTATCCAGGTGCTATTAAAACCAAATTACGCAATGTTGATGGTCGGTTTGTAAAGAAACCAAAGAATTTAATGGCATGGAGGGGTTTATGTAAATATTATTCCTGATTAAGCAGCCGTCTTCTAGGATAAATGAAAACGGAGATGGAAAAGATAAAAATGGAAACAATTATCTTAAGTCAATGCCAGCCCCTAATCTAGATGAAATCCGGGCTAAGTGATGTGTTACAGATATAGACCTCGTAAGGACCGCTCCACTCAACCACCAGGATCCCACTGTCCACCGACACAAGTCGCAACCCATGGCCAACAGGTTGCCTCCTATTAGTCGCCTCTAACGACACGCAGGAGGATACAGTGGGCCGATTCTACCCCGGGCCCACAGGGGTAGTCTGGGGAAGGGCGAAGATCTAGATACTTCGCTATAAGAAAGAAGTGTCCCTTGGAGGGATGCAGCGAGAGAGAAGCTTCTGGCTTCACAACCACCTCAAAAGATATGATGTATTATTTATTGTGCATTGAGAGAGACACGTTGTTGCATTCCAATTAACAAGTACTGATGTATCTTTGTGCGAAATAAGACATGGAAGTTTACTATTCCACACCAACTAACAACAAAGGTTTCGTCAAAGAGTCTCTAATAATGACCAAAACGCCTCCATGATAAGGCAAGCTAAGTATGGGGTAAAAAAGCATATTAATACTCGTGTCTTATATGGTGCTAAAAAGGTTTATACATAAGGTTGACCTGATTAAGCAGATGCCTTCTAGTATAAATGAAAATGGAGATGGAGAAGATAAAAATGGAAACGATATTCCTTGAGCAAGTCACCGCCTGCCGATTGACTGAACTACCAGGCGATTTTTTTAAAATTCATGGCATTCCAGACCCTGGATTTTTTGACAAAAAACGCCCCTTGACATCAGGTAAGGTAAGTAGGTAAGTATAGGGTTTAACAGCACTCCAACACTAGTGTGTTATATGGTGTTTATAGTATATGGATGGGCCTACTTAGGGGTATTATACGGGTACGAAAGGATAAAAAAGGGTAAAAAGGGTTAAAACTACAAATTAATTCAATTTATATAATTCAATTATACTAATGGGTTTATGTATAATAATTTGAGAATTGAATTCTTAAGAGAGATTGGACTTTTTTTCTATTTCTTTTAGACCATACAAGTATCTGGGATGGAATCACCCTTTCAAACAATTCTGAAAGGTTTTGAACCCGGAAGAAGCGATTTCGAATCAAAATCAAATCAGCACATCCGACGAAAATGTGCCTGACGTTGTAGGTACATTGACAAGGAATGCATTCAGGGATGGGCTCATCCCTTAGTGGAAAGGCATGAGTTGCCTTGAAAGACAACACGAAATAAACGAAAATAATATCGGTAGGGTAAGTATAGGGTTCAACGGCACACACCAACACATATGTGTTATATGGCGCCTAGAAAGGTTTATAGATAAGATTGTCCTGATTAAGCAGCCGCCTTCTAGGATAAATGAAAACGGAGATGGAAAAAAGAAAAATGGAAACGATATTCCATGAGCAAGTCACCACCAGCCGATTGACAGATGATGATGTCGAGGGGCCTGCGAACACTACGCAGGCCGCGCGTTTTTTAAAACGCGTCATGAATCGTAAAAAGTATCCAAAAAAAAAAAACGTCATGAATCGTAAAAAGTATCCAGGTGCTATTAAAACCAAATTACGCAATGTTGATGGTCGGTTTGTAAAGAAACCAAAGAATTTAATGGCATGGAGGGGTTTATGTAAATATTATTCCTGATTAAGCAGCCGTCTTCTAGGATAAATAAATGAAACGGAGATGGAAAAGATAAAAATGGAAACAATTATCTTAAGTCAATGCCAGCCCCTAATCTAGATGAAATCGGGCTAAGTGATGTGTTTACAGATATAGACCTCAAAGGTTTCGTCAAACCGCTCCACTCAACCACCAGGATCCCCACTACACAACCGACACAAGTCGCAACCCATGGCCATGGTTGCCAAAAGGTTTTAGTCGCCTCTAACGACACGCAGGAGGATACAGTGGGCCGATTCTACCCCGGCCCACAGGGGTAGTCTAAAAGGGGAAATCGATATTCTTGAGATACCGCCAGCCTAGAAGACTGACCAGGCCGATCTAGATGGCATTAAGAGGGCTTTTTGAAAGAAGTGTCCCTGAGCAGAGAGAAGCTTCTGGCTTCACAACCACCTCAAAAGATATGTATTATTTATTGTGCATTGAGAGAGACACGTTGTTGCATTCCAATTAACAAGTACTGATGTATCTTTGTGCGAAATAAGACATGGAAGTTTACTATTCCACACCAACTAACAACAAAGGTTTCGTCAAACAAAGGTTTCTCAAATAATGAATAATGACCAAAAACGCCTCCATGATAAGGCAAGCTAAGTATTGGTTTAAAAGCATATTAATACTCGTGTCTTATATGGTGCTAAAAAGGTTTATACATAGGTTGACCTGATTAAGCAGATGCCTTCTAGTATAAAAATGGAGATGGAGAAGATAAAAATGGAAACGATATTCCTTGAGCAAGTCACCGCCTGCCGATTGACTGTACCAGGCCATTCATGGCATTAAGACCCTGGATTTTTTTTTGACAAAACGCCCCTTGACATCAGGTAAGGTAAGTATAGGGTTTTTAAGCAGCACTCCAACACTAGTGTGTTATATGGTGTTACTTAAGGAGGGGTATATTATACGGGTACGAAAGGATAAGGAGTAAAGGGTTAAAACTACAAATTAATTCATTAATATAATTCAATTAATACTAATGGGTTTATGTATAATAATTTGAGAATTGAATTCTTAAGAGAGATTGGACTTTTCTATAAATTTTAGACCATACAAGTATCTGGGATGGAATCACCCTTTCAAACAATTCTGAAAGGTTTTGAACCCGGAAGAAGCGATTTCGAATCAAAATCAAATCAGCACATCCGACGAAAATGTGCCTGACGTTGTAGGTACATTGACAAGGAATGCATTCAGGGATGGGCTCATCCCTTAGTGGAAAGGCATGAGTTGCCTTGAAAGACAACACGAAATAAACGAAAATAATATCGGTAGGGTAAGTATAGGGTTCAACGGCACACCAACACATATGTGTTATATGGCGCCTAGAAAGGTTTATAGATAAGATTGTCCTGATTAAGCAGCCGCCTTCTAGGATAAATGAAAACGGAGATGGAAAAGATAAAAATGGAAACGATATTCCATGAGCAAGTCACCACCAGCCGATTGACAGATGATGTCGAGGGGCCTGCGAACACTACGCAGGCCGCGCGTTTTTTTAAAACGCGTCATGAATCGTAAAAAGTATCCAGGTGCTATTAAAACCAAATTACGCAATGTTGATGGTCGGTTTGTAAAGAAACCAAAGAATTTAATGGCATGGAGGGGTTTATGTAAATATTATTCCTGATTAAGCAGCCGTCTTCTAGGATAAATGAAAACGGAGATGGAAAAGATAAAAATGGAAACAATTATCTTAAGTCAATGCCAGCCCCTAATCTAGATGAAATCCGGGCTAAGTGTGATGTGTTACAGATATAGACCTCGTAAGGACCGCTCCACTCAACCACCAGGATCCCACTGTCCACCGACACAAGTCGCAACCCATGGCCAACAGGTTGCCTCCTATTAGTCGCCTCTAACGACACGCAGGAGGATACAGTGGGCCGATTCTACCCCGGGCCCACAGGGGTAGTCTGGGGAAGGGCGAAGATCTAGATACTTCGCTATAAGAAAGAAGTGTCCCTTGGAGGGATGCAGCGAGAGAAGCTTCTGGCTTCACAACCACCTCAAAAGATATGATGTATTATTTATTGTGCATTGAGAGAGACACGTTGTTGCATTCCAATTAACAAGTACTGATGTATCTTTGTGCGAAATAAGACATGGAAGTTTACTATTCCACACCAACTAACAACAAAGGTTTCGTCAAAGAGTCTCTAATAATGACCAAAAAAACGCCTCCATGATAAGGCAAGCTAAGTATTGGGTTTAAAAGCATATTAATACTCGTGTGTCTTATATGGTGCTAAAAAGGTTTATACATAAGGTTGACCTGATTAAGCAGATGCCTTCTAGTATAAATGAAAATGGAGATGGAGAAGATAAAAATGGAAACGATATTCCTTGAGCAAGTCACCGCCTGCCGATTGACTGTACCAGGCCATTCATGGCATTAAGACCCTGGATTTTTTGACAAAACGCCCCTTGACATCAGGTAAGGTAAGTATAGGGTTTAACAGCACTCCAACACTAGTGTGTTATATGGTGTTACTTAAGGAGGGGTATATTATACGGGTACGAAAGGATAAGGAGTAAAGGGTTTAAAACTACAAATTAATTCAATTAATATAATTCAATTAATACTAATGGGTTTATGTATAATAATTTGAGAATTGAATTCTTAAGAGAGATTGGACTTTTCTATAAATTTTAGACCATACAAGTATCTGGGATGGAATCACCCTTTCAAACAATTCTGAAAGGTTTTGAACCCGGAAGAAGCGATTTCGAATCAAAATCAAATCAGCACATCCGACGAAAATGTGCCTGACGTTGTAGGTACATTGACAAGGAATGCATTCAGGGATGGGCTCATCCCTTAGTGGAAAGGCATGAGTTGCCTTGAAAGACAACACGAAAATAAACGAAAATAATATCGGTAGGGTAAGTATAGGGTTCAACGGCACACCAACACATATGTGTTATATGGCGCCTAGAAAGGTTTATAGATAAGATTGTCCTGATTAAGCAGCCGCCTTCTAGGATAAATGAAAACGGAGATGGAAAAGATAAAAATGGAAACGATATTCCATGAGCAAGTCACCACCAGCCGATTGACAGATGATGTCGAGGGGCCTGCGAACACTACGCAGGCCGCGCGTTTTTTAAAACGCGTCATGAATCGTAAAAAGTATCCAGGTGCTATTAAAACCAAATTACGCAATGTTGATGGTCGGTTTGTAAAGAAACCAAAGAATTTAATGGCATGGAGGGGTTTATGTAAATATTATTCCTGATTAAGCAGCCGTCTTCTAGGATAAATGAAAACGGAGATGGAAAAGATAAAAATGGAAACAATTATCTTAAGTCAATGCCAGCCCCTAATCTAGATGAAATCCGGGCTAAGTGATGTGTTACAGATATAGACCTCGTAAGGACCGCTCCACTCAACCACCAGGATCCCACTGTCCACCGACACAAGTCGCAACCCATGGCCAACAGGTTGCCTCCTATTAGTCGCCTCTAACGACACGCAGGAGGATACAGTGGGCCGATTCTACCCCGGGCCCACAGGGGTAGTCTGGGGAAGGGCGAAGATCTAGATACTTCGCTATAAGAAAGAAGTGTCCCTTGGAGGGATGCAGCGAGAGAAGCTTCTGGCTTCACAACACCACCTCAAAAGATATGATGTATTATTTATTGTGCATTGAGAGAGACACGTTGTTGCATTCCAATTAACAAGTACTGATGTATCTTTGTGCGAAATAAGACATGGAAGTTTACTATTCCACACCAACTAACAACAAAGGTTTCGTCAAAGAGTCTCTAATAATGACCAAAACGCCTCCATGATAAGGCAAGCTAAGTATTGGGTTTAAAAGCATATTAATACTCGTGTCTTATATGGTGCTAAAAAGGTTTATACATAAGGTTGACCTGATTAAGCAGATGCCTTCTAGTATAAATGAAAATGGAGATGGAGAAGATAAAAATGGAAACGATATTCCTTGAGCAAGTCACCGCCTGCCGATTGACTGTACCAGGCCATTCATGGCATTAAGACCCTGGATTTTTTTGACAAAACGCCCCTTGACATCAGGTAAGGTAAGTATAGGGTTTAACGGCACACCAACACTAGTGTGTTATATGGTGCTTACTTAAGGAGGGGTATATTATACGGGTACGAAAGGATAAGGAGTAAAGGGTTAAAACAACAAATTAAACCCATTAATTAATATAATAATTAATTAATAATATGTATATATATAATTTGAGAATTGAATTCTTAAGAGAGATTGGACTTTTCTATAAATTTTAGACCATACAAGTATCTGGGATGGAATCACCCTTTCAAAATTCTCTGAAAGGTTTTGAAAGGTTTTGAACCCGGAAGAAGCGATTTCGAATCAAAATCAAATCAGCACCGACGAAAATGTGCCTGACGTTGTAGGTACATTGACAAGGAATGCATTCAGGGATGGGCTCTCATCCCTTAGTGGAAAGGCATGAGTTGCCTTGAAAGACAACACGAAATAAACGAAAATAATATCGGTAGGGTAAGTATAGGGTTCAACGGCACACCAACACATATGTGTTATATGGCGCCTAGAAAGGTTTATAGATAAGATTGTCCTGATTAAGCAGCCGCCTTCTAGGATAAATGAAAACGGAGATGGAAAAGATAAAAATGGAAACGATATTCCATGAGCAAGTCACCACCAGCCGATTGACAGATGATGTCGAGGGGCCTGCGAACACTACGCAGGCCGCGCGTTTTTTAAAACGCGTCATGAATCGTAAAAAGTATCCAGGTGCTATTAAAACCAAATTACGCAATGTTGATGGTCGGTTTGTAAAAAGAAACCAAGAATTTAATGGCATGGAGGGGTTTGTAAATATTATTCCTGATTAAGCAGCCGTCTTCTAGATAAATAAATGAAAACGGAGATGAAAAAAGAAAAAATGGAAACAATTATCTTAAGTCAATGCCAGCCCCTAATCTAGATGAAATCCGGGCTAAGTGATGTGTTACAGATATAGACCTCGTAAGGACCGCTCCACTCAACCACCAGGATCCCACTGTCCACCGACACAAGTCGCAACCCATGGCCAACAGGTTGCCTCCTATTAGTCGCCTCTAACGACACGCAGGAGGATACAGTGGGCCGATTCTACCCCGGGCCCACAGGGGTAGTCTGGGGAAGGGCGAAGATCTAGATACTTCGCTATAAGAAAGAAGTGTCCCTTGGAGGGATGCAGCGAGAGAAGCTTCTGGCTTCACAACCACCTCAAAAGATATGATGTATTTATTTATTGTGCATTGAGAGAGACACGTTGTTGCATTCCAATTAACAAGTACTGATGTATCTTTGTGCGAAATAAGACATGGAAGTTTACTATTCCACACCAACTAACAACAAAGGTTTCGTCAAAGAGTCTCTAATAATGACCAAAACGCCTCCATGATAAGGCAAGCTAAGTATTGGGTTTAAAAGCATATTAATACTCGTGTCTTATATGGTGCTAAAAAGGTTTATACATAAGGTTGACCTGATTAAGCAGATGCCTTCTAGTATAAATGAAAATGGAGATGGAGAAGATAAAAATGGAAACGATATTCCTTGAGCAAGTCACCGCCTGCCGATTGACTGTACCAGGCCATTCATGGCATTAAGACCCTGGATTTTTTGACAAAACGCCCCTTGACATCAGGTAAGGTAAGTATAGGGTTTAACAGCACTCCAACACTAGTGTGTTATATGGTGTTACTTAAGGAGGGGTATATTATACGGGTACGAAAGGATAAGGAGTAAAGGGTTAAAACTACAAATTAATTCAATTAATATAATTCAATTAATACTAATGGGTTTATGTATAATAATTTGAGAATTGAATTCTTAAGAGAGATTGGACTTTTCTATAAATTTTAGACCATACAAGTATCTGGGATGGAATCACCCTTTCAAACAATTCTGAAAGGTTTTGAACCCGGAAGAAGCGATTTCGAATCAAAATCAAATCAGCACATCCGACGAAAATGTGCCTGACGTTGTAGGTACATTGACAAGGAATGCATTCAGGGATGGGCTCATCCCTTAGTGGAAAGGCATGAGTTGCCTTGAAAGACAACACGAAATAAACGAAAATAATATCGGTAGGGTAAGTATAGGGTTCAACGGCACACCAACACATATGTGTTATATGGCGCCTAGAAAGGTTTATAGATAAGATTGTCCTGATTAAGCAGCCGCCTTCTAGGATAAATGAAAACGGAGATGGAAAAGATAAAAATGGAAACGATATTCCATGAGCAAGTCACCACCAGCCGATTGACAGATGATGTCGAGGGGCCTGCGAACACTACGCAGGCCGCGCGTTTTTTTAAAACGCGTCATGAATCGTAAAAGTATCCAGGTGCTATTAAAACCAAATTACGCAATGTTGATGGTCGGTTTGTAAAGAAACCAAAGAATTTAATGGCATGGAGGGGTTTATGTAAATATTATTCCTGATTAAGCAGCCGTCTTCTAGGATAAATGAAAACGGAGATGAAAAAAGATAAAAATGGAAACAATTATCTTAAGTCAATGCCAGCCCCTAATCTAGATGAAATCCGGGCTAAGTGATGTGTTACAGATATAGACCTCGTAAGGACCGCTCCACTCAACCACCAGGATCCCACTGTCCACCGACACAAGTCGCAACCCATGGCCAACAGGTTGCCTCCTATTAGTCGCCTCTAACGACACGCAGGAGGATACAGTGGGCCGATTCTACCCCGGGCCCACAGGGGTAGTCTGGGGGGAAGGGCGAAGATCTAGATACTTCGCTATAAGAAAGAAGTGTCCCTTGGAGGGATGCAGCGAGAGAAGCTTCTGGCTTCACAACCACCTCAAAAGATATGATGTATTATTATTTATTGTGCATTGAGAGAGACACGTTGTTGCATTCCAATTAACAAGTACTGATGTATCTTTGTGCGAAATAAGACATGGAAGTTTACTATTCCACACCAACTAACAACAAAGGTTTCGTCAAAGAGTCTCTAATAATGACCAAAACGCCTCCATGATAAGGCAAGCTAAGTATTGGGTTTTAAAAGCATATTAACTCGTGTCGTGTCTTATATGGTGCTAAAAAGGTTTATACATAAGGTTGACCTGATTAAGCAGATGCCTTCTAGTATAAATGAAAATGGAGATGGAGAAGATAAAAATGGAAACGATATTCCTTGAGCAAGTCACCGCCTGCCGATTGACTGTACCAGGCCATTCATGGCATTAAGACCTGGATTTTTTGACAAAACGCCCCTTGACATCAGGTAAGGTAAGTATAGGGTTTAACAGCACTCCAACACTAGTGTGTTATATGGTGTTACTTAAGGAGGGGTATATTATACGGGTACGAAAGGATAAGGAGTAAAGGGTTAAAACTACAAATTAATTCAATTAATATAATTCAATTAATATTAATGGGTTTATGTATAATAATTTGAGAATTGAATTCTTAAGAGAGATTGGACTTTTCTATAAATTTTAGACCATACAAGTATCTGGGATGGAATCACCCTTTCAAACAATTCTGAAAGGTTTTTTTGAACCCGGAAGAAGCGATTTCGAATCAAAATCAAATCAGCACATCCGACGAAAATGTGCCTGACGTTGTAGGTACATTGACAAGGAATGCATTCAGGGATGGGCTCATCCCTTAGTGGAAAGGCATGAGTTGCCTTGAAAGACAACACGAAATAAACGAAAATAATATCGGTAGGGTAAGTATAGGGTTCAACGGCACACCAACACATATGTGTTATATGGCGCCTAGAAAGGTTTATAGATAAGATTGTCCTGATTAAGCAGCCGCCTTCTAGGATAAATGAAAACGGAGATGGAAAAGATAAAAATGGAAACGATATTCCATGAGCAAGTCACCACCAGCCGATTGACAGATGATGTCGAGGGGCCTGCGAACACTACGCAGGCCGCGCGTTTTTTAAAACGCGTCATGAATCGTAAAAAGTATCCAGGTGCTATTAAAACCAAATTACGCAATGTTGATGGTCGGTTTGTAAAGAAACCAAAGAATTTAATGGCATGGAGGGGTTTATGTAAATATTATTCCTGATTAAGCAGCCGTCTTCTAGGATAAATGAAAACGGAGATGGAAAAGATAAAAATGGAAACAATTATCTTAAGTCAATGCCAGCCCCTAATCTAGATGAAATCCGGGCTAAGTGATGTGTTACAGATATAGACCTCGTAAGGACCGCTCCACTCAACCACCAGGATCCCACTGTCCACCGACACAAGTCGCAACCCATGGCCAACAGGTTGCCTCCTATTAGTCGCCTCTAACGACACGCAGGAGGATACAGTGGGCCGATTCTACCCCGGGCCCACAGGGGTAGTCTGGGGAAGGGCGAATCTAGATCTAGATACTTCGCTATAAAAGAAGTGTCCCTTGGAGGGATGCAGCGAGAGAAGCTTCTGGCTTCACAACCACCTCAAAAGATATGATGTATTATTTATTGTGCATTGAGAGAGACACGTTGTTGCATTCCAATTAACAAGTACTGATGTATCTTTGTGCGAAATAAGACATGGAAGTTTACTATTCCACACCAACTAACAACAAAGGTTTCGTCAAAGAGTCTCTAATAATGACCAAAACGCCTCCATGATAAGGCAAGCTAAGTATTGGGTTTAAAAGCATATTAATACTCGTGTCTTATATGGTGCTAAAAAGGTTTATACATAAGGTTGACCTGATTAAGCAGATGCCTTCTAGTATAAATGAAAATGGAGATGGAGAAGATAAAAATGGAAACGATATTCCTTGAGCAAGTCACCCGCCCTGACGATTGACTGTACCAGGCCATTCATGGCATTAAGACCCTGGATTTTTTGACAAAACGCCCCTTGACATCAGGTAAGGTAAGTATAGGGTTTTTAACAGCACTCCAACACTAGTGTGTTATAATGTTACTTAAGGAGGGGTATATTATACGGGTAAAGGATAAGGAGGTTAATGGCATTACAATTTAATTCAATAATATAATCAATTAATACTAATGGGTTTATGTATAATAATTTGAGAATTGAATTCTTAAGAGAGATTGGACTTTTCTATAAATTTTAGACCATACAAGTATCTGGGATGGAATCACACCCTTTCAAACAATTCTGAAAGGTTTTGAACCCGGAAGAAGCGATTTCGAATCAAAATCAAATCAGCACATCCGACGAAAATGTGCCTGACGTTGTAGGTACATTGACAAGGAATGCATTCAGGGATGGGCTCATCCCTTAGTGGAAAGGCATGAGTTGCCTTGAAAGACAACACGAAATAAACGAAAATAATATCGGTAGGGTAAGGGTAAGTATAGGGTTCAACGGCACACCAACACATATGTGTTATATGGCGCTAGAAAGGTTTATAGATAAGATTGTCCTGATTAAGCAGCCGCCTTCTAGGATAATGAAAACGGAGATGGAAAAGAAGATAAAAATGGAAACGATATTCCATGAGCAAGTCACCACCAGCCGATTGACAGATGATGTCGAGTCGAGGGGCCTGCGAACACTACGCAGGCCGCGCGTTTTTTAAAACGCGTCATAATCGTAAAAAGTATCCAGGTGCTATTAAAACCAAATTACGCAATGTTGATGGTCGGTTTGTAAAGAAACCAAAGAATTTAATGGCATGGAGGGGTTTTTTTATGTAAATATTATTCCTGATTAAGCAGCCGTCTTCTAGGATAAATGAAAAAACGGAGAAAAGATAAAAATGGAAACAATTATCTTAAGTCAATGCCAGCCCCTAATCTAGATGAAATCCGGGCTAAGTGATGTGTTACAGATATAGACCTCGTAAGGAGGACCGCTCCACTCAACCACCAGGATCCCACTGTCCACCGACACAAGTCGCAACCCATGGCCAACAGGTTGCCTCCTATTAGTCGCCTCTAACGACACGCAGGAGGATACAGTGGGCCGATTCTACCCCGGGCCCACAGGGGTAGTCTGGGGAAGGGCGAAGATCTAGATACTTCGCTATAAGAAAGAAGTGTCCCTTGGAGGGATGCAGCGAGAGAAGCTTCTGGCTTCACAACCCCTCAAAAGATATGATGTATTATTTATTGTGCATTGAGAGAGACACGTTGTTGCATTCCAATTAACAAGTACTGATGTATCTTTGTGCGAAATAAGACATGGAAGTTTACTATTCCACACCAACTAACAACAAAGGTTTCGTCAAAGAGTCTCTAATAATGACCAAAACGCCTCCATGATAAGGCAAGCTAAGTATTGGGTTTAAAAGCATATTAATACTCGTGTCTTATATGGTGCTAAAAAGGTTTATACTAAAGGTTGACCTGATTAAGCAGATGCCTTCTAGTATAAATGAAAATGGAGATGGAGAAGAGAAAAAAAAATGGAAACGATATTCCTTGAGCAAGTCACCGCCTGCCGATTGACTGTACCAGGCCATTCATGGCATTAAGACCCTGGATTTTTTGACAAAACGCCCCTTGACATCAGGTAAGGTAAGTATAGGTTTTTAACAGCACTCCAACACTAGTGTGTTATATGGTGTTACTTAAGGAGGTATATATATATTATACGGGTACGAAAGGATAAGGAGTAAAGGGTTTAAAACTACAAATTAATTCAATTAATATAATTCAATTAATATAATAATGGGTTTATGTATAATAATTTGAGAATTGAATTCTTAAGAGAGATTGGACTTTTCTATAAATCTTTTAGACGTCACAAGTATCTGGGATGGAATCACCCTTTCAAACAATTCTGAAAGGTTTTGAACCCGGAAGAAGCGATTTCGAATCAAAATCAAATCAGCACATCCGACGAAAAATGCCTGACGTTGTAGGTACATTGACAAGGAATGCATTCAGGGATGGGCTCATCCCTTAGTGGAAAGGCATGAGTTGCCTTGAAAGACAACACGAAATAAACGAAAATAATATCGGTAGGGTAAGTATAGGGTTCAACGGCACACCAACACATATGTGTTATATGGCGCCTAGAAAGGTTTATAGATAAGATTGTCCTGATTAAGCAGCCGCCTTCTAGGATAAATGAAAACGGAGATGGAAAAGATAAAAATGGAAACGATATTCCATGAGCAAGTCACCACCAGCCGATTGACAGATGATGTCGAGGGGCCTGCGAACACTACGCAGGCCGCGCGTTTTTTTTTAAAACGCGTCATGAATCGTAAAAAGTATCCAGGTGCTATTAAAACCAAATTACGCAATGTTGATGGTCGGTTTGTAAAGAAACCAAAGAATTTAATGGCATGGAGGGGGGTTTATGTAAATATTATTCCTGATTAAGCAGCCGTCTTCTAGGATAAATGAAAACGGAGAGATGGAAAAGATAAAAATGGAAACAATTATCTTAAGTCAATGCCAGCCCCTAATCTAGATGAAATCCGGGCTAAGTGATGTGTTACAGATATAGACCTCGTAAGGACCGCTCCACTCAACCACCAGGATCCCACTGTCCACCGACACAAGTCGCAACCCATGGCCAACAGGTTGCCTCCTATTAGTCGCCTCTAACGACACGCAGGAGGATACAGTGGGCCGATTCTACCCCGGGCCCACAGGGGTAGTCTGGGGAAGGGCGAAGATCTAGATACTTCGCTATAAGAAAGAAGTGTCCCTTGGAGGGATGCAGCGAGAGAAGCTTCTGGCTTCACAACCACCTCAAAAGATATGATGTATTATTTATTGTGCATTGAGAGAGACACGTTGTTGCATTCCAATTAACAAGTACTGATGTATCTTTGTGCGAAATAAGACATGGAAGTTTACTATTCCACACCAACTAACAACAAAGGTTTCGTCAAGAGTCTCAATAATAATGACCAAAACGCCTCCATGATAAGGCAAGGTAAGTATTGGTTTTTAAAAGCATATTAATACTCGTGTCTTATATGGTGCTAAAAAGGTTTATACATAAGGTTGACCTGATTAAGCAGATGCCTTCTAGTATAAATGAAAATGGAGATGGAGAAGATAAAAATGGAAACGATATTCCTTGAGCAAGTCACCGCCAGCCCATTGACAGATGATTGACTGGCCTACCAGGCCATTCATGGCATTAAGACCCTGCTTTTTTTGAAAAAAAACGCCCCTTGAAAATCAGGTAAGGTAAGTATGGTCGGTTTAACAGCACTCCAACACTAGTGTGTTATATGGTGTTACTTAAGGAGGGGTATATTATACGGGTACGAAAGGATAAGGAGTAAAGGGTTAAAACTACAAATTAATTCCATTAATATAATTCAATTAATACTAATGGGTTTATGTATAATAATTTGAGAATTGAATTCTTAAGATCTATGGACTTTTCTAAGGACCGCTTTAGACCATACAAGTATCTGGGATGGATCACCCTTTCAAACAATTCTGAAAGGTTTGAACCCGGAAGAAGCGATTTCGAATCAAAATCAAATCAGCACATCCGACGAAAATGTGCCTGACGTTGTAGGGGCAAAATTTCTGAATTCAGGGATGGGCTCATCCCTTAGTGGAAACGGCATGAGTTGCAAATATAAAGACTGATTACAAAGTGCAAACCCACGTACAATAGAAAGGGCTAATATCGGTAGGGTAAGTAATGAAAAACATGTCAACAAACACCAACACATATGTGTTATATGGCGCCTAGAAAGGTTTATAGATAAGATTGTCCTCTTAAGCAGCCGCCTTCTAGGATAAATGAAAACGGACATGATTAAAAGATAAAAATGAAAACGAAGAAATGGAGGGGTCTGATTTTTTTCTTCTATATTATGATAACATTTCACATTGATTAACAGCACCCCAAGAGGCACCTCCACCTAATGATGGTATTCTTTTAATCATCTCACAGGTCATTATCTCTTTCCATGTCTGGATCAAGAGGCTTGTGTTACATTTTGTATTATTGCTCCATAGCGATCTGTGAAATAGGTGGAACCCTTTCTGAATGAAGATAATTGTTGCTTGTTTGTATTGTCAGTTGTCATGAGGAGCTTTACCTCCACTGTGTTTGGGAGTCTATAACAAATCGGGCTTATTTAGAAGTGACGAGGTCATGGAATCATTTAAATGTAATTGTATTTGAAAGTACTTGTAAAATACATCCATTGATTGGTGGCTATGATGTTCCAGATGAGATTGACCCAGCAAACAACCCCCCAGCAAAAACAATTTTTAAGGAATATTTTTAAAGAGAAAAAGAAGACCATTTTTTTTTTTTTCAAAAACAAATCGTAACGGTGATGGACGTTATGTTAAAAAAGCGGGAGTTCTAAAGTCATGGCGGGGTTATTGTTTTTATTATTTTCATTTATTTCGTGTTGTCGATTTTTTTTTGGTTATCTGTTGTGGCACATCCTACTCTAATTCCGCCGGCTTAATTTTACACATAAAAAGATATCATGATAATAATTCAGGGGTCAAAGGTCATACTAGTCGGATTTTAAGACCACAAGGCGCAATTGTCTTGAGAGTGGTCCATGTGTTATTTGGGGCTACTAACTTGTTTGATAACAAAACGGTAACGGACGGACAGACGGACACCGGAGCAAAGGTATGTGATAAGCTCTGCTTGAGAACAGAGCTGAAAAACGTGTTTGTAAAATAAAAATATGCACTGACTAGTAACATTTGAAACAATGTCGGGTACAATAAGTGTTCGAGAATATATCATACATGAGCCCAGCTTATTATTGTCTGACTCTGACATATAAAGCGTTATGTTTCCATTCAGTGGTAACAAAGCAAAGAACAAGAATATCCCTTCCCAATAACACTAAACAGTATGGAAAAAATTAACTTAACTAAACAAAGGAGCAATGTTAATTACCATATAGAGTAGGATCTGTTCACAGGCAAGTCCTCCACGTACAGGTGAGTCCACCTAGTACAGGTGTTCATGGAAGCTTCCATAGAACCCGTCACTCTCGGGTTGATGCCGACTTGATGGGCAAGATGTGGCCATCTCCCAGCAGCCGCATGTGGTGGGTTTGTCCTGTTTCTTTCGTCTTGATGTCCGGTTGGGGACGACTTAGATTGTCTCTGAGAGATTAATTTGATGCGCCTTTTTCTTAATTTGCTGGGCATCCAAACGCCTGCTCATCATTGATGTGCATTCTCCATGCGGTTGGAAGATTAGCGTTCCTCACAATTGAGCAGCTTATGCTGCATGTAAATATTCAATGCCCTCTCATCGGGTCGTCGCCACTTAGCTCTCTAACGCCGGTCACACGTATGTTGAAAGCCCGGCTCCTCGCCACTACACGCTGCGCACGGTTCTCAAGCTGTTTAATTCTGACTCAAATGTGTATGTTAATTTCAGTCGTGAGATGGTCAACGGTGCTGTTCATGATTCAAGACGCCTAGTGTGCTGTTCACGAGTTCTTTAAGACCAGTGACCACGGCACTGAGTAATGCTATGGCTGTTGACAGGCCGCTGATGCTTTCTTGCTGGCTTTAATTTCATGGTGTTCTCCTGCTTTTATCGGGGGTTTTTCCCCCGCTTTTGAACGCGTACAGGACATTTGTAGTAAATCCAGTAGCTTTGGGGTGTGATTTTCAATATTTATTCAGTTATTTATTTCACTTTGGTCGTAATTCTCCCTTTTTCGTAAAATTTGTGAGCTATGCCGCCATATTCTTAAAGTTCTTCAAGTTGATATTTTTTAATATCAGGCAGTGGTCAACTAGCCATTCTACCTCCATCAATGGGGATGGTGAGGACAGGCTACAGTCCATGGCAGAGAAAGAACCGGTTCCTCGGTGAAGATACGTTTTGATATTTTAGTTTAATAGAGCAAGATGATTTTAAAATCCGTGGCTCGGTGGAATGTACAAAGAACACAAAGATAAGGGTTTGGGGAGGGTAATGCTAATTGCTACAGCTTGACGGAGCGTATTCGTGGGTGGGGTGGGGGCGAAAATATCTATTTGAGAAGTTGATGTTACATTATAGTTAGCATACCCTCTCATTGAAATTTTTAATAAGAATCCATCAGGAATATTTCCTGAAGGCAGACAGCAAGTGGTTTATGGTGATATAATAGTGATTTAATTTCATCATTACAGGACCGAACTGTTCAACCGTCGGGGGTTGGGTTGTGCTGATGTTGGCTTGGAAGATGATGGTGGGGCATTATCAATATCAATGTACCAAATGTATAGCACATGGCAATAGGATCCGTAGATCCCTTTGCACATTGAACAATTCGACCATTTGGTTCTTTGTTGATGACTGATTTATTTGAGTTAGGTTTTATTTGTGTAGTTGCTGATCTACTGTTATTAAATGGTTGGTGATTTTTTAATAATTGGTAGGTATGTAAGGTAAGGTAAGTATAGGGTTTAACGGCACACCAACACTAGTGTGTTATATGGTGCCTACTTAAGGAGGGATAAATACGAGTACGAAAGGATAAGAAGTCAAGGTTTACAAACAACTAAAAATTAAACCTATTAGCATTAATTGAATTATATTAATTTGAACTATATTGAATTAATGAGAATTGTATGATCTAAAATCTATAAAAAAAAGTCCAATTTCTCTTATGAATCCTAGTATCTTAGATGGATTCACCCTTTCAAACAATTCTGAAATTTTGAACCCGGAAGAAGCGATTTCGGATCAAAATCAAATCAGCACAATCAATGAGAATGTGCTTGACGGTGTCTGGATTGCTTTTTATTTTTACTGCATATTGAAGGGCCAGTTTGTTTCTTCTTAGATGGATAGGCATTTCATTGGCTTAAGTGTGGAGGCTTTCAATGGGTGAGGTTCGAAATGCCCCAAGGCAAATCCTCAGTGCCTGATTCTGGACTATGTCCAGTCGTTTTAGATAAGACTTTCGAGCTCCACCGTAAACGATGCAGCCATAGTCAAAATTTGATCTTATTAAGGACCGGTAGAGCCTGAGCAGGACCTGCCTGTCAGCTCCACAGTTTAGCTTCGACACTACTTTAAAAAGGTTCATTGCCTTTAGGCACTTCTTCTTTATGAAATTAATATGAGATTTATAATAAGTTTTGAATCAAATATGATACCTAAGAATTTGGTTTCTTCCACAACAGGGACGGGATTTTCATTTATGGTTAGTTCTGGGTCAGGGTGAAGGCCACGTCTGTGACAAAAATGTACACAAACTGTTTTTGTAGTGGAAAATCTGAAACCATTCTCATCTGCCCATTTTTGAATTTTGTTAAGGTTGATTTGTAGCTGGCGTTCTATGGTGGTCATACTGCTGGATCGGTAAGATATAAGGAAACCGTCTACATAAAGTGATCTTTCTACTTCAGGTTTAAGAACTTTTGTGATGCTATTGATCTTTAGGTTGAAAAGTGTGACAGAAAGAATGCTGCCCTGTGGGACCCCCATTTCCTGACCATGTTGGTCCGAAAGTGATGTCCCAATTCTTACCTTAAAAAATCTATCATTTAAAAAATTTTGTATAAATAGTGGCATATACCTCGAAGACCAGCTTCTTGTAGATCTTTTTAAAATCCCATATTTCCATGTCGTCATATGCTTTCTCAAGATCGAAAAACACAAACACGACATGGTCCCCCTTTAAAAATGCATCCCTAATATAAGACTCTAACTTAACAAGGTTGTCTGTGGTACATCGGCCTTTTCTAAAGCCAGATTGATGTTCATTTATTATATTATTAATTTCCAAGTACCACATAAGACGCTTGTTAACGATTCGCTCCATGGTTTTACAGAGACAGCTCGTGAGAGCGATGGGCCTGTAGCTCGACGGGTTGGTTGGGTCTTTTCCGGACTTTGGTAGCCTCTCTCCATGAGTCCGGATATTCTCCACTGCTCCATATGTGATTGTATATGTCTAATAAGACATACAAGGACTCTTCTGGAAGATGTTTAAGAAGTTGGTAATGAACATCGTCTGGTCCTACTGCAGTGTCCTTGCAGAGTTTCAAAGATTCTTTCAATTCTTCTAAAGTAAAAGGAACATTATAATTTTTTTCTTCGTTGTTTGACCTAAAATTAAGTTTTGTTCTTTCAGTTATCTGTTTATGTCTTTGAAACTTTTCAGTATAATTAGCAGTGGAAGAATTCATGGTTATTGTGTCCGCTATGATGTTAGATATTTCTTGTTTGTTTTTTACCATCTGGTGTTAGAAGGTAAGAAGAAGTGGAAGAGGTGTTTTTTCCACTTATTTTGCGGACCATTTCCCATGTCTTTTTGATTGATGTTTTCTCGAGTTTAATTTTGATATATAAGTTTTCCATGAATTCTTTTTACTTTCTTTAACGACCCGCCGAGCTCTCGCTCTCGCTGCCCTGAATGATGCCAGGTTTGCATGGGGTTGGGTGAGTTTGAAATAACTTAAGGGCCCTTTTTCTGTGGTTGATGGCGTCCTGGCAGTCTTGGTTAAACCATGGTTTTGGGATGCGCCTGGGCTTTGCCGAGGACTTCGGAATAGTTTTGGAGGCAATTTCAAGCAGTTTAGCACAAAATGTATCGATGATGTGTGTATCTCTCCTTGCATCTTATCCCTGTGGATAGCCTCCCCACACAGATCCAAAGGAGGGCCAGTCTGCTTTATGCAGCTGCCACTTTGGAGGTGACTCTGGTGGTAACGGAGGGTTTAGGTGGATAAGAATGGGGAAGTGGTCACTTCCACAGGTATCATCGACACCAACTTCCCATGCAAGGTCGAGAAACAAAGAAGGAGAAGAGAAAGAAAGATCTATTGCGGTGGGTGTGCCATAGCCTGGATGGATGTATGTATTTGAGCCGTCATTTAAAAGGCAGAGATTGTGAGAAATGAAGAAATCTTCTACAATTTGGCCTTTTCCATCATCATATGTATTGCCCCATAAAGAGTTGTGGGCATTAAAATCACCCATGAGGAGAACTGGCTCTGGCAACTGGGCCACGATGTTGTCCAGTTCTCCCCGTGTAAAATTTCGGCTTGGCGGTAAGTAAAGGGAGCAAAGTGTGATGGACTTATTTAAGGTTATATTTACTGCTACTGCTGCTTGAAGGTTTGTATTGAGTTCTATTTCTTTCTGGGGAATAAAATCCTTGATTAAAATGGACGAGCCGCCAGAAGCTCGTTCCCCAGTGCCTCCAAATTTATGGTAAGATTTATAGCCTTTCAAGCTATATTTATTTTCTGCCTTCAGAAATGTTTCCTGAAGGCAGGCTGCAATACCATTATTTTTGTTGAGTAAAGTAAGAAGTTCTTCATGATTATTCCGAAGTCCTCGGCAATTCCATTGTATAATGCCCGCCATTACCTATCAGGGGGTTTGGCGGGACGTTTGCTGCCATGGTGGACCTCAGTCCCCATGGCATTCCTAGGGCCGCAGGTTCCCTGGGCCACTACAGACCCAGGGTCCCGATTGGCCCCTGATGATGTGTGTCTGCCATGGGGGACCTCATCAGTCTCCATGGCAGACAATGGGCCATAGATGTTGGGCCCAACAAAAGAATCTGGGTTCTGAATGGTGAGATTTGAGTTTACAGACCGTGGGAGTTCTAGAAAGGTTTATAGATAAGATTGTCCTGATTAAGCAGCCGCCTTCTAGGATAAATGAAAACGGAGATGGAAAAGATAAAAATGGAAACGATATTCCATGAGCAAGTCACCACCAGCCGATTGACAGATGATGTCGAGGGGCCTGCGAACACTACGCAGGCCGCGCGTTTTTTAAAACGCGTCATGAGTCGTAAAAAGTATCCAGGTGCTATTAAAACCAAATTATGCAATGTTGATGGTCGGTTTGTAAAGAAACCAAAGAATTTAATGGCTTGGAGGGGTTTATGTAAATATTATTTTAGTTTGATTGTTTTGTTTTTTTTTTTTTTTCGTTGTTTGCTGCGGGACAGCTTATTCGCATCCCGCAGGGTTAATTTCTCATATACATAAAAAACATTGAACCCTTTCATGTTTCTATTAGTTATGTGCACTACATCCGACCTTGACAAGTTAGTTGCTGTTAAATGTTTTAGACCTCCAAATCACAACCTCCGCGCAACCGATATGATACAGACACAACAGCATTCCGACACAAGGTCATGCACCCATGGCCAACAGGTTGCCAAACCTATTAGTCGCCTCTAACGACACGCAGGAGGATACAGTGGGCCGATTCTACCCCGGGCCCACAGGGGTGATTATTTCAAGGGGTAAAGGGCACAGAAGATCAGGCATACCGTAAGGTAATTCGAAAGAAGTTGTCGTTTGAACTGAGGCAAGCCAGCATCAGCGACAGGGAGTGGTACGAGTTCCAGAGCGCACACCATAGGGTCAGATAAGTAAGGTATGAGTGTAAGGTAATTTATAGAGCATTTTAACGGCACACCGTATGTATGCATTCCAATGGCGCCTAGAAGGTTTGATAGATAAGATTGTCCTGAAATAAGACATGGAAGTTTTCTAGGATAATTGAAAACGGAGATGGAAAAGATAAAAATGGAAACGATATTCCATGAGCAAGTCACCACCAGCCGATTGATAAGGATGTCGAGGGGCCTGCGAACACTAAACGCATATTAATAAACGCGTCTTATATCGTAAAAAGTATCCAGGTTATACATAAACCAAACCTGATTAAGTTGATGGTCGCCTTCTAAGATAAATGAAAATGGAGATGGAGAAGATAAAAATGGAAACGATATTCCTTGAGCAAGTCACCGTTTTTTGCCGATTGACTGTACCAGGCCATTTATTTGGATTTTTTGACAAAAACGCCCCTTGACATCAGGTAAGGTAAGTATAGGGTTTAACAGCACTCCAACACTAGTGTGTGTTATGGTGCTTAAGGAGGGGTATATTATACGGGTACGAAAGGATAAGGAGTAAAGGGTTTAAAATACATAAAAGTATTAATTGAATTATATTACCCTTTCATGTTTGCTTTATTAGTTATGTGCACTACATCCGACCTTGACAAATTAGTTGCTGTTAAATGTTTTAATGGCCAAATCACAACCGCCGCGCCACCGATATGATACAGACACATAACAGCATTCGTTTCAGTAAGGTCATGCAGCATAGAGTGGTATACAACCGGGATGACGTCATGGAGAAACACGGAGTTTTCAAGCAAGGTAACAGTAACACACAGAAGATCAGGCATACCGTAAGGTAATTCGCAGAAGTTCCATAATCGTTTGAACTGAGGCAAGCCAGCATCAGCGACAGGGAGTGGTACGAGTTCCAGAGCGCACACCATAGGGTCAGATAAGGTAAGGTAAGGTAAGGTAAGGTAAGGTAAGGTAAGGTAGGTAAGGTAAGGTAAGTATAGAGTTTAACGGCACACCAACACGTATGTGTTATATGGCGCCTAGAAAGGTTAATAGATAAGATTGTCCTGATTAAGCAGCCGCCTTCTAGGATAAATGAAAACGGAGATGGAAAAGATAAAAATGGAAACGATATTCCATGAGCAAGTCACCACCAGCCGATTGACAGATGATGTCGAGGGGCCTGCGAACACTACGCAGGCCGCGCGTTTTTTTAAAACGCTTCATGAATCGTAAAAAGTATCCAGGCGTTTTTAAAACCAAATTACGCAATGTTGATGGTCGGTTTGTAAAGAAACCAAAGAATTTAATGGCATGGAGGGGTTTATGTCAATATTATTCCTGATTAAGCAGCCGCCTTCTAGGATAAATGAAAACGGAGATGGAAAAGATAAGATAATTGTTTCCATTTTGAAGTCAATGCCAGCCCCTAATCTAGGTGAAATCCGGGGCAGAAGTGATGTGTTACAGATATAGCCCTCGTAAGGACCGCTCCACTCAACCACCAGGATCCCATTGTCCACCGACACAAGTCGCAACCCACGGCCAACAGGTTGCCTCCTATTAGTCGCCTCTAACGACACGCAGGAGGATACAGTGGGCCGATTCTACCCCCGCACCCACAGGGGGGTACTCAACTTTGGTAAGGGCAAATTATTTCTGAGCCCCACGACTCTGGGCCCTGAAGTATCATGATGACACGGGCGCAGCACAAATATAAAGCACTGATTACAAAGTGCAAACCACGTACAAATGGCTACAGGATATTGCGTAACAGTAACAACATGTCAAGCAAATTTATAAGCCCCTCCCTGCTTCTGTTATCGGAGGCGTTTTGTAAACATTTCTAATGATATCTATTGTTCTTGTCTGATTTTTCTTCTATATTATGATACATTTCACATTGATTAACAGCACCCCAAATGAACCAAGAGGAAGAAATGGAGGGGTCTGATTTTTTCTTCTATATTATGATACATTTCACATTGATTAACAGCACCCCAAGAGGCACCTCCACCTAATGATGGTGAGTTCTTGTTAATCATCTCACAGGTCATTATCTCTGTCCATGTCTGGATCAAGAGGCTTGTGTTACATTTTGTTGCTCCATAGCGATCTGTGAAATAGGTGGAATTCTGAATGAAGATAATTGTTGCTTTGTTTGTATTGTCAGTTGTCATGAGGAGCTTTACCTCCACTGTGTTTGGAGTCTATAACAAATCGGGCTTTATTTAGAAGTGACGAGGTCATGGAATCATTTAAATGTAATTGTATTTGAAAGTACTTGTAAAATACATCCATTGATTGGTGGCTATGATGTTCCAGATGAGATTGACCCAGCAAACAACCCCCAGCAAAAACAATTTTTAAGGAATATTTTTAAGAGAAAAAGAAGACCAATTTTTTTTTCAAAAACAAATCGTAATGGTGATGGACGTTATGTTAAAAAAGCGGGAGTTCTAAAGTCATGGCGGGGTTATTGTTTTTATTATTTTCATTTATTTCGTGTTGTCGATTTTTTTTTGTTATCTGTTGTGGCACATCCTACTCTAATTCCGCCGGCTTAATTTTACACATAAAAAGATATCATGATAATAATTCAGGGGTCAAAGGTCATACTAGTCGGATTTTAAGACCACAAGGCGCAATTGTCTTGAGAGTGGTCCATGTGTTATTTGGGGCTACTAACTTGTTTGATTACAAAACGGTAACGGACGGACAGACGGACACCGGAGAAAAGGTATGTGATAAGCTCTGCTTGAGAACAGAGCTGAAAAACGTGTTTGTAAAATAAAAATATGCACGGACTAGTAACATTTGAAACAATGTCGGGTACAATAAGTGTTCGAGAATATATCATACATGTGCCCAGCTTATTATTGTCTGGCTCTGACATATAAAGCGTTATGTTTCCATTCAGTGGTAACAGAGCAAAGAACAAGAATATCCCTTCCCAATAACAGTATGGAAAAAATTAACTTAACTAAACAAAGGAGCAATGTTAATTACCATATAGAGTAGGATCTGTTCACAGGCAAGTCCTCCACGTACAGATGAGTCCACCTAGTACAGGTGTTCATGGAAGCTTCCATGGAACCCGTCACTCTCGGGTTGATGCCGACTTGATGGGCAAGATGTGGCCATCTCCCAGCAGCCGCATGTCGTGATGGGCACGATGTGGCCATCTACCAGCAGCCGCATGTGGTGGGTTTGTCCTGTTTCTTTCGTCTTGATGTCCGGTTGGGGACGACTTAGATTGTCTCTGAGAGATTAATTTGATGCGCCTTTTTCTTAATTTGCTGGGCATCCAAACGCCTGCTCATCATTGATGTGCATTCTCCATGCGGTTGGAAGATTAGCGTTCCTCACAATTGAGCAGCTTTTGCTGCATGTAAATATTCAATGCCCTCTCATCGGGTCGTCGCCACTTAGCTCTCTAACGCCGGTCACACGTATGTTGAAAGCCCGGCTCCTCGCCACTACACGCTGCGCACGGTTCTCAAGCTGTTTAATTCTGACTCAAATGTGTATGTTAATTTCAGTCGTGAGATGGTCAACGGTGCTGTTCATGATTCAAGACGCCTAGTGTGCTGTTCACGAGTTCTTTAAGACCAGTGACCACGGCACTGAGTAATGCTATGGCTGTTGACAGGCCGCTGATGCTTTCTTGCTGGCTTTAATTTCATGGTGTTCTCCTGCTTTATCGGGGGTTTTCCCCCGCTTTTGAACGCGTACAGGACATTTGTAGTAAATCCAGTAGCTTTGGGGTGTGATTTTCAATATTTATTCAGTTATTTATTTCACTTTGGTCGTAATTCTCCCTTTTTCGTAAAATTTGTGAGCTATGCCGCCATATTCTTAAAGTTCTTCAAGTTGATATTTTTTAATATCAGGCAGTGGTCAACTAGCCATTCTACCTCCATCAATGGGGATGGTGAGGACAGGCTACAGTCCATGGCAGAGAAAGAACCGGTTCCTCGGTGAAGATACGTTTTGATATTTTAGTTTAATAGAGCAAGATGATTTTAAAATCCGTGGCTCGGTGGAATGGAATGTACACTAAGAACACAAAGATAAGGGTTTGGGGAGGGTAATGCTAATTGCTACAGCTTGACGGAGCGTATTCGTGGGTGGGGTGGGGGCGAAAATATCTATTTGAGAAGTTGATGTTACATTATAGTTAGCATACCCTCTCATTGAAATTTAATAAGAATCCATCAGGAATATTTCCTGAAGGCAGACAGCAAGTGGTTTATGGTGATATAATAGTGATTTAATTTCATCATTACAGGACCGAACTGTTCAACCGTCGGGGGTTGGGTTGTGCTGATGTTGGCTTGGAAGATGATGGTGGGGCATTATCAATATCAATGTACCAAATGTATAGCACATGGCAATAGGATCCGTAGATCCCTTTGCACATTGAACAATTGGACCAGTTGGTTCTTTGTTGATGACTGATTTATTTGAGTTAGGTTTTATTTGTGTAGTTGCTGATCTACTGTTATTAAATGGTTGGTGATTTTTTAATAATTGGTAGGTATGTAAGGTAAGGTAAGTATAGGGTTTAACGGCACACCAACACTAGTGTGTTATATGGTGCCTACTTAAGGAGGGATAAATACGAGTACGAAAGGATAAGAAGTCAAGGTTTACAAACAACTAAAAATTAAACCTATTAGCATTAATTGAATTATATTAATTTGAACTATATTGAATTAATGAGAATTGTATGATCTAAAATCTATAAAAAAAAGTCCAATTTCTCTTATGAATCCTAGTATCTTAGATGGATTCACCCTTTCAAACAATTCTGAAATTTTGAACCCGGAAGAAGCGATTTCGGATCAAAATCAAATCAGCACAATCAATGAGAATGTGCTTGACGGTGTCTGGATTGCTTTTTATTTTTACTGCATATTGAAGGGCCAGTTTGTTTCTTCTTAGATGGATAGGCATTTCATTGGCTTAAGTGTGGAGGCTTTCAATGGGTGAGGTTCGAAATGCCCCAAGGCAAATCCTCAGTGCCTGATTCTGGACTATATAAGGAAACCGTCTACATAAAGTGATCTTTCTACTTCAGGTTTAAGAACTTTTGTGATGCTATTGATCTTTAGGTTGAAAAGTGTGACAGAAAGAATGCTGCCCTGTGGGACCCCCATTTCCTGACCATGTTGGTCCGAAAGTGATGTCCCAATTCTTACCTTAAAAAATCTATCATTTAAAAAATTTTGTATAAATAGTGGCATATTACCTCGAAGACCAGCTTCTTGTAGATCTTTTAAAATCCCATATTTCCATGTCGTGTCATATGCTTTCTCAAGATCGAAAAACACAAACACGACATGGTCCCCCTTTAAAAATGCATCCCTAATATAAGACTCTAACTTAACAAGGTTGTCTGTGGTACATCGGCCTTTTCTAAAGCCAGATTGATGTTCATTTATTATATTATTAATTTCCAAGTACCACATAAGACGCTTGTTAACGATTCGCTCCATGGTTTTATAGAGACAGCTCGTGAGAGCGATGGGCCTGTAGCTCGACGGGTTGGTTGGGTCTTTTCCGGACTTTGGGAGAGGGATGATGGTAGCCTCTCTCCATGAGTCCGGATATTCTCCACTGCTCCATATGTGATTGTATATGTCTAATAAGACATACAAGGACTCTTCTGGAAGATGTTTAAGAAGTTGGTAATGAACATCGTCTGGTCCTACTGCAGTGTCCTTGCAGAGTTTCAAAGATTCTTTCAATTCTTCTAAAGTAAAAGGAACATTATAATTTTTTTCTTCGTTGTTTGACCTAAAATTAAGTTTTGTTCTTTCAGTTATCTGTTTATGTCTTTGAAACTTTTCAGTATAATTAGCAGTGGAAGAATTCATGGTTATTGTGTCCGCTATGATGTTAGATATTTCTTGTTTGTTTTTTACCATCTGGTGTTAGAAGGTAAGAAGAAGTGGAAGAGGTGTTTTTTCCACTTATTTTGCGGACCATTTCCCATGTCTTTTTGATTGATGTTTTCGAGTTTAATTTTGATATATAAGTTTTCCATGAATTCTTTTTACTTTCTTTAACGACCCGCCGAGCTCTCGCTCTCGCTGCCCTGAATGATGCCAGGTTTGCATGGGCTGGGTGAGTTTGAAATAACTTAAGGGCCCTTTTTCTATAGTTGATGGCGTCCTGGCAGTCTTGGTTAAACCATGGTTTTGGGATGCGCCTGGGCTTTGCCGAGGACTTCGGAATAGTTTTGGAGGCAATTTCAAGCAGTTTAGCACAAAATGTATCGATGTGTGTATCTCTTCCTTGCATCTTATCCCTGTGGATAGCCTCCCCACACAGAGGTCCAAAGGAGGGCCAGTCTGCTTTATGCAGCTGCCACTTTGGAGGTGACTCTGGTGGTAAAGGAGGGTTTAGGTGGATAAGAATGGGGAAGTGGTCACTTCCACAGGTATCATCGACACCAACTTCCCATGCAAGGTCGAGAAACAAAGAAGGAGAAGAGAAAGAAAGATCTATTGCGGTGGGTGTGCCATAGCCTGGATGGATGTATGTATTTGAGCCGTCATTTAAAAGGCAGAGATTGTGAGAAATGAAGAAATCTTCTACAATTTGGCCTTTTCCATCATCATATGTATTGCCCCATAAAGAGTTGTGGGCATTAAAATCACCCATGAGGAGAACTGGCTCTGGCAACTGGGCCACGATGTTGTCCAGTTTTCCCCGTGTAAAATTTCGGCTTGGCGGTAAATAAAGGGAGCAAAGTGTGATGGACTTATTTAAGGTTATATTTACTGCTACTGCTTGAAGGTTTGTATTGAGTTCTATTTCTTTCTGGGGAATAAAATCCTTGATTAAAATGGACGAGCCGCCAGAAGCTCGTTCCCCAGTGCCTCCAAATTTATGGTAAGATTTATAGCCTTTCAAGCTATATTTATTTTCTACCTTCAGAAATGTTTCCTGAAGGCAGGCTGCAATACCATTATTTTTGTTAAGTAAAGTAAGAAGTTCTTCATGATTATTCCGAAGTCCTCGGCAATTCCATTGTATAATGCCCGCCATTACCTATCAGGGGGTTTGGCGGGACGTTTGCTGCCATGGTGGACCTCAGTCCCCATGGCATTCCTAGGGCCGCAGGTTCCCTGGGCCACTACAGACCCAGGGTCCCGATTGGCCCCTGATGATGTGTGTCTGCCATGGGGGACCTCATCAGTCTCCATGGCAGACAATGGGCCATAGATGTTGGGCCCAACAAAAGAATCTGGGTTCTGAACCCTGATGAGTTGAGATTTATTGACCGTGGGAGTTTAGATTTCTCATTGTATTTGTTTGTTGTTATGTGTTCATTGACTTTTGGGGTAGGGGGGGGTGTTTGGTTTTGTTTGTTCTGTTGGGGGATTGCTGGCTTTGAAAGGGGGTTGTTTCGGAGGGTGGTTTTCTGTTTGTGTACTAATAGATTTGGTTATTTTAGTAGGTGTGCTGCTGCAGTACTAGCATATGAAGGTCTGGAAGAAGTTGAATTTTGGCACTCTACTATTTTTCTCGCTTCAGGGAAAGAAAGTTTTTGGGTGATATGTAGTGTTTGAATTTGTTTTTCGATTTGCCAAATGGAACAGCGTTTAGAGTATGCGGGATGAGCACCGGAGCAGTTTGCGCACTTGAATGGTGCTTTGCAATCCTGCTCCCCGTGCTCATCACCGCATTTGGGGCAGATTGGTGTTCTATTACATTTGGTTTTAAAATGGCCATATCTTTGACAGTTGTGGCATCATAAAGGATTTGGAATAAATAGTTCAGTTTTGATGTTCAGGCCAGCTATTTTAATGTTGTTTGGAACGTAAGGGATGTTGAAAGTAAGGATGTGGGTGCCTGTGGGAATCTTTTCTCCATTTTTATTAATGAGCACTTTGGCTACTTCACTTACATTTTGATTTTTCAATTCCTCCAAAATTTCTTCTTCGCTGCAGTATTTGAGTTCGAAAGATTTTATAACACCCTTGATGGTATTAAGGGTTCGATGAGGGCTGAATTTTACATTGATATTCGCTAATTTGGTGGTCTGAAGAAGAAGTTTGGAATGAATTGGTTTGGAAGTTTCGACAAGATAAAGCCCAGATCTCAAAAGTTTTAGAGTTTTGGGAGTACCTGCAACACCACAAATTCCTTTAAATAAAACAATGAATGAAACTTTCTCTAAACTCCCGTCGGTCCTTTCAAGCACAAGAAATCTTGGCCAGTTTTCAGATTCAGTTTCATTTTCATCTAAATGCCTTCGTTTTTGGCCAGTATGAGAGGAAGACATAGTAATACAACAATTCATCACCTGTGCTCCCCACCCGCCCCGGAGCCCAATAAAAGGACATCTTAAAGATGCCAGGGCTACACAGGTGATATACTCGTCCTCCATAAAAAGTGATACAATACGTAACCCATAGAGCCCAGACACTGGCAAGGTGCTGAGCTCGTAGAGGCGCACCATAACACCCCTAATGGAATCCGATTGACCTGATTAAGCAGCCGCCTTCTGGGACTAGTGAAGCCAATGAAATGAGAAATGGTCCATGAAGTAAATGAATGTCATGAAGGAAGGTGCCAAATGCATGTGATGGGTAGTCCCAGGGCACGACGCCACCAGCCGATAGGAATGGGCCAGGCCTACCCACCCTCTCGTCTAGGCGAATTCCGGGCCAAAGTGGTGTGTTGCAGATATAGCCCTCGCAAGGACCGCTCCACTCAACCACCAGGATCCCATCTTCCACCGACACGAGTCGCAACCCACGGCCAACAGGTTGCCCCCTAATAGTCGCCTCTTACGACATGCAGGAGGATACAGTGGGTCTATTCTACCCCCGAACCCACAGGGGGGTTTTTTGTTTAAAAAGTTTGACGACCTGCGGTTTTAAGTCTGTAAAGGGAATCTTGGTTTCAGACACTGGCTCATGTAGGGCTTCTTTTGCAGTCCTATCGGCTCTTTCGTTGCCTGGGATACCTATGTGACTGGGTACCCAGACAAACTCAACATTTTTCCTCAGCATGGATAAACGAGTAAGATTTTCTAAAATATCTACAACAATATGGCACGATAACAACTTATTCCCAATTGCCTCCAGGGCAGATAAAGAATCACTAAAAATTGTAAAATCCGCATTGGGATGGTGAGCAATAAGGCCCAATGGCATCCTTATTGCGGTAACTTCGGCTGTAAAAGCAGATGCTGCACCAGGCAGTCTTTCCTTGTGGGTCTGAGGTCCTATGACGACTCCAGCGCCCACACGGTTTGCATCTTTGGATCTATCAGTATAAATATGTATCTTGTCTTTATGATGTTCTTTTAGTTCATTAAATTCATTGCCTTGAGACACGTTCTTCGACACACGTGTGCAGGCTAGTAAAATGAATAGCGCGACTCTGTAACATGGCAAAATGACGCAATGTGACTGAAAATCATTCCGATTGGGATATCAATGACTATTTAAGTGACAATCAGCGCTCTGTGAACCCGATCCGTGTGCTCAGTTTGTGGACTTTTTTGCGTCTCATAATAAGCCCATCTCACACAGGAGAAACCAATCCGCTTCAAATCCCTGCTGACATCAAACGTCCTTGACCTTCAGTGACCTACTGTGTCAACAAACCCACACGATGGCAAGCAACCACCCACCCGAATGCCAGAACTTAAACGGAAAACCGACTGCAAACCAGAAGCCTTTCCATTCTTAAATGTCCCTATAGGAATTGGATCAATGACAGGTTGCCAAACAGGCCACCAAGATCAAACTTGCAACTGGTGATGAGGGCATGCGCCGTCTGCTTGCATCCGGACTATCAAAAGCTGACATGAAGAAGCCGTCAGCCATCTTGAGGCTACTGGAATCACAGCTTGACGCCAGTGTAAAGATCAATTTCCGGGTACACAAATTGGAGTTTGCCCTGCAACACAACAGAGCCACTGACTTTGTGTTCCGTCTCGAAAAGGCTAACAAATGTGAGTTTGAAGCCAGCGAACTAAATGAACGCCTGATAGAGATGATCAACCGCTCTCCAGCCGCCGAAAGACTTGTCGGAAGGAATTGCTGGTTCGAAACCATCCAATTGCATCAGTGCAGGAAAGAGCCGCAGAGTACGAAGTCATTCCCCCAGTTGTCACACAGTCTCCTGCATCCGGCAACAATTGATGTTTCCACCAAAGCCACCAAGGTGGACAGCGTTCATAGAAAACAACCGCAAGCGCTGCCAGAAAGCCTTGTCGTAACTGTGGGTCAAACCATGACCCCAGGTCCTGTCCCGCCTACCTTGACACTTGCTCGTTCTACAACAACAAGAGCCGATGGAGCAGCGCTGCAGAAGAAAAAACGCAATAAAGCCAGCCAAAAGGAGACAGCCGATGAGCCACACAGAGGATCCAAACACAGAAGCCACGGCAAACCAACAGTCCACGCAGTATACAACAGGGACAAATCCGGCAGCAGCGACGACTGCACCCTATTTCAAGAAACCAAAGCGATGAAGCCTTCGTAACCCTCAAAGTGTCCTACTCCGATCCTCGTGTCAAGGGAGATATCCTGCTTAAAGTTGACTCCGGCTCTGGTGGGAACACCTTACCGATGCGGACGTACCGCCAAATGTACGGGGATATACCTACCTCCAAAGTCCTCACACCAGAACCGAAGTTGAAGCTGACATCCTACAGCAGAGATGAGATTCCCTGCCTGGGATCCATCCTACTTGGTATTCGGCGCAGGAAACGCCAGTTTCATTCGAGAAATTCTACTTTGTCGACGTCCGTAGTCCCGCTGTGTTTGGGCTACCAACGCTCAAGAAACTAGATATCATCAATTTAAATGTCGACACGCTCACTGCCCGGTCAAAACCAACCGACCAGCAGCCGACGATCCAGACACCAATCACGTCCGTGAGCCAGTTGAAAACTGCGTATCCGCAGCAGTTTGATCGTATTGGGAACTTTAAAGAGCCTGCTAGGCTGCACCTCAAAGATAATGCAGTTCCATTTTGTGACCCGCCGCGGAAAACAAGCATCCACATGAAGCCGAGAATCAAAGAGGAACTCCAGAAAATGGAGAAAGATGGAATGATCCGCAAAATTACAGAACACTCCGACTGGTGCAGCAGCCTTGCCTATGTGACCAAGCACAATGGTTCTCTGAGAAGGTAAGGTAAATATAGGGTTTAACGGCACACCAACACGTATGTGTTATATGGTGCCAAGAAAGGTTCATATATAGGATTGACCTGATTAAGCAGCCGCCTTCTAGGATAAATGAAAATGGAGATGGAAAAGATAAAAATGGAAACGATTATCCTAGGGCCAGTCACCACCAGCCGATTTACTGAACCAGGCCATTCCAGCCTCTCGTCTAGGTGAAATCCGGGCCAGAGTGTGTTGCAGATATGGCCCTCAAAGGAGTGCTCCACTCAACCACTTGGATCCCATTGTCCACCAACACGAGTCGCAACCCACGGCCAACAGGTTGCCCCCTATTAGTCGCCTCTTACGACATGCAGAAGGATACATTGGACCTATTCTACCCCCGGACCTACAGGGGGATGGTTCTCTGAGAATATGCCTGAACCCTCAGCGACTAAACCAAAGCTTGAAGCGATGTCCACATAAAATCCCAATCCTCGAGGAACTTAATCCAGCATTCGCTGATGCCAAAGTGTTCTCGAAACTTGATGCGAAAGCAGGTTATTGGAGCATACCCCTCCATGCAAACTCCCAACTGATCACCACCTTCCGCACACCCTTCGGAAAGTACTGCTGGCAGCGTTTACCGTTTGGACGCAACGTAAGCCAAGACATATTCCAAGCCAGAATGGACACTATTCTTGAAGACCTGCCTGGAGTTGCCAGCATCGCAGACGACATACGTGTTTTCGGTGTTAATGAATCAGACCACGATGCCAACCTTATCCGTCTCATGAACCGAGCAGCTGAATGTGATCTCACACTGAACTCTGCCAAATGTGATATTGCCCGCGAAGAAATCAATTTCTTTGGTAACCGGTACACTGCCAACAGTCTATTTCCCGGTAACCACAATTACGCATGCACGTATGTGCAAAAGCGCACCTGGCGTAACAAGGCACGTGACCCCGGTACAAAAACAAAGAGGTTAATGTTCACAACAACGCGTTAGAAAGTCGAACAACTGCGTAGTTTTTGGAAGGATTGATTATTTACAACGACGGATTACCGACGTCAAGATCGAGTTAAACTTGAACTTAACTTGCCCTGTGATCCTGACTTCGTTAAAATGAAAATGAAGAGCTACAAGTCTTTCGAAGGCTTTGCTGATGGCCATGTGCTCCAGCAGACTGCCGAGGCAGCATGACTGTCCTGTGCCAGTACAGGATATGACAATTAGAAGTGCGAGGTAAGACAAATATTTTGGTTAATATATGAGAACCACACTAGAGTCATCACTTGGTAAACTAGTTGATGCCTTTGACCCTTGTCAAGTGACAGGTTGCCCACCTCAGAGAACCAGCCACAGGGCCTGGCACACAAAATCAGACAGGTATGGAAATGCTTCAGTTTATTGCATATATGCTAAAATGAAGCTGAATAGAGTGTAATATATAACTGATTGTACAGTATAGACGACTGGGGTATGCAAACAGAATGAAGTCACTTTATTGATTCTTTCTGTTTAACAGAACAATGCTCACGCTCAAGTCCTCGAACTACTCGAAAGACTCAAGTCAACCTTCATCTCAGTCTCTAGAGCCAGAGCCAACATACCTCTCACTGGGTGTGCTGGATAGATCAAAGGAGTTTGTCGGGCACATCATACAGTCTGCTCAAGATAAACCGGGAACCACCACAGTTGCCTGCACTGCAGTTGATTTTGTCCGATTTGTCAAATACGCCCCTGCTGATATTGAACTTATTGATTCAGATACTAGAGGGCAAGCCGATAACTCAGCCTGGCATGCAATGAGGCTAGGACGAATCACAGCCTCTGTGTTCCAACCATCATGAACAAACCAGATACTAACCCGTCTGTGCTCATTTATAAAATAATGGGAGAAAATTTACCCGTAACCACTCCAGCTCTCGATTGGGTTCCAAGAAAGAGAAACGTTCCCGTTCTTTATGCACTATGGTTAATTTAAAGATGCACAGCTTCTCCACCTCAAGCACAACAGTGCTTATTACACCCAAGTGCAGAGACAGATGGGGTGGGGGGGGCTGTACACCTGGAACAAGTGATGGTCTGCTACGCGAAGGCGTAAATGGAACTCAGCATTTGCATGCACTTCGAACACTTTCAGGAGCATTGTGACCATTGCATATATTAGCTTTTCAATAGTAGAAACCACTGGTAGCCGTTTCAAAGAACTGTCATTTAAAACACTTCAATATATTTCAGCAAAATTTAGTCTTAATGTGCCATGGATGCAGTTCTCAAGGATGAGTCAACCGACAGTGATTCTGTGATAATTGGTTCATAAATCAGACCTTGCACTATTTGAACCTGATATGTGATGCAATAATTTTCCAGTCAATGTAACAAGGCAAATACCCTATACTGGTTAGAGGTAAGGCCTTGCCGTCGCCATCATAATGTCCTCGGTAAAAACAGGGAAAATTAAAGCCCCTCATGTCACACTCTTTCAGTAATCTGAAGCCCCTCTGTCCCACCAGGAGGACATGTCACACTCCCTTAGTAATCTGGAGCCCCTTTGTCCCACCAGGACATGTCAAACTCCCTCAGTAATCTGAAAATCCTCTGTCCCACAAGGAGGACATGTCACACTCAATCAATGCAGTACTTGAGAATCATAGCTGGTTGCATAAGAAGAAATCAATGCTACCTGCAAAGTTCAGTATGGGAGGAGAACTTTTCAACATTCTTGGGAGAAGTTTTCAACATTCTATAGCTTCAGGATGGCAGAGTGGACATTCAGTGATTCAGAAGTTACCCTCCACAATGCAAGCCACGAACACAACTGCCTAACAACCCAACATACCTGGCAAAAGCATTTTCTTACAGGCAAAGAGCCATCTGCATTCCATCGATTCTACCAGTAGGTTGTATCAGAGGCTGAAGAGAAGACCTCCACCTTTAGCCAGATATTGTGAACCCACATGACTCACAGATGATGTCTCTTCTGGGCCAACACATGTGTATAACAGCACAGAAGAGTTCTGAAGGCAGCAATAGTCTCAAGTCATGGTGAATTGAGCAGAAAATTTGAACGAAAGGGATTTTATCTGGTGTCCCACATTGAATCGTTCCTCCTGAACTCCTCTAATGGAAAGTAACTTTCAATAGGAGGTCTTGACCATGGATGTAGGATGCATTCATTGTGATGTTGTGTAATTATTTCAGTTGTACAAATTTGATTGTAAATACATTTATTAAGAGATATCTATTATCATTCTTTCTAACCACGAAAAAACATCCCAAAATGCATCGATATACATTGCATAAACACTGCTAGTATGCAAACAAATTCAATTGTCGGGCAGGTAGGTTTGTTAATGGGACAGGTGGATTCTAGCCAGTACAAGCCCAACAAGGCAGATGAAAACTTTCAAGTTTGTCTGACCTGCTCCGTCCCAAGAAATTACCATAGATGTGCATGATATGCCAAGGTGTAGACATGGACCGTCTCAAGCTACAACCAGGTGTGGAACCAGACCATGTTGAGTGACGTGCACTCAGTGCTCTGCTTGCATTTCACAATTCCAGTAACAAGAGTTACGGCAGCAAAAACAGTTATAGTTCTCAGAAGGGTGTAAAACATACACGAGGTGTATCAGGACCCAAGCAAGTCTGAACAATGTCACCAAGCTGTACATCTATAAGGAACTTACAAACTAGATTTGACAGACATAGGTCAAATAATGGCAATACCAAATGACAGAAAGAGACATTATTTTGCAAGCTTCAAGTAAACTGGATATCCATTGTATTTCCTATGATAGGTATCACCTACATTACATCTTTATAATCAGATTTAGATTTTGATATATTTAACCAGTGCACCTTAGTGATCTGTAATCAAAATACTCCATAAAGACTCCATAGATCCACCTTAGTGCACTGTTACATTTTTTTTGTTTTGAAATACTATGTTCCCAAGTCTTCTCTCCTATATTATTGATATTAAGATGTACATTTCTGATGCTAGTTGACATCATATTTTGCCTACTTATAATTTTTGTATTGTTTTTAATGTATTAGCAATTTAGGTTTTACATATAAGAATTGTTTTATATATGTATGTTAACAAATGTACAGCAATCACTGCTTCCTTGCCACTTTCCAGATAGGCTGGAGGCTGATAAGGTGGCCTTTGGTTTTATGCTACACCAACACTATTGTGTCATATGGGCCATATACAAGAGTCACAGTCCATGACAATCAAGTAGCCTCCAATTAGTTGCCCCTTACAACATGCAAGAGGATACAGCGGGTCTGTTATACACCCAGGACCCACAGAGGGGACCACTTGCATCTAAGGCCAGGAATGACTAAACAATAGGAAACCATCAAATAAGCAGTGTTGAAGCTGAATTTATGCCAAGAGAAAATGATCAAGTGGTGACTAGAAGGAGCGATCTCAAGTAAGTATTGATATGATCATTGGGATAAGAGAGGAATATCATTTGAAGGCATTATGAAACAACTGATGAGGGGAGAAGAACAATAAAGGGACAATACATGTTTCACAACCTGAGATGTGGCATCATCAGTATTCTTATCTATACAACAAATCAGACATTTAAGACAAGAAGAGGTATCACCATGTGAGGTACATACAAGTATATAACATGAAGTAACAATGGTGAAATAAAATTAGTCTTAATTATTGTGCGTGTGACAGTGCGTCCAGCTGCACCGGTCGGCTTCAGGAGTCGTCCATCACTGTGCTCGGGGTCCGCAGATAAGGGGCACACACAAATATATAACATGAAATAACAATAGTGAAATAAGATTAGCCTTAATTTTTGTGTGTGATATAGAAAGATTACCCAGTACCAATGCCAACCAGCTTCATCTATTCCTGTGCCCGACTGTTGCTAGTAGAGGAGGTGGTGGCTTGACCAAGGAGACATCTGCACACACAGCAGGGCAGCAAGTCAACAACAACGAATACTGAATTACAACAGCTCCAATATTTCCCTTAAATCCCTATGAACCGAGATCAACTTAACAGTACATGGGCATTTATGACCTAGCCCATTACACGTTAAGTACTTGTCAACACTCAGTTTATTTTCGAATCAATTGAAGCCTTTTGTCAAATTTTAAACTTTAAAATGTTTGATTTTGTCATGCCCGCGCCGGGAGAGCGCATTGCTTGCCTGTACACGACCGACTCAACTTACGCGATCGATCGCTTGGGGTCAAACGAACTTGATTTTCGTTCACATATAAATCTGAGCCCTAACATCCATCTGTATACGAGTATAATTCAAGTACAGTGGAATAATTTGATCAAGTTTATTTTCGATTCAATCGAAGCCCTTTTGCCAAATTTTAAACTTTAAAATGTTTAAAATATTGTCATGCCCGCGCCGTAAAGCTTGCCTTATTATCATTAAGTCATTTAAGAAAAACATTCGATTCTTGAACTTAATGTGGTTATAAGTTTTTTTATTTGTGGTTGTGACACTTGTGGATTCAAAAAATTATCTGTTACTGGCCAGTAACTTCAAAGGCAATATGCCACTTGCGGTAGCGCGTGGAATTAGGAAGTTAGGGTTCATAATCATTGAGTCGATGTTGAGCTGCTGAATATACTATCTTCATGTTTTATTTCAACGAGATACAATGAATTTGAAAAAAAAAATCACTGACAGCCCTACCATGGCTGGGATCGGGTCAACTCGTCCACAAACCAACTCGTCCCCAGACCAACTCGTCCCCAAACCAACTCGTCCCCAAGTTCTAAGATTAATACCGGACTTGCGTGTGATTCAATTATGTACAATAACGTTGAGTTTAAACATAATCAACATAAATTTCTATTATTTTGACATGCAATGTTGTCCTCCTAAACAGTTTAACTACTCTCGGTGCCGACGCATCATGCCTAGCCTCCAAGCTCGCCAGTCACAAGCGGCCAGAGCGCGGCGGCCTGGGCGTGGCATACGGTGGTTGCCCTTGGGTAGGGTAAGGGAGGGGAGGGTAGCATCGGGTCGGGCAGTATCAAGTAGGGCAGCGGCAGCGTAGGGTCGGGTAGCGTCGGGTAGGGTAGCGTCGGGTAGGGTAGGTTAGCATCGGGAAGGGGAGGGTAGGGCAGCGGCACCATAGGGTCAACCAACTCGTACCCAAGTTAAGACCAACTCGTCCCCAAGTTTTAAGATTAATACCGAACTTGCGTGTGATTCAATTATGTACAATAACTTGACCCAAGTTAAGACCAACTCGTCCCCAAGTTTTAAGATTAATACCGAACTTGCGTGTGATTCAATTATGTACAATAACGTTGAGTTTAAACATAAACAACATAAATTTCTATTATTTTGACAAGCTATGTTGTCCTCCTAGACAGCTTAACTACTCTCGGTGCCGACGCACCATGCCTAGCCTCCAAGCTCGCCAGTCACAAGCGGCCAGAGCGCGGCGGCCTGGGCGTTGCATACGGTGGTTGCGCTTGGGTAGGGTAGGGGAGGGGAGGGTAGCATCGGGTCGGGCAGCGTCGAGTAGGGCAGCGGCAGCGTAGGGTCGGGTAGCGTCGGGTAGGGTGGCTGTGTAGCGTAGGGTAGCATCGGGAAGGGGAGGGTAGCATCGGGTCGGGCAGCGTCGGGTAGGGCAGCAGCACCAATACCAACTCGTACACAGATGTGTGTTTATATATATATATATATATATATATATATATATATATATATATATATATATATATATATATATATTAGCACGAACGCGACCTTTAGTGGACAAACCGCCAACCTTTCGTAGACTTTGGTCCACGAAAGGATATACCATTATGTCCACATAAAGTCAACGCACATTATTGACCAAAATAATTGAAAATATTTCGGTTTGACCATTCAAATGTGATAGTCTAGTCTTAGTAACGTACAACGTACAGTCCGGTATTAATCTTAGAACTTGGGGACGAGTTGGTCTGGGTACGAGTTGGTTTGGGGACGAGTTGGTCTGGGGACGAGTTGGTTTGGGGACGAGTTGACCCTAACTCACCATGGCTATGTCAAAATTTCCAAGATCTTTTAATTTAAAAATATTCTTTCGTGACAATACACGAGCAATATGTATTTAAAAGCAGAATCAGGTTACGTTTGTATTTAAACAAAATATGGTATTATTTAACTAACTTGAACGGCATAAACGGAAAAATACCGCATTTAATACAATAACAAATTTCGCGCAATCTTACCGGAAACCATGAGACGAAATATGCATGCGTTAAAAGTGATTTGATCCAAGTCCGTTCCAAGACTTCGATAGTTTACACGGGCAATATGTATTTAAAACCAGAATCAGGTTAAGTTTTTATTAAAATATATAATTGCATCATTTTACTAACTTGAACGGCATAAACAGATAAATATCGCATCGAATGCTAGAACAAAGTTCGCGCAATCTTACAGGAAATATGCATCCGTTAAAAGTGATTAGATCCATGTCCGTTCCGAGACTCCGATAGTTCGCCGAAGCTACAATTTCAAGAGATATTTGCATTGTATGTGTCTTTTTATATTAATCAAAAGGGGCGTTTGAGCGCGTGTCATTGCCCAGGTATAATCTATACAAGAGCTGATGATGAATGGTTTAAGGAACCACATTAATGATATCACGGGGACAGACGAATATGTTTAACTTGACTGATAGCTTAGATAATGAACTGTCTCCTATCGGTATGTCACCTATGCTTAGTTAGGACCCTTTATCTACCACAATTAATAAAATCAAAGCTATAGATCAGGTCATTGTGTCAATGCTTATGATATGATACCTTCATTAATCTATGGAGTGACTGATATGCTGCTGATCAACAGCAACTGGCATATTGCACTTTATCTGGTGTCACGTGGTCAATCGCGAAGTTAAACAGATTGTGTGGAAAACAAGGGAAGATGCCATTAAGCACAAACATGAAATGTATGGAGGATGAAGGTTTCATTCAGAATTTATGAAGGTCGAAGGTAGAATTGCAACACTAACAGATTGAATCGGCAATAAAGATTCGCAAATTTGAAAGCACTTCTATTATCACGCAATTTCTAGAATGTATAACCATAATTCCCCAAAATTGTATGTACAATGCTTTGTTCAAGAACAGCACAGCAAATGCTTTGAGCGCATACTTGTAAGTCGTGCGTTTCAAGCTGACATAAGCAACAGGGGATCAGCTCGAAGAACCCCATTTGGCACGTTCCTCTCTTGTTGGGATTACATAATTCTCACGTAAGGCGTTTTCAAACAAATCATGTGCCGTGAAATAACAAAAGCATGATCCAGCGGAGTTGCTCTGGCGGGTCTTAAGCAGAGAGTTTGGGGAGGATCTTGACACTAAGCTGCACTTGGCCGCTGCTAAAGGCCAGTTCCGACAGCAGGTCTTTTCTATTGGTCAGTGCTTTTGTGGCCGAGCAGTCGTCAATAATGTACAGTATGGGCTCACCCTAAAAATGGGATCGGCCTACAACCGGTCTGTTATCCACTCAGGAAAGTTCCGTTCGAAAATCACAACGCTGTATTTTTCTTGGAATCTTTCAGTGGGAATGATATTACAATTTCATTCTATTTTGCCTTATATTGTGACGTGCAATCCGTTCAGTGCAAGTAAATAGACCAAAAACTTCAGTGAGAACTTTTTATTAATATAAAAACTTGTTTGATCAATGACTAGAAGATAGCAGTTTCTCTCTCCGACAGCTTGACAGCTTTGTTTTGACAGTCTAAAAGGTTATGTATTTTAATAGATAACTCTAGATGATGCAAGATCGATTCATTTATAAATAGTAAACAACACTTAATGCCAACAATGGCTTGGGTGGACGAGCATCATCTGATTTATAAAGTATACGTGAAATGCTGATACCCTATAACTAACTATATACTGAAAGCTATTAACGTTGTGTATAATCTAGTTGGTACAGGTTAAGCACTTGAAAGAATCATTTTGGGAAGCGTTATGATTACACAATGAGCTGGCGTATAAAACCATCTACACTCTATTGGTCATCATGGGAAAGTAATGTTATAAAACCTAACCGTATTTCCAACAGAATACAAAGTTGTTATAAACACAATAATTATATCAATAATAAAAAATATATCCGTACATATCATGTTTATTCAACTCATGTTTATACAACTTATAGCGCCAATGACAATGTCATATCAGAACGACATTGCATTAACAAAATCACTTTACCAATATTGACAACATGATTATCATCCAGATCTAACAGCAATATCAGCCGAACACACATCAGCAGAAGCGTAATGCTTTATGGAGTTAACAGGCCACTACATACAACGTAACATATATCCTACGTAATAGGAACAGTTCTGACGTTAACATATAGTGAATACAAATGTAAATGATTCAGACAAATGTAATAGGTGCTATGATACACAATTTGCACACAATAAGATAGAGCAAAACAACAAAAACATATATTCTCAATTTATCCATAAAGGAATTCAATATGAAAGAGCCATATTACTTCTATTACAAAAGTTGAAGCCATTTCAACAGTTAATGTTGTACTTAGTGCATTCAGTTGGACAACTGTATGATTATCACCAGTGGTAACAGTTTATCGAGCCAACATCTTCACCAGGAAATAGATTAACTGGCCTTCTCATACAACATATAACATTCTTAACATAATACATAAGGTTCTGCTTCAAACCAATGTAACTGATAATATAATTCATGTGAATTAAATCATTGATATGACTTCTAGTTAGACGTACTCGCAAATCATAACGAAGTTGGTTGGCTGCTGCGCGTCGAGTAACTTCCACAAAAGTAGGGGGCGCTGCCAACGCGGTGTCACCGAATTTGTCGGATGAGCTGCCGAGTAGGGTATCTTATTATAACAAGATCTTTGGTGCCCTCACGCAAGAGTTACGTCGCAGTGCATATATTGTACTTTCTGACAATAAACTATATTAGCCCTATGGGCGGGCAGAATTCTATTTGTTATTTTCAAATACATCACTATTGTTTATAGCTGCAAATTGTTCATTACCAACCAAAACATGCGATGAAAGCAAATAACTGGCTAGGTTTTAGACGTTCAAAGTATTTGATTTCCATTGATGATTTAGCCATTGCTTTGGATACAGTTATCGACGTCAACGTAGCCGTGCTGTAGGGCTATAACAGGTATTGCACACCGGTAAGTCTGCCACCCCACGGAGTGAAAATGGTGCGACCTATGACTTGGTGATGGACTTGAGAGAGTATTATGGACAGGGTTAGGTGTTGTTTAGAGGCAATCATTGTAGTTCACCTGTGTTGTACAAGGCCCTATGGGGTATATCATGTTTTATTACTTGGGGGAAGGCTCAACATTTTACATCAGGAGGGAGGGTCAAAATATTGTTCCCTGGCAGATAAGTAATGAGCGTTCCCTTAAATAATATTGTCTGCGGTGTAATCGGTCAGTATCGTGGCCGCCTGAAATAGGTCAGCTCATAACTGGGCTGGTCTCAGGAGGGGGAAGCGGTTGCTGAGTATAGATGGGACTAGTGTCTACATTGTTCGGTATAATACAGCCAAGATCTGAGACGCATCAAACAAATCTGATGTTACAGCATAATATCGATTTTAACTAGTAATGCATATATATTATACGTCCCTGCTTCATTTGACAAGTAACGAACTCAACTATGTCAGCATGCACCATACACGCCTGAGAGAGAGTGAAAGAGAGAGAGGGAGAGAGAGAGATAAAGAGGGAGGGAGAGTGAGGGAAAGAGAGAGAAAGAGAGAGAGAGAGAGAGAGAGAGATAATGAGAGCGAGAGATAAAGATGGAGAGAGATAATGAGAGTGAGAGAGATAGAGAGAGAGAGAGAGAGGACGAGAGAGAGATAAAGAGGGAGAGAGAGAGATAACGAGAGTGAGAGATAGAGATGGAGAGAGAGAGGGAGAGAGATAGAAAGAAAGAGAGAGAGAGAAAGAAAGAGAGAGAGAGAGAAAGAGAGAGAGGGAGAGAAAGAGAGAGAGAGAGGTCACAAGCTTACTATGCCTGTAATTACTTATGTTATATTATAGAAAAATAATCCCCTGACGTCAAAATAATTATTGCTTGAGAGCAGCGTTTGCATCTCGCTTACACATGGAGCGTTCATGCCAAGCTGAGCTGGTTCAGCTGACTAAAGGTTGTTTGCTCAAAGGTTTTGATAATAACTATTCATTACCGATTGCACAGGCATAAGGTGTATTAATTAGGGATAGATAGTGAGTTTTTTCTATGAATCATCAAAACTATATGAACGCCAAAATAACACTCACACTGACTTGTAAGAACATACACGTCACAGACCTATAACTGGCACGAAATCCCAGGTTACATGGCGCCTCTTGGTGGGGAGGGGTGTAACCCTGATAACAGCAATCCCTATAGACTTGACTCGCATGCGGTCCACCCTTCAAGTGAATCCATCGGGTGATGTCAGTATTGGTTAGCCTGGCCAGGACCCTAAATCTGGGACACAAATGGGTCAGTCAGAACAAATTGTCTAGCCAAGATAGGAGATTTTTCTAGCCAAGGGACAAGATTCTGACCGAGATCCTAGTGAAGCTTTATTTTTGAAAATTTAATAAGCAGCTCTACTTGTGGCTTATCCCCATTCCAGGCAACAACAAGCAGCAACAAAAACCATGGCGAAGGAAAAATTAAAGAACAACACATATGCTAAGAACAAAAACAGCAATGGAAGCTGTTAGATGTTTTGTAGTAGTATAGCGGTTTGATCCTGAACCAATGGATACATGTCTTCCATGCCATGAATGAACCAATGAATGAGAAATAACGGCATGTATGATATCTGGGAGGACGAATCATGAAGCCCTCCAAACTTTGGACCGTGTCCTCAAATCTAAGTGGCAACATGTTTGCCACCAGAGGTAAAAGTCGTTTACCATTTTTCAATCCCACATTGTTTAATATGATTTAAAGCGAAATATAAACTAACTGGTATTTCTCAACTGCTAAAGTATTTGCCATACCCTTGGCATAATCTACACAAGAGCGGACAAGGAGTGGTTAATGAACCAAATCAATGAAATCACGGGACACAAAGAAAAACTAATGAGAAACACCTGACTGGTAGATAAGATCTATTGCATAAATTACCTAAACTTATCTAGCCAATAGGTCAGTGTTGAGTGTTGACGCTTATCATATGATAACTTCATTAATCAAACAAGTGACTAAAAGCGAAATATGCTGCTGATCAACAGCACCTGGCAAACTGCACTTGATGTGCTGCCACGTGGGCGTTGATGAAGGTGCACAGATTATGTGGACATTGCATGGAAAACAGATAACCAGAGACACAAACCTTATTCGTTCATTGTAATGCCATATCGAACAAAGCCTGATTCTTCTTCTTGGTAAACCGACGTTATAAAGCAGAAGCATGGGATTTGTTGGTTGTAAAACTACAAAAGTGATAGATTGAATGGTAACTATAGGATTTGAATCGACAACAACGATTCTATCAAAATTAGAAAAGTTTATGCACTTCTATGTTCGCACTTTTATTTGCAGCTTCTATTGTGTACAAACTGAGCTTGGATTGTATAATGCAAGCAAAGCAATTGTCTCGACTTAATAAGCCGGATTGACTAGGAAAATTCGGTCGCATAACAGCACACACTGACCGCGGTTAAGGTTCAATAGAGCACAAGCGTTTCATAATATCATGATTGCCTATGGAGACCTTGGTTTAGACTGTTAGTCATTTCGTTATGGGATCATAGTGATTGTTGGACACCGGAAAAACGCTTTGCCAGGTTTACAATTACCTGGGTACAATCGGCGCCTTGTGGCGGCTCAGATCAGACAAACAAAGGCGTGCAAAAATAGACGGGTATTATCTGTCAACAGCTACTTGCTCGACGAAGGTGATGTTGTACTTATATGATGGACAAAAGCTAATTTGCTGGATATTATAGTAAAAATGAAGTGTAATCTAGTATCTCATTGTTTCAAAAATCCCATGTGTCACATGTAATGATTATATTGGAGAGTTATTTGTAACAGGTGTGACTTATGCAAGTACTTGTCCACCCAGTGCATTATATATGTGTGCCATACAAATGGTACTCTTTACTGATAACTAGAAGTGAGTTATAGAATTTCCCCCCCCCCCAAAATAAACAAACCAAGTAAGGATTAGAATATGTCAAATAAGCAAATTATGGTAGCAGGTTGATGCCATTGCTGGTATCATTAAGTAATCTAGACAATTACCTGAAGACATCCACTGGTTACATAGCCAGCGTATTTTTATAAAGTAAGTTGGTAATGTGTCAATGGGGTTCTTTAGCAATGTGAACAAAAAGTATATAGCTACGCTAAGAGAGCTCACTCAGGTCTCCGCCCGAGAAATTCTGTGATCACACCACCTGTCGTAGAGAGCGTTGCTCTTCCCGCATAACTTGAAGTGTCAACATCGTGGGCGATATTACGCTCTCCAATATTTTAGCTCAACTGTGAACATATGTAGTGTCGGCAGACATCTTCTCGGTGCCATTTATGTGTCGTATAAGTCTACTTTCCTCTTGTGAATATAGTTACATAGGCTTGTTATTTGCTTAGGCGAGTCAGTGCAACTACTCGAGTCCGCGGGGTCGGCAGGGGGATACGTAAAGCCTAAAGTGTAATGATTGCCTCGAACGTAAGCAAGCATTGCCCAACCCAGCTTGTGGATGTCATTATCGAAATGGCAATATTGTGTTGCGATTACCTGCCGCAATTGTAGACGGACAAGACGTGACCTTTCTTTTTTAGATTTTCTAGAGAGAAGGAAAGGTAAGCTTCAATACACCATTCCCATGAAGTGATCAACAAAGCTAATATCAATGCAGTATTGGTGATATGATATGATTCATCAAAAAATAATACAGTAAACTATTATTTTTATTAGTTTAACGTTGAATAAGATTTTCTAGCTTGTGTTTATTTTCTTGTGGGTTTTTGCACAGATACAGCAATTTGTAATGCATATGAATAAACTAACTGATATCAAACAATTTCTGAATCTTATAATGTTAATACTTTCAACAATTTTGCTACAGAAGTCAGATTTGAGGCTCAGTAAATGACTTCACTTGTGGATACTTATCAGTAAGGTGTAGGATGCAACATGTTATCACTTTATACATGGCTGTGGGTTTTGGCATGATGAATGGTTTCACACATGATTTTAAGTTTACAGCAAACAAACTCTTGGCTTTTGGATATGTATCACTGGGCCATACTGAAATAAACAAACTGCACCATTATGGGAGCAACTTGCCCATAAACAGTAACTGTGTGTATGTGTGTAATTGTTTAAGCGTGTGCTGATGGTGAGAAAGGTGAAAATTTTAGCTACTGGAATAACCAAGCCTCCAAACATGCATGGTTCTTAGGTGGTGGAACCCCCACTACCTAAGAACCATGCATGGTTCCATGCCAGAGGTTTCCAGTAGCTATGGGTTCTGTGCTAAAAATGAGGGCGCATATCATAATTTGCCGCCATGTGAGACGTTCGCCCTCTAGCGGCTGACACTCGCACGGTGAGTATGCGCATTATCGCGCTTGATTGTATAAAAAGGCTGTGTTCTGCATGACTCTCCGGGTACTTTTTGTTCAATAAAGATACATTCTCAGTACCAGTATCCTCTCAAAAGAACATTACACTTTGTAACAATGTTTTTTTAACTCGAATCATCGCGGATTCTGCCCGATTTCAGATAAACGTGCGTTAATGAGGGACGGTCTGTGTTTCCTATCAAGCAACACGTTTATTAACTAGGATGGAGTAAAACCTGAAGTTTTTTCGACCCCGTACTAGGGCCTACCCTAAACAAGCTCCCAAAAAGTCCAAGGTGTGTTCGACTTACACTAACCCTAATCTGTGTACCTTACTAAACTGTCTACATGCAAACTATAACTTGTTTAGTAACATTGTCTATTTCAATACAATACTATGGAGCGTATCGGTCGGCCGCTGTATTTCATACTGGGCCTTATGTAGTTATTCCTTTATTAATTATTTATTTTAATTTTTAAGCAGTTCTTTTGTTCCACAGAAAACAGTATCAAAGAAAGACAGAGGGAGTTAATCCACTGTTGATGGAACCAGTCATGTGAGTATAGGGATTTTCTTTATTCTACCTCACATTTCTCAGATCCAGTTACAAGAACAAATACTGATGGATGTCACTCATCAACCACAATATTTTCTCATAAATAGGTTGCGGAGTAGGAACTGTTATGTTATGTCCAAATAACTATATTGAGAAACACACACACGAGGACGACACCATGTAGACCGGAACAGAACTGTCTTTATTCTTAACCACCATCCAACACATGAAGTGGACGTTATGATTTTTAGTGAGGGCTTCATAATGCAACATCCCCCTTCTTTTAAGAAATCATCAATGACAGACATTATGTTAGTTGCTTGTCTGCAGTCACAAACAAAAAGGTAGCTGTCTGCCTGTTACAATAAAATGACATACAATTTAAGTCTAGTCCCAAGTTGACATTCATACAAAACAATACTATCTGGTTCTGCTACAATATGAATATGTATTTAGATTAAATATCTTCTATGAGACGACGTGGAGGCATGACATTTCGCTTGGGACGTGGTGTAGGTATTGTAGTATTTCCACTTTTCTGTATCGCAGGTGAGGAGACTGTTGCGTTGTGATTCACTTTACTAGTAGGCGTGGAGATGGGATCAGGTACGGGGCTATCCTGTGTTGGCTGTAGAGTAGGTGGGGCAACTATCGGTGCAGCTGGTGGTGACGGAGTTGGGCTTGTGTAAGTGTCAGTGGCTATGGGTCGAGGTCGTAGCAATATTCTGTTGCGTTTTAGAGGGCGACCTGTCGTGCGGCATAGCACTGTGTAGGAACGTGGTTCGGGGCCAATTCCAATAACCTTGCCGGGGAGCCAGTTTTTACGTGCCACATCCTGGTAGTAAACGGGCTGGTTGATGTCAAGCTCATCAAGGGTTTTGCTCTGGCTGTTGTAACGCATTTCAGATTTCTGATGGGCTAGCTGTCTAGCTGCAGTTATGTCATGGGCGTTGCCTTGATGGTAGACTGGTAGGTTGAAGTTAATTTTCCTTTGGAAAATGAGTTCAGCTGGTGAGGGGATTTTAGGGCCTAAAGGGGTTGTTTGATACACAAGAATAGCTTTGTCGGTTTCCTCAGGTGACTTCTTAATGAGGGCTTTCATGCTCCGGACCATGCGTTCAATAAAACCGTGTGAACGAGGATGGTGAGGGGAGCTGGTGACATGAGCTATTCCATAGTTGTTTGTCATTGCCTGGTAAGCACTGCCTATAAACTGTGGACCGTTGTCCGAGATGATGGTGTCTGGACAACCAAACATTGAAAATACATGACTGGTAATAGCAGCTACGTGACGACTGGAAGTGTCACGTCCAAGGCATTCAACAATCGGGTATTTCGAGTGGTAGTCTGCTATGATGAGATAGTTCTCATCATTCAGTGTGAAGAGATCTGAGCCAATTGTATGCCAGGGATATGGTGGAACGGTTGTCATAACGGGTTCCATTGGCTCTTTACTCTGCGATGCCTGGTGCTTTTGACAAATGGCGCATTGTGATATTATGCCCTCGATGTCAGAGTTGATCCCGGGCCAGTACACGCTACCTCTAGCGCGCATCTGACAGCGGATAATCCCTTGGTGACCAGTGTGGATGTCAGTTAGATATTGGTCATGGAGGATCTCTGGGATCAGCAGTTGACTTCCCTTCAGAATGAGACCATTTTCAATGCTTAGTTCGTCTCGGAAAGGCCAATAAGGATGAATGCTGTGGTGGACGTCACTTTGGCGTCCGGGAAATCCTTGGATAATGTATTTTGACAGGCGATTGAGTGTCTCGTCATTTGTTATTGCTTCACGAAGCTCATCGAGTCGTCTGTTGCTGAATTGAACGAAGCATACCTTAATATTCAGTTCAATGTGCTCATCAGCACTAGACTTTGGGAGTCGAGAAAGGCTGTCCGCTAGAATCATCTCTTTGCCAGGTCTGTATTTTATCTCGTAGTCATAGCGTTGCAACCTCAACAGCATACGCTGCAGACGGGCTGGGGCAGATGTGAGTGCTTTGGCTGAGATCATCTCCAGTGGACGGTGATCTGACTCGATGGTAAACGGTTTGCCGTACAAATATGTGTGAAAGCGTTCTGCTCCAAATACACATGCAAGTAGCTCTCTTTCTATGTTTGCGTACCGCTTTTCGGTGTCAGACAAACTTTTTGAGGCAAACGAGATTGGGTGACCATCTTGAATGAGTGCGGCGCCGAGGGCTTCTTGACTCGCATCAACTTGCAATACAGCTGGCTTGGTTGGATCAAAGTATGAGAGCAATCCAGCTCTACTAATGAGCTGTTTGAGTTGGCTGAAAACTGCTTGATGCTCTGGATGCCACTGGAATTCAGAGTCCTTCTGTAGTAGCTGTCTCAATGGTCCTGTAACGTTACTCAGCTTAGGGATATACGGAGCAAGGTATGTGACCATTCCAAGGAATGACTGGAGTTCTGAGACGTTTGCTGGGGGCTTCAGGTCGATGATAGCCTGCACTTTGCTTGGATCAGGCTTGACCCCTGACTCCCCGTAGATGTTGCCGAAGAAGCATACTTCGTCTTGGTTGATTTTACATTTCTCTGCATTGAAGACAAGACCACATTTGCGAGCACGTTCCATCAACTGATGGAGATTGCGGTTGTGATCAGCTTGGTCAACACCGAACACAGTGATGTCATCTGCAATGGATATGACGCCAGGCAGTCCATCGAGTATCTGATCCATTGCCTTTTGGAAGACGTCTTGGCTAGTTTTCAAGCCGAATGGGAGCCTTTGGAAACAGAACCTTCCAAATGGACTGTTGAACGTAGTGAGGTGTTGACTGGCATCATCTAACTGCACGCTCCAATAGCCGGACTTGGCATCCAGTTTGCTAAACACTTTGGCGCCCTTGAGTCTGTGTGTGACCTCTTCAAGTGTGGGGGTGCGGTGCTGACCCCTCTTTAGCGCCTTATTGATGTCTTTCGGATCCAAACAAATGCGGAGAGACCCGTTTGGTTTTTGAACATATGTTATGCTCGAGACCCAGTCTGTAGGTTCACTCACTGGGCGGATGACATCTAGGTCCAGCATTCTGTCAAGCTCAGAGCGGATTTAAGATTGGAGCTGGATTGGAGCTCTTCTTGGCGCATGGATTACAGGACAAGCATCCTCCTTGAGGATTAGTGAATGCTCTCCTTTGAATTTACCCAAGCCTGTGAATCGGTCAGGGTACATGGACTTGACGTCACTCAGCTTTCCAAGGTTTGCAGTGTCAGTCTGGAGAGATATGGTACAGTTCATGGTCACCAGACTGAGAGCTTCGCAAGTTTCCAATCCAAAAATTACAGGACCTGGTGTGTCAGTTACATAAAATTTTGTTGCTTGCCACTGGCTGTCCGCGTAACGACACGGGATGGTAAGTGTACCGTACTGACGAATCGGAGTGCCATTGTATGCAGTGAGTTTGGCGTCACTTTTAACTAAGGTTGTTGGCAGTCCGTCTTCATTTACATGCGATGGGTATATATTGCGGAACGTTCGCAGAGGCAGGATATTCCCTTGAGCACCTGTATCCACTTTACCTCGTAGATTTGTCTTCTTGTTGGGGTATGCCTCAATGCGCAAGATTGCAAATGCTTTGTCCCGGCTTACTGTTGAAATGGAGAGAGTGTTGAATGTGCACTTTTCAAACTGTGGGTCATCCTGATTCTCAACACAAACAGTGTGTACATCAGGCTTCTGCTTCTGTTTGTTATACTTTGAAGTACTGTACTTTATTGAGCCACTGCGATGTCCTTGCGTAGAACTGTGTGCAGCAGTACTGCGACAAACTTTTCCCCAATGACCAACTTTTAAGCATTTATTGCATTTCTGGTCGCGAGCGGGACATTCCTCCCGACGGTGTCTAGTCCCACCACAAAAGTGGCATGTTTTCCTTGAGGTCGATTCCGCATGTGGATGCTATCCACCTTCGTAGCCTGCCCAAACTGATTGAGTTGTTGTTGTGTGGCCTCGTATGTTCGAGCACAGTCAAGAACTTTGTCAAGTGTCAACTTCTCGGGATCGTGGTCTAGTAGCTTTTTACGAACGGGGTTGTGCACAGTGCCAATAATGATTTGGTCGATCAGCATGTCCTCGAGAGCAGCCTCGAATTAACACTTCCGTGCTTGCACCTTAAGACGGTGTCAATGGGCTCAGCTGACTGTTGACGAATGTCGCGAAATTGAAAACGGGCAAGTCTATAGTTAGCCTTGGGCTCAAAATAGTCTTGGAATGCCTGCCACACTGACTCTTGCGTTTTCTTCTGCTCTACTGTCAGATGAGACCAGTTGTCGTAGACTTCTAAAGCATTGGGTCCCAACCACAGTAGGATGTAGTTGACAATTTCGTGACCTGTTTTGTTACTGTACGTAGGAGTCGACAACAACAGTTCACAATAACGCTTGAATGAGCGAAACTGATGAGGCAAATCGTCACTGTCCCAGTTGAATGAGGGCAACTTGATACCGGCTAGATCGTTTGAGTGCACGTACTGCACGCTTGCTGCTGGGTTTGATTCCGACATGATTTGGCGGGCGATAAACTGCACACTGTCACTGACGCGATGCAATTATTTACCACAACGTCCAACACGATCACTAGACCTGATATTGTCACATGTAGAAGCTTACTTGCGATTTGCACTTTGCGCTCGTTTTGTTGCTCGACATTCCAACACCACAGTCACACAATCCGTCGCCGACCATGTGCGTTTGAGCGGGGTCGTTGAGGAGGTGAATTGCTCGGTTCACTGAAATCCGGTGTCACTGACCTTAAGACGACAGTCGTTTCCACTGCTGACTAGCGGAAGATAAAAACACTGTTTTTAATCACTATGGGTCGTTTTAGATCTCACTTGCTGCCACCATGTTATGTTATGTCCAAATAACTATATTGAGAAACACACACACGAGGACGACACCATGTAGACCGGAACAGAACTGTCTTTATTCTTAACCACCATCCAACACATGAAGTGGACGTTATGATTTTTAGTGAGGGCTTCATAATGCAACAGGAACCTCTAGCCAGAATGACCAAGGGACATGATTCTGGATCTACCAGGCCTTATGTGAGTGATAACTGTTCCTAGCCTGCCATAGAATCAAGGACATGTTACCTCTTTGTTAACTCACATGGGTCCAGCAGTCTTGAAAAATGAGGATGATACAGGTGTAATGGAGCTTATCCTCGTCATTACCTGCACCATAAAAGTTACATGCCATGATGCTTTTACAGCCTGAGCTACCGGCCTTACAGCATTATTGCATGCTGTTAACGACACAACAAAGCATCACCAAACTGGCGACTGGACCTCATGTCTTTGTTATGAGGGATTACCAACCTCAACATAGGCGATTATCGGTATGTTTCTTTATGCAAACCTTCATACCGTGTTGCTACTCGTCTTAATCCTATAAATTTTTACTTGGTCAACAGGCTAAATATCGTTGCCATGGCATTTCACATAGGATACATTCCATGCTGCCTAGCGTAATGCGCGGAACACTGGGAATGATGTTTTCGGTCTGTATTCGGGCTTTCCTTGGGGAGGCTACTGGCCTATGCCAATTGTACCGAACCATTGTTTTTTGTCTTCAGCCTGCGGTTTATCGCATTTTTAGGCGGACGCAGAAGCAATTAGGCGTTTAACTACAAGAAATATATGCGTTCAACTGCTGCCCTGAAACAACAATCTATACCCTTGGTTTAGAACACTGTGTTGCTGAACCATATGAGAATGGTCAGTGAGAGCCTAATGTGGTAGTGTAATTTAATGCAAGTATGGGTCCTACATATGATTAGGTATACATTGATATAATGTTTCACTTGCAGTTTTCAATGGTATGTATGGCGATTGCATTCACATTCAGGCAATGCAGTTACTCGATGAAAGCGCATCAATACCATAGGAAATGATTAAAAGCACTTGACACACTTAAATATTTATAATATTTCTTTCCTTGCTGCCATTTATGTAATTAACCATTGCTCAGTAGCAGTCGGTCTCTTTGTTAACTTTGGTAACACATTTGTTAAAACAAAACTAGCAATGAATTTGGTTATGTATTTAAGCCACTCCCATATCTAGGCTGGAACAATTCCAATAGGGATTATCCATTTCATTTTTATGTATATACTGCATTCTACCTTGAATCAGTGCCCTATATAATTCAAGCCCTCCCCTTCTTTTCTTGCAGACAATATCCAACTCGCATTAACTTTTAATCCAGCTCTCATGTTTGCCCCATGGCTTTTCCATAAGTGTCTTGCGTTTTTTACAAAGTAGAGCACAGGATTCCAATGATAATTTGGGTAATGTATTCATTCAGTGCCAATGGTAGCAGAAAGTGATAGTGCTGTGGCTTCTGGATCCCAAGAACAGGATCACGTATATGCAGAAAAACACCCCCAGAGGTCTGAGCTCATTTATGGATGGTTATTTTTCTTGATTGTTTCCCAATAAAATATTTTATGGATGGGCCTGCTCTCAAGACGCTGCTTGGTATTACATTATGATATGCTGAGCAGACATAGTTGTCGCATATCCACACTCCTCTGACTTCTTTGCAGTCATTAAAGAGAGAATAAATATTTATCACACAACTTGAAACGAAGGCACTTCTTACAGGTTCCGTACCATGAAGCAATAGAATAAGACACCTCTAATGGCCAGCTCCATTGGTCACTGCTCAAATGGCCATCCATGGGCAAGCGCTTCCCCTCGTACAACCCAGAAGCATGTTTTGGTCTGCAGTCAATTGACTTGTGTCCAGGTAGAATAATGAGTTTTGCTCAATTATTTCTAGAAACTAATTGCCATTCTTTGTGTCTTTTCCTGAAAAGGCAAACTAACCACATCATTAGTTATATAACAAATAATATGTACGAAATGTCGGCAGTTACCACGCTTGTATGCACTGACTGCAGAAGAACGAAGGAATATGACGGTGGGAATGATATGGTGGTTCATGCGGACAAGTACCTTGGGACACATCAAGTAATGCGGGAGGATTTGTGTCTGAGGGGTAAGTAACATTGTTTATTGCCCATTTTCAAACTTCCAGTTGCTAAGCACCTTGTGACACATCAAGTAATGCGGGAGGATTAGTGTCTGAGGGGTAAGTAACATTGTTTATTGCCCATTTTCAAACTTCCAGTTGCTAAGCACCTTGTGACACATCAAGTAATGCGGGAGGATTAGTGTCTGAGGGGCAAGTAACATTGTTTATTGCCCATTTTCAAACTTCCAGTTGCTAAGCACCTTGTGACACATCAAGTAATGCGGGAGGATTTGTGTCTGAGGGGTAAGTAACATTGTTTATTGCGCATTTTCAAACTTCCAGTTGCTCAGCGGAGACAGTTGCAGAAAATAGATCCTTACTTCGGCATTCGCTATATTTTCCGCGAGTCCAAGAAAACGCGTTTTGCTAAAGTGCTGCCTTACGCTTCTAGAAAATAACATATATCAAGAGCCTGTACAACAAAAAGTCCCTACACACCCAAAAACTTACTCCCACTCGACGCTATTCTTCAAGAAATGCCATCGATATATTATTTCTGAAAAATCGCGATACGATGACCGCCATTTTGGAACAAATTGGGTCGCGTGATTTCCCGCCGCCTCATCCGCACTGCCTTAGCATCCCGTAGGTGGGTGGGGGTGGGGGGGGCACTTGGCCCTAACTCGGATAGGGGCGTGCCGCGGGACCTCGAAAACCCGTACCCGTTGTACAAGTTGAGATTGGCAAAAAGTATACCCGTCGTACAAGGTATTATGCAAATGTATAACCCGTCGTAATTATATTGGCCCAAGCTTTGTGATAGTTACTCATGTTCTTGCTCAAACCCAGTTACCGTACCATCCCTTGAATAAGCATATGGTCCCAAAGGCACCAATCGTGTATGAGATGCGTGATCGAGATCATGTGTCAAACTTTATGATACATTCCTAGTCAACAGCGCTACAGTAATTGGTATGCGGCTCGAATTGGACCACCCGAATTTATTTTATGGTTGTTGCAGGTGGTCACCACAGCCAAGCCAAGAAACAATTGACCGCAACCTGCCTTCGCATCAAGTTACGAGAACACTTTGGCATCGGCGAACGCTGGATTAAGTTCCTCGAGGGTTGGGATTTTATGTGAACATCGCTTCAAGCTTTGGTTCAGCCGCTGAGTATCCAGGCATATTCTCAGATAACCATCTTGCTTGGTCACACAGGCAAGGCTGCTGTACCAGTCGGAGTGTTCTGTAATTTTGCGGATTACTCCATCTTTCTCCATTTTCTGGAGTTCCTCTTTGATTCTCGGCTTCATGTGGATGCTTGTTTTCCGCGGCGGGTCACAAAATGGAACTGCATTATCTTTGAGGTGCAGCCTAGCAGGCTCTTTAAAGTTCCCAATACGATCAAACTGCTGCGGATACGCAGTTTTCAACTGGCTCACGGACGTGATTGGTGTCTGGATCGTCGGCTGCTGGTCGGTGGGTTTTGACCAGGGTGTGAGTGTGTCGACATTTAAGTTGATAATGTTTAGCTTCTTGAGTGTTGGTAGCCCATGCACAGCTGGACTACGGACGTCGACAACGTAGAACTTCTCAGATGTGTAAACTGATTTGTGTTTCTTGTGCCGGATACCGAGCAGGATGGATCCCAGGCAGGGAATCTCATCTCCGCTATAGGATGTCAGCTTCACCTTCGGTTCTGGTGTGAGGACTTCGAAGGTAGGTGTAGTTCCGAACATTTGGCGGTACGTCCGCATCGGTAAGGTGTTCCCACCAGAGCCAGAGTACACTTTCTTCTGGATATCTCCCTTGATGCGAGGATCTGGATAGTATGCTTTGAGGGTGACTAAGGCTTCATTGCTTTGGATGCGGGACCTGAGGGTGTTGACATGGACTGCGTGAAATAGGGTGCAGTCATCGTCGCTGCTGCCGGATTCGTCCGTGTTGTGCACTGCGTGGACGTTTGGCTTGTCGTGGCTTCTGTGTCTTGATCCCCCGTGTGGCTCATCAGCTGTCTCCTTTTGGCTGCAACCAAATATTTACAGCATAGAAGACCTTTCGTACTTGTCACTGCTAACTACATGTTGGATGCCATAAAAACACTAATCCTTGGTCAGCCACGCAAGATGCCTTCAGGTTAGTGCTGTGAAGCGTGCTTCCGTCACCTCAGCACAAGCCAGAAAAGCATAGACTGAGCTTAACAAGCTGGAGGGCAACAGGGTGAGACTTCTCTTCCGAAACGCCCACGCACTTGCAAAGAAAGCCATGCCCTACAGAGACTTGAGGTGGATGTGCGAGTGAGTTGTGGTGACAGACATACTGATGTGATTGTTTAATTTATGTGGTATTTTCGGTAATTATCCGCTTTGTAACACGTGTCAGGAAGTTACGACGCTACGTTCGGCATGAGCATATTAAGTCCCGACCGCGCTTAACGTCTGCACCTTGTTTCTGTCTGTATAGGGCAATTGTGCAAATAGGCATGTGGGGGCGGACGGAAATCATAAGCCCTGACATATTTCACAAACTGCGTTGTCTGTCACCTCTCTCTCCTACCACCAAAATATGGTCCAAAAGCCAATTACGCCTTTCAAGTTTCATAAAGCTCGTTGCACGCCAATACAGATAATTTTGATGATATTGAAAAGACATGGATCGACAGCTTTATGCTTCGATTTATCATATTAACATAGTAAAGCAATCGATTCTTCTTTTCATTGCGTTTCACTTACAGGCGCACTTCAACAAAAAAACAAACAGCGAGGATGGTAATTTCAAAACACTGAATGACGGACTCGCAGTCTTGATCAATGCCTACTTATTTTATCCCCGCCCCTACCTGTATGATACACGCACACTTCGCGCACTGTAAATTTCGAGCCGATTGATTTTATCATTTTCGTGGAACGAGATTTTTTGTTGCGCGGCGTTGAGTAAAAAACTTGCCAACTCTGCACACAGCTAGAATTTCCGTGGGTAGTCTTGCTAGTGTTCGCTTATTAGGTTTAATTTTTCATAGTAATAAAGTGCTGGAAAAGTGACTGTGCGCTCATAAGGGCAAGCGGGTAAAAGGTAATAAGTGATGGTGAGGTTGTCCATCATTTTCATATCTATCATCATCATCATCATCATCATCATCATCATCATCATGATCACATCATCATCATCATAATCACATCATCATCCTTTTACTCATCAACATCAGTGTCGCCACCATTATAATCAGGCTCATAGGCATCAACATAATCCTCAAACCTATCATTATCATCATCATGATCAGCGTCGTCTTCATTGTCATCCTCATATATCATCATCATAATCATCTTCAGAATACTCATTATCTTCATCCTCATCATCCTTATTCTCATCAACATCAGTGCCTCCATTATTATAATACATAGGCCAATATTGCCTGTCACTCAGACCCACCCACATATTTCTTTATGGTTTTTGATTTGTTGTCACACACGGGATACTTGTCACAGATTGGACCCTTACTTTCTGCTTCATGTGCTTGCTGCATATAATAAGGAAATTCTTTTGATTTTAATGAATTTGTCATTTTAACATCTGTCTACCTCAGATCAGAATTTTATGCAGACATCTTTTGACGCCAGTCGAAACAAAAATGCAATGAGCGTATTGGTGTATGGAACTTCTTTTTAACCTAAGCTTTCTATGAAATATGGTCTTCACATATGGAAAGAGTAGTCAACTTTACCAATATTCTTCTTCAAGAGCAGGACTTCCAGTGCAAGGCTTATCGGAACTTTTTTGAAACTGCTCATGATGAAGTACCCTTTGATGGCATTGAAGGGAAGGAAAGCATCAGGTTTGGCAGGCTTTCTTTCAAGGCAAAGAAGTTGTGGGAAACACAAGGAACTTCTGCAACAAGCCTCTGCCCCAATCTGTCAATCCTCTTTGCCTCAAAAGAGGATATTGGGGACTCATCCAATCACCTCCCTACTCACTAGACAGTGGACCACACCACCATTGCCAATTCAAAAAATTCCACTTTTACTTGTCCTTGCTTTGCTGCTCCCGTCTGTGAATGGACATTTCCCAGTCATATCATAGACCCAGCCATACAGGACGTCTGAGTAGACGTCCTATGATGTTCAATTTAAATGTCATGCACAAATCCACAATTCAAATAAGATACCTTGAACGAATAAAACCTGGCAGGTTATTTGGTTACATCGCATGTTTTGATGGTAATGAACCTATAATCATGAGTGATGTTTTCAGCTGTCAAGAACAACCATTACGATTGTAGTCGTGTTGTTGTATTGAACATGTCCGAAACTATTCAACAGCCATTGTCATCTTATACATTTATTATGCATAATATAGAATGCTCGTGTACTGTTATGCAACAACATATTTTCCATACACTTATGTGATGTTGCTAAAAAAATACGCACTCTATTCTTAATTTGCACTCTTAATTTGCTGTTTTACGGGTGATTATTTGTTATCTATTATTTGATAGACCCTGGCACGTGTATATGAGTTTATCTAGAACCCAGATTCTGAACAAACCATTGCTCCTGTTGACCCCTTCATATACGATTGTTCCCAATGACCCCATACTCTTAACAAAGTTGTGCTCTTGTAATTGTCCCGAATTTGCTCCCTTTGATCATTTTTTGGGGGCCTGATGGAGCAAATCCACCCAGACATTAATCGAATAACCCCTCCCCCAACCCATACCCGGATGAGGGAATACGAATATAGGGATTAACGTCTGTTTAAACATCTGAGGTCACGTCTGGACGTCAATGGTTAATTGGACGTGATTAGACGCAAGGCATTTTAGTTCCATTGACCAAATGGTTAACGCAAGATCACACAAGGGATAAAATCGTGACCCCTGGTTCCTACAGCCCAACAGTCTAGCCACAACGGTATACCAGCGGTCCGCCAACCGGTCACTTGATCGCAGCCTGCATCCTTAGTAAACATTCTAGGATCTGTGTCCAGATATGTCAAAGAGTGAGCTTAGCATTGCTAATAAGGAAGCCATATGCATATATAGAACATCTTACCCCGAAACGCTGACCGAACTCTAAAAGTACCGCTTATCACGGAAAATTACCCACCCGCAAAATCACTGTCCTAACTTGAAAAAAAAATTCTGGCGACAGAATAAGAAATTAACTGTCAACAGGGTCTACCAAATATAATGCAACACACAATTATATCTGGCCTAAACGGACAATATTTAGCTCAGGAATTAAATTTTATATGCGAACCTGCACAAACAAACTGGATTTTAGGATCGAGTTTAATATAAAGAAAACAAATCTAGACCAACTAACAAACCCACCGCTACCGCCCCATTCATAACCTCTTCCTCTCACGTCTCCCCACTCCACACCAACGATCGAGTTCATGGATTGCATGGGTAAAAACCTCGAAAAAAAGTTGAATTAAAATAAAGAAAGATTAAATATTAGACCTCAGGCACATAATCGCCTGATTCCATGCAATTAAAAACACCCGAGCACAAGGCATGACGATAATGCATTGATCGAACAAAGAACGACTATCAACAACTAATGAAAGGCTATGTGTGTGTGTGTGTGTGTGTGTGTGTGTGTGTGTGTGTGTGTGTGTGTGTGTGTGTGTGTGTGTGTGTGTGTGTGTGTGTGTGTGTGTGTGTGTGTGTGTGTGTGTGTGTGTGTGTGTGTGTATACAAATATAATATGTAACAGCTCTTTAAACCGGGAGGCCGTATTGCGCTCTATCTACACATCATCATCATTGGTGGCCGTTTACGATACTACTTACGTGTAATGGCCTCAACAAGTTAATATTGGACTCTTATTATTATTATTATTCTATTAACAGAAAATATAATTGCATGTTACCAGGGAAAACCGTTGATTCATTAAATGGTTCGCCAGCAATGTCCACGTAGTTCACCAAGTGTTGTCTGATACACCTTCGTGAGTTAAGGTTTTTGAGCCAAAGCATAAGCTATATATGCTAATGAGGTGATTCATTTGCACACATGCATTAGCTCAGACTAGTATTATTGACACAGAGCCGAATAACTGATACAACTGAATGAGTCAATCAATTAGAGTCGGTATCGTTAAGTATGTTACATATCGTATGCAGATTTTAATTATATGCGTTTCATGAAATACTTGTGTCCCATCAGCTCATTTACAACGGTCACTGGTGTAATAATGATGACGGAGGACATCTGGACGTAGTAGGGAGGGCTTCTGCAGGTTGATGGTGCAAGCTTTTGATATAAGAGTAGAAAGTCATGCGTGTTACCAGTGTCAATTTCGGTCAAGTATGTTTTCTTTCTTTCCCCTGATAACCTATCTTCCTTCAAGATGGGATAATTATTTGTGTGTGACAAATCCTGAGCATCTAGCGTCCGTGATGGTGAAAGACAGGTAAGACTAGAAGCTGTCTATGTAAACCGGAAACATCTGCGGATACAAATCAACGGTATCAAACAAACGATCAAAGACTTTTTAACGAGGACACGACGTAAGCCAAGCGTATCATTACCCTGTTCTGGGAGCAGGGCTTTACAATCGCTCCATCCTCACTGCGATAGGGATAGTAATCACAATCCTGGTACTTGAAAGGTGAAGTGGAAACTAGTGCCACCCAGGCACCAACCTCGACACCAGCTGTCAAGCCCGGTGTGACGGAGTGGATAAAAAATACAGCTGAACTCCTTGGCAAACGCTGGTACGGCAACAGCCGCCATTTCGGGGATCGAGTCAGGTGCAACGGTGGCCAGTTGGATGGCAGAGCATGTCTGGAACGTAGTCGCCGCGCTGGAGGGGTGGGGTGGGGGGGGGGGGGGTGAGTTATCCTCCTAATACTCCGTGACCTCCTACGTAGCAAGCCAAAACGCAACTAAGCCTATCGCGATTCCGCCCATAATAAGGGCCTTTTATTTATCCTCGTGGGTGCACGGTGGCGGGACTGCCAATATCTTCCGAAGGGTCCTGTGTGTCAAACCTTCCTGTATTAGAATGTGCAGCTTCCACGCCGACATCAGTGTTAATGTCGATCTGCTGTTGCTCACTCACGGTCGTAATCAGGTTGCTGTACCCAGCTACTTTCCAAACAGCGAGGCTCATGTCTGACGGAGCCTGTTAAGGCCAGTTCCAAACACATAATCAATCTTTGACGAAGCATTCTGGTTTTGATACCTGCTGATGGACGAGGTAATGTCAACTGGTGATTTCATAGCATCCTCAATATTAGCCCGAAAATGCCCTCGAGCGTCACAGGATGTGCCTGTACCTAGTATCGCTGAGCGGGTCTGCGCCTGAGCACCAATAATAGCCCAAACGTACGTTCGAATAATGTTAATCCGTGAGTTATCTGGAGCTGTAAACCCCCTTCATGTTTCCAGGATATAAGTACTCCAGGCAGTACTTGCACCCGCAGTATCTAGCTTTAATGCAATCAACATGTAGCGAGCCACCCAGGAAACCGTTCGTTGGTTTGGTAAGCACGTCAAATGTAGTATCATCCGGTAGTGCTACCCTCTTTTCTTTCCGAAGTCTCAGAATAGTACAGTACATGTGAATCCTATAAATATCCCTTATTGGTTAAGATGGTCCACCATAGCTAGAGGTTGCGCATCATACAACAACATTTTCCTGGTTCTGCCAGTATTGAATGTTGTAGGTTCTCTAGCCAACTATAAGTTTTTCGTCGCTTATGTTTGGCACCACGTCAAACAGGTTCAAGAACATCTTAAACACCCCTGTACTGTTCTCCGCTTGCAAACTCGGGCGAGGAGATGTCAGCTGCTCGGCTGCTACATGAGGCGGATACAGCAGACCCTGTATGTATGTACCATTCCTATTAAATCTAAAGGCTTCTTAAACCCTTATGCATCAAATTCTGACATATGTGCACAGCGGAGAGACTGTGTCCCTGCAAATCTTATTGACAGCACTTAAGGTAATCTTTGCGTTGCCCTAAGGTCAATCATTAATACTGTAGGCTAGTACAGCTTTATCTCAAATGAGTTAGTCAAGACTTCAGAAGATGGAGGATCTGTCCATTTTAAACCTGACCTTTCGAATTTCAATGCTTTATGGGGGCCCCACTACGCTTCCTGAAGTTGTGGGCTTAGAGGGCTTTCTCGGTGATATTATGACCACCAACATCGCAAATCCTGTATCAAAACGTCTTACTGACAAATCTGTGTAAGAGTTGAAGGTTCAGTCGTGCGATAACAAAGGAAGGCTATTGGATAACCACGCCTTACCTGTTGGCGTTGTTCTTGAATTTGCAAGATGTCACTAAAAAAGTATCTATGAATCTAGACAAAAAACGAAGAGCACTGCTTCTGTTCAGGGCACCGACCTCTCTGAATATGCGGGAAAAGCCTTTGTAGTGGATAAATCTGACGGAACTATAAATGCACGCTATCATTGCATGGTATGATGATGATATATATTGCCACTGAGACATTTGCATTTCTTAATCAGCGCGTATCAAGCATTTATAATTGGGCGTCAACAAAGTGAGCCCGTTTTTGCTTACATCAGTTATGGTGTTAAACACTAAAGATTTTATACTGCACTGGTCATCGTACCAATATTCGTTGCATGTACCTGAACTCAGTTCATGCACCTACCCTTGGAACGAGTTGAACTGAGATTAATGGAAGATTGTGGATATACTTTGCAGCTTTATCATGCTAAATCTGCGGGGAAGATAGCTTATTTCCTGGAAAAGTGATATTATCAGTATACACGTTGCATGTTGATATAAACAATGGCATCAAGCCTGGCGTGTCTTTCGAGCTGGATTAGTCTTGCTTGTGTTATATGATAAGCTACCATTGTCCTACTTCGGAGCAGGTGGTTTACCACTGACCACGATCTAGTTTCGAAAAATGAATGCAGCCAAATATTTACTCAGATTTAACTTATAGCGAACTAGATTGTAAAGCAGGATTGCGCTCATAATCCTATCCCTTTTGATATCCGCATTGTAAGCTACATTGGACTATATCAGAGGCAGGCAAGTTAGACCATTATATATTCGACCAAACTGAAATCAAATGACTTAAAATTGCTCAAGATAATATGGCCTATGCTTACCGCAAATACCTTACCTAGCGTGTGCAAGTTACCTAAGCTCGCTGATTGCTTCCAGCGAGGTTGGTAAACATTACACAATCTCTGTTGTTAACGTTATAATGGCTGGATGCAACTGTCCACAGCAGTACCTAGCACAACATTTATTCAAATCATCAGCTAAATTAGGCAACGCTACTTTTCAGTCGTATGGAAACAAGCACCAGATCGCAAACGCTCATTTATTCCTTATTATTGGCAACCTTACATCTCATATGAGTAACAGTTGGGTTATGTTATATGTCTGGTGAAGCAGAGGATTATTACGTACCAATACATATATTTGGGGGCCAATTTTCTTTACATGATTCGGCTGTATATAATAGTGTCACATAAGCATCCCCCAGCACTTGGGACATCACCTATTAGTAATTTGACAAGTATCCTACTAAGCAAAATAGTATCGTAGCTCGTTTTCCACGTCAATTATATATTCGTGGCCTACAGCAATATTGCTCGCCTAAGCCGAGTTATACTTTCATGCCAGCGATTAATCGGACCTACACGAATGCTTCGCCAACAGCAGCATTCTATTTTATACTTGCTATTGCACAGCTGCCATGTTAGATTTCACACTTACTTGTTACACGTCGCATAAAAAAATGTAATAAAGTTCAGTATACAGATAACAGCCTTGCGTGTTTCGCATATGTTAATAAAATGCATGACCTATCTCGCAATATGAATGATCTGTTGTTGCAGTTCGAAAGTGGTCACCCTTTTTTAAAATCTACCTTTGGCACTAGCAAAGCCAAGCGTCAGGTGGGTGGTATTCTGTGGCAACATTACACTTCTTGTATTAATTTCTCATTTAATCTCCGAAGGACCTCTTTTAGACATATAATAATGTCGTCCATCTTAAAGTAATAACTAAGATAACAAACATAATAAATGAACAAAAATACGCTACCTTCAACTAATTTAAACCAAACAACTCGACCCGCATGGGATAATAGTGAATGTCTCAATAGGGCATTTTATTGTTTTGCAAATTGCAGTTTAGTAGATTCGTTCTTTGATTCTGAGATAACTACTCTCGGGAAACGCTTATACTATGAAGCACACATCGAGTCATCCTATGATTATATGAGGAGCAGTAGTAGAGGAAGAGGACGGCGAAGCAGTGGTTGTAGTGGGAACAACACCGGAGGATTCATCGGACGATGAAGAACCTGATTTACTCTGAGGAACACAATATTAAATAATAATTATACCAACATAATATGAAATTCACGACAGCATCACAGAAGAAGCAGCGTAATGATATTGGCTACAGCACAGCTCAGTGGCTAGGCCAGAACATTATCGGCTACAAATAAGTATTCATAATTTGATAAGCGTCAGCAACGACAGATTAAACATGATTATTCATTGAATTATGGTTGAAACATTTGAAAATCTCTGAAACACTCACCATTGTGTTGACACCGAATGAAAATTCAGATTTCCCCTAATGAACAAAAAATACGAATATTATGCACAACACCCTGAAAGCCTGAAAGAAGCAACATCGTAATGACAATGCTCCCTAATGGGAAACTCACCATTTTGTTTTCAGCAGATGTTGAATCTGATTTCCCCTAAATAGCACAAAAAAGTTAAAAAATGTAAAACTTGAGCGCCAACTATATGCCTTGATTGACTAAGGATGATTACAGTTTGCTGAATTCATGCGCATTCGCATATGTGCATTTGACTACAATGATGCTCATTATTCTATAGCTTAGTCTACAACAACAGTTTCCACCAGTTCAAAATGATGTATCAATCTATCTTGTGAACTCAGTCTCAGACGAGCTCATTGTTGTATTGATCTGTCTGATATATCCTGAAGAACACAATATATCATTACAATTCAATCAATCAATCTAATGCGATATACAAGCAGTAGTAGTTGGTATAGCGCATCAGACTGCCTGCGCTGAACACTCGATTGGATATATATTAATTTGTTGATTCTCTTAAGATCTCACTTGGTTCTTCCCTTTGTGTTTCCTATTCGGTTTCGCGTCCAACACAGAGACAAGCGCGACTACAAGGAGTAATAATGCGAGCCTTTGGAAATGCATATTGTTGTTCTCCCTAATAACATAAAGCACTTTCATAAATGCATATATAAACGCAGACAAACACACATAGACGCACACACACATGTTTACATGTATTAATACATATAATTATAACATATATATATATATATATACATATACATATTTATGTATATATCTATATATGTGTGTGTGTGTATATATATATATATATATATATATGTATATATATATATATATATATATATATATATATATATATATATATATATTGACATAAGATAATATATATGTAAATATATATAAATATATATATTATATATATGCATACATATGCACGTATAGATATGTTTACATATGTATATAGATATATATATGTACAGATATAAATATTTGTATATATAACTATTTACATGGTTATGCATATATATATTTATTCAGTATGAAAGATTGGTATGCGAATATATATCTTGCTTGTCAACGTACCTTGGTTTGCTTGGATTGCGTTCTCAGCCTAGTCTCTTTCTGCTGCTGCTGCTTGCTCAGCGCTTATATAGGCTGTTTAATATCATTCCATTATTTTTTGTCGAGGGACATATTGACATCGGTAACGTTTTCGTTGTTTACTTAATGTATCATCACGACCGATCAGAAATTCGTGGCTTCGTCTGTTCATTTGATCGGTGTTTTGCTTGCTATTTAATGGAGATGCAGGCCTTCAGTTTGGCAGTGTTATTTATGAAGCTCTTTGAACACCTCTTCTCCGTACTTACTTTATGACGACCCCTTTCGGTGCATTGATAGAGTCAGACATGGCCATATGATAATTTCTGTTCGGGATATATACACTTAAATTGTTGTGTTCTATCGTATAGAAGCATATATTTCCGATTCAACCGAACTTCCTGATGAAATATGTGACATATTTCAGGTTATTATGACACATATTCCTAAGAAGCTTTCTGGTTCAACGAGTCGTGTTTCAGATAACTTCTTAGTTACCATGCGGTTGCTTAGAAACTAATTTATACATTGTGTTGCAGCCCGACGCTTATATACCAATTCATATCCTATATATAAACACTTTTATTGACCAGTGAACAAGTCATGCCCTGTCAAAAACGGGGACCAAAAAGTACATTAAACATTCGTTATTAGAATTACTCCATGTTTGGAATGTCCGATCACTTGGGCGGGTCTGTAAACGCAATATGATAACGTTACCAGGGCTCGATGCTCAACCTTCAATTAGGTGGTCGCTCTATATAGTCATTGTTCTGTATTGCTTTTATTATCTGAAAAGTATAACACAAACATAATAACAATTGCATTATTAATGTTATCGTAAATAAGCAATAAACAATAGTTTCATTGCCATGAAATGATAGCTCGCCAATCTCAGCAGATAGTTAAGCGACTATATTAAGAGTGGGATATCGAAATATATAATGAACAAACATCCAATAGAGAATTGCTGCAATATCATCTCAAGTTAAGTCGCGCCTGGAAAAGCTTGTCTGCACGAATCATTGCCAGATTTTTGTCATCGTGTCAGCTCCGAATCCACTGATAAATATGAAATGGAAATCTGGTCAATTAGGAGGTTCTTCAACTATGTCATCTGTCTATCTAGTAGTTTTGAATATTCAACTTTGTCATGCTATACTGTAGATATGTTTGGTGAGAGGCACGTACCACGTTAAATATCATTATTTGCTGGTCCTGTTGTGCAAGAGAGACGAAACACACGTATTAACATGACAAAGCAAAAAACACAAGGTCTGTGCTGCTGGGTAACCAGATTACCCAGATAATTTCATATTGATAACACTGTTTTGTTATTTCTTAGCGCAGAATTAACACGGGTGATTAATGTGGCTGGTATTTCTTTGTACTTTGTTTAAGGAAAAAAAATTGGGTGAAGTGGGGTCGACTTAGGAGTTGAGCTGTGGTTGATTGACGGTTATGACATCATGGCTTTCGTGTTTTGATATAGAACCGTCCAGGAAATAGCAGTGGTAGTATTTGGAATTGATGCATCTACATTCTTACCTGTTACGCTGCCGTGTATTGCTAACAACAAGGAAACGACTGCTACTATACCTCACGGATCTGCAACTAAGTGTTGTTAGAATTCCATTCACCAAACCTCAAGTAGGGGCCTTGCAATACCGACCACAAGGATATTGCAAAATATGCCTGAAGGCCAAACAGGGATAAGATGCTATTAAACATGCCCTTTCAAGATTTCATCATGGAAGATTGCCTTCAATCTGCATGCGGACATCATCTACAAAAAGCTGTCATTGATGTCATTCATGTTGGCTGTACATTTTACGCCTCAGAAATATACTACCGTAACAATATGGCGGTTCTTTGTGACGTCATTATCGTCACCATAAATTACCGATTCTTGAATTTTGTCACCACCGACATAGACGCGATTCACGGCGATACACGCCTCTTGGATAAGAATATGGCATCGACGTGGTTTCACGAAAACATAGAGGCATTTAAAAGCGAGATGTTCCGAGTTGCAATTTTGCGAGCAAATGAAGAGAAATTGGATGCAAATTCACAAGTTTCAGTCCCATGTCTAGCGGCCTTTGTGATTTATATATAAATTAACAAAACCTAGTGTCATTGTCTCCGTCTTGAAAACATTGATTATATATGGGCTTTGTGCGTGCTTTCGTTCCTCGTTCCATAGGCTTATTTCCAATGCAACGTTTCTGAGAATCGCAAGAAATTGTCCGGCAGATCATTCTAATAAATACGATATCAAAACGGGCTTTGGCGGCTTGAAATATTTCACAGGTATCATTTTCTTCATTTTGCATTGTTGGAATAAACATAGACTGAAATAATGCATTAAACTGCCGAAATCAATAAACAAATGTAAAAGATTATTTTCTTTTGTTACACGTTTATCAGAGTCAATGTTGTGATGCTTTGTTTTATAAAATCACAGTTTATTTCAGCAATCACACCATATAACATTTGCTGCAATCCATAAGCATTAATGTACACGATGCAAAGGAATGTAGACGACTGCTAACATAACCAGAAGTACCTTAGCAACTTCCGACATGCTTTTCCGGTTTTCTGTTGCTACGAAGTAAATGGCTTTACACGCTGATTGCCATTGATGCAAAAAGAATTAATAATTTTATGTTCATCGGTTTTACCGATTGTATTAATGTTATGTCTACATGAAATATTTTGTACAGTTCTATTTGCAATATATCCATGGTTAAAATTTAACTTTGGTAGTGAAGCATTTGTATGTTAAGCTTTAGACTTGAGATACCAATGGCATATTGTCTGGAACAGAAAAAAATAATGGTCAATTAGACAAACAACAGAGTATAACGAGTGCAGAATTATTGGCATTATACCCAATAAATCTTTCAAATTGTGTAAACTGTGTCGAGTAACGGCTGCATGACAAATATTATTATTCACATTAATCCGGCACTATACCTTACTGAAACTATCGTACTATCTGGTGTCGTATTCATATCAATGTAATAGATGGATCACGTTCGCAACCGATATCGGGACTGTAAATTGTACAGTACTCTCAGAGAATATAGGTTATGACTTCCGATTGCTTACACAGACAATCCATGTCAAGGATTTTCCACAAATACCACTAACCATTCAAGCGTGGCCGCTGTGCACAAAATCCAGGCTTTTATTTCTGTCCAAATCATAGTTTTTATGGTGTATGTTAATCAGAGATAAGTCGACTTATCTTGTAGGAATAAAATATGTAAGTTACATCCACCCAAAGCTTAGCCTTATCACTACAACTAATAATTGATTTTCATTGTCTCTTTTTTTTGGTCATCCTGTGATTTTACCAGTAAATATAATGTTTTACATGGCTAGCATCGCGAACGTTAGTACCAGCGGTGCTGAACAATTTTCAGAAGAACATAAAAAGCTGAAAGTGTGCCTCGTCAAAGGCTGATTGATCTAACCGCCCGATTCTTGCATGACGTAATATTTCGCAAAAAAAGGATCACTTATAGCCAACAAAAATGGTTCCATTTGCCATTAGGATGAGCTGCTTTAACATATCAATGAGTCCATTTGCCATTAATTGTCTTTGGTTAAGGTCTGACCACGGAGAAAAGTGTTTGCTTCTCTAGATATCGTAATATGATTGCTACTGATTCAAGACACCCTATTCAATACCAAAAAACGGACATAATAAGGCACATCACTGAGGGTTAAATAGAACATCCAATTGATATAGGTATGCGATATTGAGTAGCTCAATGCATGCAACATTTTTCTGCCGCTGTTGTGAATAATAGCGACGCATCAGTTAGCTAATGAATCAGCAGTCAGGGGTTATTTGTGAAACTGTAGACCTTTCAATTTTAGAAATAAATTTATCATATTCAATATTGTTACATATCGGGGAATGATATTTCTTACATGCCAGGAGTTTGCTTTAGAACACTGGTGTCAAATAAATGACAAAATTGCCGAAGCTGATCAATTGCTGATGAAGCTAGGTTTGTGTAGCATTTGACCAAAGTCTTTCTTTTATTGGCCTAGCAAGGTCACGTGCTTTTGACGGTGATAGCATGTCTATATTATGTCGGTCTATACTACAAAACATTATTGCTAAATAGATATATATATAATATATATATATATATATATATATATATATATATATATATACATAAATATACATATATATATATATATAGATAAATATATATATATATGAATGTATATATATATATTTGCACATATATATATATATATATATATATATATATATATATACATATGTCTATATATATATATAAATATACATATACATATATGTCTATATATATATTTATATATATATGTATATATATATATATGTATATAAATATGCGCGTATATAAACAAATATATATATAAATATCTAAATATGTGTGTATATATATATAAACATATGTATATATATACATATATGTGTATATATATATGTATATATATGCATACGTGTGTATATATAAATAAATATATATATATATATATATATATATATATATATATATTTATTAATGAGTATGTTTATATTTATATATATATATACATTTACATATATACATATAAATATATGTCGATATATATGTATATATATATTGGTTTGTACATGTAGTTCTTGTGGTTAGTATTTCAAGTGCTTCTGGGCGGAAACGTCACTGCTCACATTTATCCACCTGCATCATAAGTCATGTCTAATTCTTTGGTAAATGCTGGGCTAGTATAGATTTCGGAATATAACAGAAAGTGTTTTATTGCAATCCTAATCTTATCAAATTCCAAAACAAGAATTATTGATGTAGCCTTGATGTTAAAGTAAGGTCTACGCCTGGACCAAAGCGAAAAACGCATATCCTTAATTAGTTCTTTAATAATGGACTTGATGGACGGTTTCATAGAGAAAGGTGGAAGTTTTAACTTTCCTTCGATATGTTTCTGGGACAAATTTCGTGGATAGCTGTCACAATCATGCATGTCATAATAAGTTATCGAGGTTTTTTACGTTTGTTTAACCAAAACTACCGACAGACAATATATTTCATGTCTCAGTGTCTTGTGTCAGTATTCGTATGATTGACCTGTAATTGCTGTCATAAGCGGCAACAGCAGATCCCACCAAACAAATACGAGTGAGGAAGATCTTCAGACACATTACGCCAAGAACCATTTGTCATCATCGATTTAAGCTCATAATGGCACGATCGCAATTGTCCATTGCTTGCTTCAGGTGTATGTTGTCTTTCCGTCTCCATAAAATAATGTGTACGAACAACATAACCATGTTCTCACCTGCACAAAATCGACCGACCAACCCGATGATGTTAACGTGTGGATAGGAAAGCATGATATATATATATATATATATATATATATATATATATATATATATATATATATATATATATATATATATATATATATATATATATATATATATATATATCTATATATATATATATATATATATATATATATATATATATATATATATATATATATATATATATATATATATATTCATACTGTGAACACAGCATTGAAATCCATCGAATATGTGCAGATTGGAGCACCTGCTCTTGATCACCAGCTACCGTTAGCAATGCTTGGGAACGCCATAATCAGATTTTTTTGTCGCCAAGGCAAGTTCATATGCCACTCACATTGCACCTGTTTCCTGTAGAAGTTCTACCATTGCCACTGATTATGCATGTTAATCATATAACGGTGACTATTTCAATCACTGATTCTCCAAGTAAATCACATTATGGTGGGTATTTTAATCACTGAACCTGCTCGTGAATCACTTAACGGTGACTATTTCAATCACAGATCATGCAAGTAAATCACATATTACGCCTTCCTTTAAAAACTAGTTAAAGCTGATTGTCCTGTTAACTCAACTGCGCCTCTGTGACGACCATGCGTGCCATCATTCGTCAATGACTTGTAGAGTAATGGTGCAACATGATGTAGGCATGTTGCGTTTTACAGTTACTTCGACTCAATGCAATGAACGAAATAAACATTTCACCACCCTATATATGACTATTAACCGGCGAAATGGGTCCATTAATGCGGACATAATGGTAACATAACCTCGACTGATACCAGCACATTTGGCAAGAAACTATGAGATACAGTAAATGAAGTTTAAAACACATTTGTGTTGGCAATTACTTTTTGGAAGACGTTCCCCTGGCTACACTGCTGTAAAAAACTCTTTTGGGTATGAATATTTTGGGAAAACCGGCGCTTTACGAATGTATGTATGTATGTATGTATGTATGTATGTATGTATGTATGTATGTATGTATGTATGTATGTATGTATGTATGTATGTATGTATGTATGTATGTATGTATGTATGTATGTATGTATGTATGTATGTATGTATGTATGTATGTATGTATGTATGTATGTATGTATGTATGTATGTATGTATGTATGTATGTATGTATGTATGTATGTATGTATGTATGTATGTATGTATGTATGTATGTATGTGTGTATGTATGTATGTATGTATGTATGTATGTATGTATGTATGTATGTATGTATGTGTGTATGTATGTATGTGTGTGTGTGTGTGTGTGTGTGTGTGTGTGTGTGTGTGTGTGTGTGTGTGTGTGTGTGTGTGTGTCGGTGTGTCTGTGTCTGTGTGTATGTGTCTGTATGTATGTATGTATGTGTATGTATGTATGTATGTATGTATGTATGTATGTATGTATGTATGTATGTATGTATGTATGTATGTGTATGTATGTATGTATGTATGTATGTATGTATGTATGTATGTATGTATGTATGTATGTATGTATGTATGTATGTGTGTATGTATGTATGTATGTATGTATGTGTATGTATGTAAACATTTTTTTTGATCTGCGATACAGGTCGCATTTTTTGAAATTTGTTTTCATTGGTAATTAGAATGTTCTTTTGATAGGAAGTTGGGTGGCGGTTTTCAACAAGCAAAAATCACCAAAGACCATAGAGAATAACAATGTGAGGGAAAATGTTTTCTATGATAGAAACACAACTTCAATTGGTTTGAGTAACGTTGTGTTTGGTGAGAGACGAACATGACCACAAACGAGTTATCTAGACGACATCTAGACATGACGCGGTTTCAGATAATATGATCGTCCTGGTTCAAAAGTAACGCACAAACAGGCCACAATGCTATTGACAATATTACACAGTCCTACATCATACCGAGCCAAATGGGGTATACTGGAATATCAACCCCACCCTCACTAACCGAGTCGGTCAGTGAGGGGGGGGGGGGGGGGGGGGTGGCAAGAGGGTGATAAAACTAGATGAAAAAAGAAGAAGATGATTGCACAACACCGGGCCGTCACTGTGGTGCTAGGTTAACTTATGGAATGAGGACAACGTCATTGGCGAAAGTATAAACGTGATGAAATATTACGATTGATACACTAGGAGAAGGGTAGGCTTAATTTTCGCGTATAATTCCTCACTATCATCTACTCATTAGACTCATTAGAGTATGGTAGCAGGGTGATGCCATTGCTGGTATCATTGAGTAATCAGTAAATTACTTAAACGTTAATTTGATTCCTCGAAGTTCTCCGTTTACATCGCCAGTGTATTTTTAAATTAGTTGACAATGTGTCAATGGGGCTCTTTAGAAATATTAAGCTAACTTCACTACAGCGGGGTAGGGCAGGTGGTGGACCTAACGCCAGTTAAAAACGTTAGGCCTGACAATCCCGTGTTATGCGGATATCGGATGAGGGGGGGGGGGGGGAGGGGTGCTGACAAAGAAGCATACGTGAGGAATGGGTAGCTCTGGATATAAAGGAACAACTATATAATCCAATAATTCGAATTGCTCGGACACAAGCCGATTTAAAATGAGTAGCAATCGCGTAAATTCACTGAAAAATCATGACTGCTTCTATTCTACGTTTGAGATTGGATTGGTACACGTTTTGATTCATAGGGATGAATGCTGAAATAAATAATACCAAACACTAAGGGAATATGTGTCATATTTACATTCATTTGTAATTAGAATGTTATTTTGATCAGAAGTTGGGTGACGGTTTTCAACTTGGTCGCATCAAAACATTGGCTTTGATAGGGCTCTTCTGCTATCAAAGGATGACAAAATTTCAGTCATCACTTGTAACTGAAAGCACTTATTGACAAACATAAAGAATGTCTTACCTTTTAACGTAAATGGGTGTCAGTCTTCTCTCAGCAAGTCACTTGATTCACATCAAATATTTCAACCCTGCGCAAGTCAGTAGCGTTGTATGCGGAAATCTAAAACATGCCAAATAGTTAGTTAATGAAATCATCATTATTTATTAGTAATGAACACCATTGCCCGTTTTACACCAAACGTGAGCAGTTTGAATGGTTATTCTATAAGACAGATGTATATGAATAGCAATGCTCTTGACTGCATTAGATGCTGCACAAGTCAAATTTGCTAGATGTGATTATAGTGTCTTGTCTAGAACAGGTAGGCTCGGCTAGACCAATTTTTGTGTTAAATTAGTACTCGTTGTAGGTGCTCAACAATAACAAATGATACAGCTGACCAAAAACGCCACAAAATGCACATTCACAGTGGGTGGACTGCACTTATTGCACTATGGAGGTTTGTTTGACCTTGACCATTTTGAGGAATCAGGTGTTGATCTCCTTTCAACAAGTCACTTGATTCTCATCAAATATTTTGACCAGTGTATGTCAGCTGCCGTTAAATGTGGAAATCTGAAACATGACGCCGAGTCAGACAATGTAATAATTCCAATTAATGAATATAAAACACCTTTGCCCGTTTTACACCAATAGAGAATAGTTTTTTTATGATTATTTTAAAAAAAATATGTTTTATCTTTGATATATATACAGACACACCATTCCAAGTCAAAAGTACAGTAGGCTCTAAAAGTTCAATTGTGGTGTTAAATTAGTACTCGTGGTAGTTCATCATTTTTTTAACTTAACAAAACCATACCACTACTAACAAATAACGCCACAAAGGGCGCGTTTACAGAGGGTGGACAACACTTAATGACAAAATACGAAGGTTTGGCTTACCTTTTTGGGGAATCGTTTATCGATCTCCTTTCAACAAGTAACTTAATTCTCATCAAATATTTCGACCAATGTAAGTCAGTCACTACACCTCTCCAACTCAAATACTGTAGATGTGGATATGGTGGCTAGCCGCGACCAAGCAGGCTCGGCAAAATTAACTTTGGTGTTAAATTAGTAGAAGTTTACTCAATTCATTGGTAAGTTGATTTAGTAATCGATGCAATAGCTGTGCATATAATCCACGTGTAATCAATCAGCCATTTTCAGTTCGAAGACATTTCAATCAGCAGCATGCAATTGAAATTTTCTATATATAAATTTGAACGCGAATTGGACGGTGGAGCTGCTCAGCCAAGGGCGCCAATGTAGCAGTGGGATGAGGCAGAGAAAGCCTTTCCGACACCGTAAAGGCGATTTTCTCGCTTCTAGCCGAAGTAACCATGGACTTGGCCTCACGGAGTTCGCTCAGAAGCTGACACTGTTTGGATTTTTGTACTGCGGCGCCCTTCCACGTTGAAGCAATCTTCCTGGGGTTTTTTTGTGGGGTTAACCAGACACCCTCTCCACCACCCCCGCTGACATCTGTGGATTCGTTACCTCTACTGATATCGCTGCGTACTATACTGTTTCAAATACACCGTCGAAGTCTTATATATTGGTATGCCGCCCAGGAAATATCGCCTATCCCAGCAACCGCTGCTACAGCTGTGCTCGTGAGTAAGTTTCAGTTTGTATGCAAACTGTCATCGCAAACAACGGTATATGTGGTAGGTTGATCAGTCTCCAGCAGCTGCTCGGCGTGCTTGGTATCTGCAAGTTGTTGGCATACAGTGGCACGTTTCTCCCATGTCGGGATAACATCATCCTCACGCAGGGCGTCTTCAAACGAGTCACGGTCCTTGGTGTGAAAGAGCACGACCCACTGGATTAGCTCCTTCAGTTGTACTTTTGGTTGAAGACCCAGACGCTTTGGAGCGCATGGCGGCTGCAATTTGCCAGTTATTATAGAATGTTCAGTGCTTTTGTGGCCGAGTCGTCGTCAATCATTAACAGAGTGGGCTCACCTTGCAAACGTTGGTATAAGGTCTCTCACCAGGGTCAACAGCGTACACCTCGGGATCGGCGGACCATGTCCTAGTCCAGGGAGATGCCTTCGATTGTGTAGCTGGCATTGATGTCACCCATTGTGGTAATCACACAACTGTGGTCGTTGAACGCGATCTCATATTGCAATCTGTCCCTCTGATAGAAGGGCTTGTGGCTTTTGATGAGTTCGAAGTCCAGCGGGACATAGAACTGGCTCCCTTAGGTGTCGGCAGTGGCTTGTCCTCTAACTCAGTTTCAGCCCTGGTTAGTAGTAAGTAACAAAGGGAAACTGTCCGAGGAGCTCACATTGTGTGCAGTATAGAGATAGTGTTTGACCGTAAATTCTAGACATGTTGACAGTTGAACTATTACGAATGTATCTTTATTCAGTCACATGGACAACCAAACATTTGACCGCGACGTCACTGAACAGGGGGCCAGGGGAGGGGACGAACCAGGCATTTTGCCATTTTTCCCTGAGGAGGGTCTATGGGTGGGAGGATGAGGGCATTGTGACAGACGTTACATGTCGGACTGAACAACTACGAGGAGAGATCCCTAGGGACGCCATAAATGACTATTTCAATGACCTTGGCCACGATTATTCAAAGATCAAGCTTGTTGGAGGAGAGTTACGTTAGAGGAACCATCTTGACCTAAGGATGGTGAATTGGCATACCAGAACACTGCTTGCGTTAACAACGCTAGCCCATAGGGGTGGGGGTGATGCCATCCGTTTTGGGTTGGGAGTGGTACCGAAAAAAGCCAGTTGCAACAGAACACGAGGCAGAAGCAACCTTCATGGATCGTATTCATAACGCCATAAAGGACATGGGTACGCAGACAAAATTAGATGGGCTGCCACTGTGAGAGCTTATGAGGCCTTCCAAGGTCATGCAGACCCAGAGGGGTGAGTAGGTCAACAACCTGACTCAGTTAATTTGAGATAGAAGGGGAAGTATGACCTAGGGTCAACATAGTTAAGTCGGGGATGGTGATGAGGGACGAGAGATTAGTCTGGTTGACTCTGGCACTGTAGATAGACACTTGTAGTAAGATACTCGAGACTTCTATTGCGCTTTATTGGTCTCAGCTGACTGGCACGCTCTTGCTTTGTATTTTCTCTGTGTGTCTTTCTCTGTGTCTTCTGTGTATCTTCTGGGTGATCTTATGTCGTGTGTCTGATGCTGTCGTATTGATAGTGAAAGATGGGGGTGATTTAATGAGATGAGCTTTGATTAGCTGATCAGGTCCCTGGGGTCGTTAGGGCTGACGTACAATTACCTTGACCTTTGATTATCAGATCAAACGGGTCTATGTTAATTGTTATGGGAACAGACGGAATTCGAATGCCTATCTCAAATATTCTTAATATGGATTTTATGCATACATAAGTAACTTGCTCTTCTCTATATCTGAACAGCCGAGAAGCGCTAAATATAGTTCTTTGAAAACAATCTGCTCGACGGGCGGAGAGTTGTTATTCAGCGACCTATGACCCTAACCCCTCAGAAGTTGCTACTTCGTAATATGGCGGGCTGGTGTTAGGGCGGGGCGTTGTAAGTGATGATAAATGTTGAACTATGGAATATTACCATTAACGAAAATATCTAACTATTTTTAAGAATGGTGTTGATATACAGGAGAGATTGTCACATTAACTCAGTGACCAAAGAACTGTATTTAAGGCCGTCACATTGACTCAGTGACCATCAAACTGTATCAAAGTTTGTCACATTGACTCAGTGACCAAAGAAGTGTATTTAAGGCCGTCACATTGACTCAGTGACCATCAAAATTTATCTAAAGTTGCCACATTGACTCAGTGACCATAGAGCTGTATCTAAGGCTGTCACATTGACTCAGTGACCATCAAAATTTATCTAAAGTTGCCACATTGACTCAGTGACCATAGAGCTGTATCTAAGGCTGTCACATTGACTCAGTGACCATCAAAATTTATCTAAAGTTTGACTCCACATTGACTCAGTGACCATGACCAGAGCTGTATCTACATGACTGTGACCATAAAACTGTACTAAAGTTGTCACATTGACTCGGCGACCATAAAACTGTAAACATTTATCTAAAGTTGCCACATTGACTCAGTGTATCAAAACCATAGACTATAAAAACTGTATCTAAGGTTGTCACATTGACGAAGAACTACTCGATTTATAGGTTATTATAATGAATAACTGACTTCATCTAAGGGCACAACAATGATCGACTCGGTGTGTTCGTAGAGAGGTTTCAACATACTCGATACTTTAACCGTCAGCTGAGCCCTCGGTAGACATAGAGAGCCTGACCCGGTCGTGTGCGTAGGTGACAAACTTTAACGGGGTCAGAATCAGGGAGAAGTGTGTTGAAGGCGTAAGGAAACTCGACCCAGGCTTTAGGCTCGCATAGTTTATAGCAATACATGTGTTACGTAAGCGGTACTCTGACCAATGGAACATGTTTCCCATCATCATGCACGTAGACATTTCGTACGTAGCAATCTGAGGGGCGAATGTGCACATAACTGTTGCACATGTAGTCAAGACAGACAGACAGACAGACAGACAGACAAACGGGCCGGTTTATAACTAGAAAACAGCAACAGGTCCGCGTGGAGATGTGGGAAATCAATGAATCATTAAATTTTCATCATCATCATAACCCCCATCATCATGGTCGTCATCATCATCAAGCATTCCGAAAATATCAATCGCCAAATTCATTGTCTTTGCGGTTTTCATGTACACGTGCGTAGCTTCTAGGCTCTAGACTGGGTTATTTAATGCATAAACAAGTGCACATGCATTAGTTAATCAGCTTTATACATAATGTACGTGGCGATTTACACGAAGCATGATCTCTTGTCTGTTCGCCGAGGAGTAAATTGTATGTTGATTTCCAAGAAAATCATGATAATTATTAAGCTGTCAATAATCATGTAAGATTTACATACAAGGTGGTCAAGTATTTGGTCAGAGGCCATGGTACTAGAGGCGCATAAATAATCTCAAAGGCACATTAGTTAAGTAGATGACTATGAAATTTCAATAAGTCACTTAACACAAGTCAAAACCGATTATAAATAAAGAATTGCAGTTTCTTCGTTTGAACATATGAAAATGGGTGACCATATTGTCCCAAACATATATTCTCGTTGTTAACGGTCCCTTGCAACATTTTGTCAAGCCAAATAAGTTTCGAAAATTTATTCCACGTTTTTAACCGATATCATTTAAAAATAAGGCTCTTCTTAAATAGCACCTCTGCTTAATGACGTTATCAATGTTTATTATGCTTTGGATTTTTTTTCTTATAACGATCGTTTGAAAATAGACCCTTTCTTGTTTGATAAGCTAATCATTCTACCTAGTCTGTAAGTGGTCGGGGTCGGGGCGAGTTCTTTTCGAATTTGACTGATAAAAGATAGGGGAGAGGAAATAGGCGGGTTTTCAATGTGAAAAGTGCAAATAGTTTTGTATGAATTGCTTGCCCTGATGGCAGGCATTCAATCAGATCCTGGGTGTGTGTGACTCCTCGCGACACACGATTGTATGCATTCAAATGTCATGGTGTGGTTAATGTCCCAACAAGATTATTTCCAACAATTTTTCAACTTCAAAGCAATTAGCCGTACGTTGTGATGAGTGCACGCAATAATTCTTCATGGGGGCGCGAAGTGACGCAGTACTTATCTTTGTTAATGTACAAACAAAGGTGCATGCCTGAATACGAAGCCGAAGGTGTCGAGTTACCATTCTAGCATAATAACGTGGTTGCGGCACATCTCCTACGGGTTAGAGGCTCTAAGGTGAATTTGGCTTATCTTTCATTTTCAAATCCAATCGCCGGTTGGGTGTGAGCCCCAAAAAGCTGGGGGCCACCCTGGGTCCCTAAATCAGCACATTTAGGGTCTTTTGCGACCCCTGTTTTATACATACTTCATTCAAAGTATGCTGTCTAAATGCACTGCACATGGACCTAATCCACTGTATGCTTCCCTCATGTACATAATAACCCGGCCTATACATATTGCACGCAGCATTTATTTAATGTGTACAAACTTCATACAGTATACACATTTATCATAGACTAAAAGCAGGCCGCATACACCATGTACTGTTATTCTATGTAGGTCATAATGTATTTTTAAGCTGCACACATACCCCGATAACATTTTACAGTAATACTTTACGTCGCTCTCATACACTGTACACAACCATCATTCAGTGTATAAAAGCACATAGACCTATGCCTCCCTTACACTCTGTACACAGCCTTCATACAATAAATACAGTCTTTATACATTGTACATAGACCCAATGCACTATATGCAGCCCCCGTATACTGTTGGAGTTATCATAAACTGAACATATACCACTAAAAACGAATGCTAGCATGTTAACTACATTTTACTCGAGCACTCGCATCGTAGGAGCATGCAATCGCTGCCGGCCATGAGGGCGTTCGGAGGACTCCCGGCCGTGAGGGCTTTATCGGGGCTTTCCACACGGCGGTCAGCTAGTCAGGACGCTCTCTGCCGGCCGTGAGGGCGTTTGGAGGACTCCCGGCCGTGAGGGCTTTATCGGGGCTTTCCACACGGCGGTCAGCTAGTTAGGACGCTCTCTGCCGGCCGTGAGGGCGTTTGGAGGGCGTCTTCTTACGCCCGGCAGCGAGCATCCTCATCGCCATGAGGAAAGCCCTCATAACTCCCTCACGGCCGGTAGCGACTGCATGTTCCTATGATGCAAATGCTCGAGTAAAATGCAGTTAACATACTAGCATCCGTTTTTAGTACAAGTCTTGAGGTCTCAACACGCGCTCACCCCCAGCACCCCCATTGGCGTCGAGTACGTTTTGCCCCTTCGAAAGTGTTTTGACCCGGGGGCGTTTTTACCCGTAATCTCATATGTTTTTATTTGATATGTTTTACTTTTCGTAGAAGGGATGGCTGGTAGAACTCAGCGTTGATGGTAGGGAGGGTCGGTGGTAGGGATGGCTGGGGGTAGGAACGTTTGGTTGAAGGGAGTGTTAGTGGTAGGGAGAGTTGGTGGAAGAGAGGGTTGGTGGTAAGGAGAGTTGGTGGTAAGGAGCGTTTGTGGCAAGAAGAGTTGATGGTAGGGAGCGTTTGTCGTAGGGAAGGTTGGTGGAAGGAAGTGTCGGTAGAAAGGAGAGTTGGTGGAAGGGAGGGTTGGTGGTAGAGTGTGTTGGTGGTAGAGTGTGTTGGTGGTAAGAAGAGATGGTAGAAGAGAAGTAAGGTGGTATGGAGAGTTGGTGGTTGGGAGAGTAGGTGGTATGGAGAGTTGATGGTAGGGAGGGTATGTGGTATGGAGAGTTGGCGGTAGGGAGGGTACGTGGAATGGGGAGTTGGAAGTAGAGAAGGTAGATGGTATGTAGAGTTGATAGGGTCCATGGAAGGGAGTGTTGATGGAAGGGATTGTTGGTGGAAGCGAGGGTTGGTGATAAGGAGGGTTGCTGGAGGAGAGAGTTGGAGGAAGTGATTGTTGGAGGAAAGGAAGGTTGGTGGTAAGGAGGGTTGGTGATGTGGGGGGTTGGTGGTAGTGAGCGTCGGTGGAAGGAAGGGTTTGTGGTAAGGAGTGTTGGTGATAGGTAGTGTTTATGGTAGGGAGTGTCGGTGGAAGAGAGGGTTGGTGATAAGGAGGGTTGGTGATATGGAGCGTTGATGGTATGCAGTGTCGGTGCGAAGGAGGGATGGTGGTAGGTAGGGTTGCTGGACGGGATGGATGGAAGAAAGAGAGGGTTGGTGGTAGGAAGCGTTGGGTGTATGGATGGTTGCGTGTACACCGTGTCAGCTACAATCATACCTACCATAACCACTTCCATGGGAATCAGTATCATCGTTATCATCAGCTACAAAACTTTGCGGTTAGGAACTGTAACATCCTTATCACCAGCTGCAGACAATGCCGCTATGAACAGTATAATCGTAGTCACAAGCTAGTACCACACAGAACAGTAGCATCGTTATCAACAGCTACGGGGAATACGTTATGATAAAAAAATAATTACCTTCTTTTGTTGTCACAAAAGCTTTTTAACCACTGTCCTGTCCAGCTCTGTGTCTTGGTTCTGAGCGTCGACTAGTGGCTATGTAGACACTGCAGAACACAAACCCAAAGCAGTCAACATTTATAAAATGCACTCGTAAACTATTCAGTGTTTGTCTAAAAATTCCTATTACTAATGATGAATGAAATAATAACCTTCTTCGTGTTGCTACTCCTTCTTTAGTTATGTAACTCCTTGCTTGTGCGTATGAGAAGTTAATATAAATTTGTTTTTACACTAAATGTCATGGTTCTTTCACACGGTTGAACTATCCGTCGTTCTCTTGTATAAGGTTAAGGAGGAGACCCAACCAACACTCATAGACTACTGAGGCAAGGAGGAGACCCAACCAACACACATAGACTACTGAGGCAAAGAGGAGACCCAACCAGCACACATAAACTAATGAGGCATGCTAGCTGTCCACTACGCTTTTGATGACATGCAAGTTCCCATTTGAAGCAAGCTAGGTAGCCCAAATTACATGCAGACTCTTCTGATGTTGATTGCTCCTAGTAAACTTAAAAAACTGTCCCATATAACCTTTGACCCCTGAGTTATTCTACAAAAACTTGTAAAACATCTCTCGTACTTTGTCAACCCAATGGAGAATAGCTTTTGATGGCAATTTTTCGTATGAAGCGAGCTAGGTGCCCCAAATTACATCGGAGCCCTACTGATGTTGATTGCTCCAAGCAAACTAAAAATCTGCCTCATATAACCTTTAACCCTGAGTTATTCTAGAAATACTTTTAAAACATCCCTTGCTCTATGTTAAGCCCATGGAGACTAGCTTTTGATGGCAAGTTTCCTTATGAAGTGAGCTAGGTGCCCAAAATTACACAAGGTCCCTTAAGATATTGATTGCTACCAGCAAGCCAAAATCAGCCCCATGTGATCTTTGACCCATGAGTTATGAGAGCAAAACCTATAAAACATATCTCGTACAATGTTAACCCAATGGAGAAAGGCTTTTTATGGAACTTTTCTTAATAAAGCAATCTAGCAGCCCCAAATTACACATGAACCCCTCAAAGAAGGCTCACTCTATTAAGTTGTTTATAACCTTTGACCACTGAGTTATTACTGAGAAATCTCATCTGTGTAATAAAGGCCCAGATCTAACAACAAGAGTATCCTGTGATCCCTTAACTGGTGTCTCCTTTGATCTCTCAACAGCTGTCTTCTGTGATCTCTCAACAGCTGTCTCCTGTGATCTCTCAACAGCTGTCTCCTGTGATCTCTCAACAGCTGTCTCCTGTGATCTCTCAACAAGGGTTTCCTGTGATTTCTTGACAGGTGTCTCCTGAAATTTCTCAACAAGCATCTCTTGTGATCTCTTGACAGCTGTCTCCTGTGATCTCTCAACAGGTGTCTCGGGAGATCTCTCAACAAGCATCTCCTGTGATACCTTGACAGCTGTCTCCTGAATCTCTCAACAGCTGTCTCCTGTGATCTCTCTGCAGGATGCTCCCGAGATCTCTCAACAGCTGACACCTGTGATCTCTCTAACAGGTATCTCCTATGATCTCTCAGCAAGGGTGTCCTGTGATCTATCAACAGGTGTCTCATGTGATCTCTCAACAGGTGTTCTGTGATCTCTCAATAGGTGTATCCTGAGATCTTTCAATAGGTATCTCCTGTGATCTCTCAACAGGTATCTCCTGTGATCTTTCAGCAAGGGTGTCTTGTGATTTATCGACAGGTGTCTCCTGAGATGTCTCAACATGGGTCAGGGTTATCTATGCAAGCCATCACAAGAGTGACTTGATAGCCAGCTTGTTGGAGAGAAAGGTGAGTTATTATCTCAGTTATGGTCTGATATGCTTGCGCTGACAAACTGAATATTTGAAGATGAATATATATATCATGTACCCACTAGATAATGATGATTCAGATGCAATTCATTTTATTAAGAAGATTTTTATAGCAGCATTGGGGACAAAGTTGGTAAAAATTGTTCTGGGAATTTTGAACTTTAGATTAGTAGATGTACTTGGTTGCACAACATTAATTGCGAGTCCCCCCAACAAGTGGTCAAATGCTAAGGGGTTAACAATTCTTGGGGGCTATGTGAACAGGTCACCACGATAGAGATATCAATCTCTTGGGGGATTTCCCTTTCGGCATCCCCCTGCTATTTCCGTGTATTACGTCATCACAAATTGTGTGTTTACACCAGGCATTTAGCAGTGCACATGTTTGGTACGAAATCTGGATGATTTGATGAGGATATTTTCATTAATTCGCCGACAAATATGAATGTCAGTGTGTCATTGTGTTAAATATAGGGAAGTTGCGAACGGTAAAATCGGGTAATTATTTTGTTCAAGCAAAACTAGAGTCGAATAGAATGCTTTGAAGGTTTTATTTATGTCAAAGACTGATTTGTCTGCTGTGATCTCAGAGTTAGACCCTAGGAAACTTACCATATGTTTCCTTATGTTGATTATGATGCGTGTTCTGAAAGCAACTATTAATTTGACAGTTATCTATATATCAAATTAACGTTGATTTTTAACAAATAATACATAAAAAGACATAGCTAATATGTGAGGTAAACGGCACAATAATAATTATTGAAAGCAGCAATTTTGTTTTTCTATGGGCTATTTTCTTGAAATGTACGAGTTCAATTGCAATATGAAATTAGTTATAAATTTATATATAGTGTTCAATTGCTTAAAGTGAAATGTTACCCTGGCAAATTTTCATATGGGAGACAAATGGTGAGTATATCAATCTCTGTCATGTGTGATGTATGTCATGATGTTGGAGATATTAACTGCTTCCTTCACATCACTATATATATACACTCATATATAGTTCACTCACTGATGTTTCCTCCACTTGTTATTTCTTTAATGCATTGGAACCAAACAGACTCTTGTTGATCCACATCTTCAACAGTTGTAAGATTTTGTTTTAATTTATCATCACACAGGTTGACGCCCCAATGCAGATGGTCAATTGATAAAGATGTCCTTTTGCGGGAAGAACATTCAGAGTCGATGAACCTCTCTGTACCGATGGAAAGGAGGTATTTGTTCATTTTAGTTACATCATTAATTCTTGCACATAAGTGTGTATTGATATGGTACATATTTATACATATTTACATTTGCAACATGCATATTGTATTTTGGCCAAAAATATTTCAGAAGAAAATAACCAAGTGTAGAATGTGATTTTTGTGCAAATAATTAGTGACAGATTTATTTCATTTAATTGATTGATATTGTCTTATGCTAAGATTTGTGCTTAACGTTTGTGATTGTTCAGTAATTTACAATGATATCATTATTTTCATTTCTGAATATGAATAATGCTTAATTATGGTTTGTCATAATGTGTTTTATGTGAAGGCTTGTGCCTCATGATTGTTAATCTCTGCAGTTTTCCATATCTTGTGCGCCAAGTTGTTAAATCGCTCCCTGGCGGAAGCAACCATCCAATCACAGGCGCTGCTCCTGTCATGTGATCTGTCCTCTTCACGCTCTCCATTGGGAAACTTAGCACCAAAAAGTTTTCATCCCACCACCTCCCCTGTCCCCTCCGCAGGCTTTATTTGTACTATTTGGGTTGGGGCCGTATTCTGGCCGCCACCTTGCTGCCAACTCTTGTATCATATTTGTAATATGTGAACTGTGTATAAACAATGTGTTAATGTAAGACCTCTACAACTGAGAACGTGGGATTCACGGAACACAGCTGCTGTACTGTTTAGGGAGGGCTCTTTGGCCCAACATTCTGGGTGTTATCACATATGGGGGTTGTAGCCATGTCAGTGGCCATCTTTTACAGACATCAGATTTTACCGCCTGTTGTGGATAAAGTTTGGCAAATTCAGCAGACAGCTCTCATTGCCACCATAAAGGGGGATGGGAAGCCAGTGGTGTTGGGTGGTGATGGAAGAGCAGACAGCCCAGGGCACTCTTACACTATGATTGAATGGAACGCCAATTCAGTCCTTGAAGTTCAACTTGTACAGGTTAATATGTGATTCAACAACATGAATGAGAAAATGATGCGTACTTATAACAATTACTCCAGTAATGTGCCATGTATGCTGCAGAGTAATGAATGTGGTGGTAGCAACCACTTGGAGTTAGAATAGAAGGATGGAAAAAGATCTCTACACTTACTGAAACATGGCCGCAGATAGGCATAGCTATCGATATGATTAATAATTAAGACTGATAGCTCTGTCATTACTGATTTTAAAAAACTCATGATGCAATGTTGATTAACATAATGACTGTGAATCAATATTTTTGAGATTGTGATAAGTCATCACTTGACCTCAATTGTACAGTGTGCTAAGTATGTTGACATCTTCCTGAGAGCTGCTTTAAGCCAGTGCAGCAAAACAAAAGGCGAGCATCTGTTCTACCTACAACAGTTGCACTTAGTTCCTCCTATGCTGTGTTCAGAGTATGAAAGACCAAACAAGAAATGTCCTGTGAAGAACCTCATGACAAGATTGTTCAAGGTGAATATCTGGCACAATCAGCACTCGTACATGGTGAATCTCCTGTTACACTGTACTGAAATCTTTGAATCATTATATCAACTTCGTATTGAAATCCATCTAAAGTCTGACATGTTTTTTATGCATATCACTGTATGACCTTCACCTTCAACACCCTGATCCCCCGGAACATCCTGTTCCCCTAGAATACCAAGTTCCCCATAAGCATCCTGTTCCCCAGGAACACCCTGTTCCCCCAGGAAACCCTGTTCCTCCAGAACACCCTGTTCCCCCAGAGCACCCTGTTACGGGTGCACTCTGTTCTCCTGGAGCTCACTGTTCCCCCAGAGCACCCATTACCCTTGGAGCACTTTGTTGCCCCGTGTCCGCGGCGCTGATCCGCAAAGCACTCAGCAAGATGAAATGCGGTAAGGCGGCTGGCCCGTCAGGCATCATAGCTGAGATGCTGAAAGCTGCCGGTGAGGAGGGAGTTGAGCTGACAAGGCAACTGGCGGAGGCAGTGTTCAGTACTGGTGAGACTCCAGCGGACTGGGAGGAGAGCTTCATCCTGAACCTCTACAAGGGCAAGGGTGAGGCCCTTGACCGTAGCAACTACCGCGGTCTGAAGCTCACAGACCAAGTCTTGAAGCTGCTAGAACGAGTTCTGGACACCTACATTCGCAATATGGTGAACATCAATGAGATGCAGTTCGGCTATGTGCCTGGCAGAGGCACCACTGATGCCATCTTCATTGTCCGACAGCTGCAAGAGAAGTACATCGCCGCCAATAAACTACTCTACTTCGCCTTTGTTGATCTGGAGAAGGCTTTCGATCGTGTGCCTAGGAAGGTCCTCTGGTGGGCAATGAGGAGTCTTGGTGTCGAGGAGTGGGCTGTGCGTGTCATTCAGGGCATGTACTCCAATGCCCGGAGTCGTGTACGGGTCAATGGCCAGTACAGCGAGAAGTTTGGTGTGAGAGTTGGCGTGCATCAGGGTTCGGTCCTCAGCCCGCTTCTCTTCATTCTAGTGCTTGAGACGCTTTCACGCGAGTTTCGCACTGGTGTGCCATGGGATATCCTCTATGCTGATGATCTGGTTGTCATTGCGGACTCACTGGTGGAGTGTGTTTCCAAGCTAAAGGCCTGGAAGACAGGCATGGAGGGCAAGGGTCTTCGTGTCAATATGAAGAAGACCAAGTTCCTGATCTCTGGTGTTGGTCTTGACGTTCTCAAGAACTCCGGCAAGTTCCCCTGTGCTGTTTGTCGATGTGGTGTTGGCGTGAACTCCATCATGTGCTCACGGTGCAGGCTCTGGGTTCACAAGAAGTGTAGCGGCACCACTGGGCCACTGGCAGCTGACCCAGTCTATGTCTGTCCGAGATGTCAGGGTAAGGCTCGCCCCATCCATGGCAGACCAGTGATCCAGGTGGACATCAACGGTACCATGCTCGATGTGGAGGCCTCTTTCTGCTACCTGGGTGACATGTTGTGTGCCGGTGGGGGCTGTGATAGTGCCATTGCCGCCAGGTGTTGTATGGCCTGGGGAAAGTTCAGGAAACTCCTGCCCATCCTCACCACCAGCCACATCTCGCCTAAGGTGCGCGGCAAGGTATACTCAGCCTGTGTCAGATCAGCTATGCTCCACGGTAGCGAGACATGGGCGCCGAATGCGTCCGACCTTCAGCGGCTCCGCCGTAACGACCGCTCCATGATTCGTTGGATTTGTGGCACCAATGACCAAGAAGAAACTCTGTCGGCTACACTTCTCCAGAAACTTGGCATTGATGACATCACAGCAGTCCTGCGCAGCCGGCGCCTCAGATGGTCTGGACATGTACAGCGTGCCACGTCCTGTATCAAATCTGTCTCTGACTTATCAATCCCCGGCGTAAGAGGGCGAGGAAGGCCTAGGAAGACGTGGCTGGAATGTGTAAAGAAACATGTTAGTGAATGTGGCCTGTCTGGCTTTGATCCGCAATACAGAAGCGCATGGAAAGCTGGCGTGCAACGTTGTCTGGTGTTGCCAACCCCATTGAATGGGACAAGGGCGGCACCCTAAATACTAATATGGATATGATATGATGATGATGAGAACACCCTGTTCCCCTGAGCACCTTGCTCCCCCAGATCACCCTGTTCCCCCAAAACACTGTTCCTCCGGAGCACCCTTTTCCCCCAGAATGTCCAGTTCCCCCAGAGCACTTTTTTCCCCAGAGCACCTTGTCCCCCCCCCCCAAGCACCCTGTTCAACCATTACTTGTGAATAAAAGTTACCTCACTGGGTTGTAACTGGAGGGTGTAGTGTATCATGTGTTATATGTTGTCACGGGTATGCATGCACGGCACTTAACGTGCGTACATTTTGTTTATACTATTACATGATCAAGTGTCATGTGAATCTATTAATAACTTGACAAATTACATTAGGCCTGTAAAATGTGGATGCTATGGAAATTATGATATACTGCATATATGACACAAATCACCTGTCATCAGTGAAATATTTATGTGAGAGGAGCCCAGTAGATTCCTGGCAAATTCCCAAAGCTGGCATCTGGATGTTGTGGAAACAAACGCTATGACTTGAAGCTACATCATAATGCTCATGATAATCTTTTGAATTGTCAAGATGACGTTGGCGTGCAAGCTAAGACACTGACTGAGTTCCAAGAAACCTGACAATAAATAGCAGACATTGCAGCAAGTGACGTATGTCAGGTTGGCCAGCCATTGGAGGCATGCTTGGAAAGGGTGCGCATGTCAATAAGGGACTGGGCGTATGACAGAATGAATACGGTATGTTTGTTTAAATCAATAAGTACTTATTTCTATTCAGTACATTTGCAGGAATATATCATCACTTTTGCCATTTCAGGTGGTGGAGGTCTCATGTTAGAATGTTACACATCTCAATACCTTAAGAAGAGTGATGTAAAACAACCATTCGTCTTTCTTTCTAATTGCTGATATACATTTACCTTGAATACATGCTTGTGTTGACAGGTAGATAGCATAGGAGTTACCACTCATGGGCAGACATGTTGTGGTGTGAGCATCGGATAGGACGGATCACCTCATCTTCAGTATGACAATGATGTCTTGTAAAGTACCTCACAGCTATCCATCAGCTGACGTCAGTACTACACAGCCCCTGATCTGGACCACATACCAGCAATCAAGTAAGGCGGTATGATGGAACCCACTACATGTAATTCGCATCGTAATTTATTTAGTGTCCGGAATTATGGCTGCTATGTTGAGAAGCTTTGTTTGTGGCATTCACCATCCCATGTATCACACTACAATTACTTCAACAAAGTCAACTCAGTATGCAGAAGTGATCATCCTGGACCTTGTATGTAGGACTGATCACTTGTGGCACTAACCCCTGGTGTTGCTTTTGTATGCTCTGCATCTGTGAAACATTGTGCGACAACAGTGAATTCCTATTGGTTCACCAGAACAGATGGCAGTGTGACATTCTCCACCACTAGTGGGCAGGAAATCTGTCTACTGGATGCCACACACCATACCACCAACCATGATGTGCCATGGTTTTTTGTATGTGTCAATACTAACTTTGCTTACACCAATGATGCAATGTGTGTAGTTGAGAAGGAGACCACAAGTGCCATACAGGAAGCCATCACCATTTTGGCATCTTGGAATCCATCATAGTGACCCAGGCACTTACTGACATATTTTGATGACAGGGAAATTGTTGCTTGATGAATGTTTTTCCAGATAAATTTAGCAGCTGTAACAATGCAAGCAAATATCCTGTATAGACACTAACTTTAAGGCACCATGTTTTTTGTAAGAACAGCTTTCAGCTATTTCTAGAAGAATGGAAATCACCCACAATATCATGCAACCAACTTCTTCATTGATGAAAATCGCATAACTGACCCAGATGAAGCAGGCAGTGAATTAGCCTTGTTCACACCCACTTATAGTTGAGGCTGCTGAATAGGCACCATATAACACACTAGTGTTGGTGTGGCTGCTGATAATAACATCTTATGACAATTCAAATTACTCATTGTTTACATGTACTATACCCTTGCAAACTTCCAGCAGGTAGAATTGTGTATGGCAAATCATGAGAGTGGTAATTTCATGCTATGAAATTATATCCAATCACTTAACATCACAAGCTCCAAGCCAAGTTTTTTGATAGTCTGGAATAGCAGTACTTATTCCATGAGTTATTCCAGTATCATAGATTCTTGGGTGACGAGCTACTATCAACGTTTGGAGCGTGGTTAACGTGGTGTACTATATGCGAGGTTGAATGTGTCTTTTAAGCTGCAAATTCTCTGTATCAGTAATTTAGTGCATGTTACTTTGTATTGAGGTGAGTTTTTCCGCTGAGGAGAATACACAGCCTCACAGCACAACAGAAGATGTGATGGGGACTAACCGTGACATATTAATTATGTGAGTCATAGTTGTAACTTAAATAAACTTTGTCATTCTTCCTTTGGAAGAATGATCATTTTGGCAGCCTGTCTTTTATAATTTCTTCCCCTATCAACACGGTTTGGCAGCAACTAGCTTCAAGATCCTCCTTTCGGATATGGGTAATTCACAATAAGTAAGGGCTGAACATAAAGAGATTATGTGTGAATTAAAAGTTTGCATTGAATAGGCAATGACTTGAATGAGGAGGATTTTCCCGCTGCTCTTGGCAATATGCAAGCTTGGGCCAATCCACGATTCCAGAGTTGGATCCCAGCAAAATAGATTCCTTGTCATGAGGTGGGTGGAACTTGGCATGGGGGGATAAGCATGATAAATCGTTTTATTTGAAATAGTAATGTATGTTAAAGTCCCGAGGTTCAGCCTATCAGTATCTTGACTAGACACTACAGTCCTACTTGGCATCGACAATTTTCCATCCATCGTCCAATTACCGGTATGTGTGTACATATGTTATGACAAGTGGTTTGGTGTCAGTGCTCCTGTGCATATATGATTGGTTGTATTATACAGCTGTTACATGTGATTGCCTCGGTTACCTGAGTTGTAATCATGACACTCAGGTTGATGTTGGCAGCTACCATCATATTCTTCTTCCTTTCTTCATTGAAAGCATGTCCCACTTCACACTGTCTCCTATTGGGTCTATTGTTTTTCCTTTCTTCATCACAGCATGTCCTACTTCACTCTGGGTGTAAGTGACCATATATATAACCGACTTTAGCTGGTAAACCCCCTGTTAGGTGTGTTATGTTGCTCTTATCACAGAAATGTACTAGAAGGGGCTTTGTACCTCTCTTCTACTGTTTCCATGAAGATTTAACTTGTGCTTATCCCACTGTATATGTTTTTATTCAGCCTCAGTCTGGGTATATGATCTACTAGGGATCTATGGATGCATAGGTGGCCGACCACAGGATGCTTCCAGGAAGAGTTCTGAGATATGGGAAACATGGTAAAGAAAAATGTCCTCCATTTGGTGTGTTCCCTGCCATTACGTGTGCAACCACAGGATGTGGGTTCGATACCTAGCTGTGAAAACCTGACAGGTTCCTTGATGATCAAGTTAAATTGGGTTAGCATCTCTGAAAGTGGATTCACCCAACCCGGTAGCTCAATAGAACCGTGCTGGACCTTCGATCCGGCGTTGTGGGTTTTGCAGCCCAATCTGGGCAACAGGTTTGTGCCAAGTGGCCACTAGCACTTAAGGGGGGCTGTCCAAGCATCACAATCATCCTCATCTATAAACGCAATACCACCTCCTTGTTTAAAGCGATGTTAAAACCCAAAAATTTACTGTCACCTGTCTATGAGTACAATTTATGACTGTCCACAAGTTAGAGCCCTTGATTCACAACATGGCGCGAAAGTGGTCAATAGACAATAAGAATTAAAAACAGCTATGAATGAAGAAACCTCATTTACTTTCATTATATGACCGGAAACTGATTGCCTAATTCTCGATATAAGTCGCTATCTGCCTAATTATGTTGTCATTTTTATATCCTGACCTTAAAATTACTAATTTATTCAACGTCTTATTAATTTGCAAGCCAAGGAAGTGTATTCCATTCTGAATGTCTCAGGATGGTATGTGTTTTTCAACTAAATTATCAATTCCACTCTATAAATGAGATATTAGGATATCCTGTAGTTTGGCTAATGTTTAAGATATTCTGTATAAACCAATGCTGGATATAACAAGTCAAACAGTGAGCATAGGTCATTGGCTTTAAAACTGAAATTAAGAGCATTATCATGTATTTGTTTCCAGCTTTGCGATTTGCGACTCCCAAAAAAAAGAGAAATCTAAGATCATGGAACAGATGCAAAGGGTCAACGCCCAGTCCCAAATGAACATCACGGAAACCACCGCCGCCGTGAATTCACTTCCCTCAAACACGGGGTGTCCCTCAAGAGAGTTTGGAGATAACCTGATAGGGTTGATTGCCTTCCACACAAAGCGTGCCCCCAGTCAGGCCACTGGGCGATAGGATTTTCAATGATCTCTTCACCCCAGCGATTCGTAACATGGTGAACTTTGCCAAATGTATTCCAGGATTCCAAGTGTTTTGTCAGGAGAACCAAGTGAATTTGATCATATAGGATCTATCTCATGAGAAGTTGCTCCTTTTTTTGGCTGTATGCCCGGTATTTGAATTGTGATTGATTTACCTTGTTGCATATGTGAGACAGCCCTACCATTAACAATAAAGATGTATGATTCTCCAGATCGACCAGGACCCCAATGACCCCAACTTATTCTTCTTAAGAAACCATATCTGAGGACTCTCAACATTCTCCACTCTGAGAATCTGCTAGGTGAGTGTCGTTGTCACCATGTGTTGGGTGTTGGTGACTGAATGTTTATTGTAGACGTGTAACTTGTCATTATTCAATTGGTCGATAGAAAACAGAATCGTTTTCATTTGAGTTCTCAGGTTATGCCTATTTGACCTTTAACTTGTAAGTGATAAATTGATTCCTCTAAGAGAATCTGAAGTAGATGTTGCAGTATTCCTGGTGGTTTTGATTAGATGTGTTATGAAGGAAGGTTATGGAAGTGTTGGTGACACCTTGTGTTTGTGTGTAAGGTCGACACAATGACACGTTACATTACATGTGAATGTAACATGATTTACGTGAAGGGCGGGTGCCCTCTCATATCTCCCGCCAATAAATAACTATTACATAACTGGGTCCCAAGGCGGAACGCCCACGTGACCTGACGGGACCAATAACGTATGATAAGCTGCAGCATGTTCCCGCTCGCTGCAGCCCTTTTTCACACTGCCTCAATTTGGTTCACGTCAAAAGTTTCCCACCACCTCCCTCAACACCACCTTCTGTGTAAGCTCCAGTTTGGCCCCCACCTTGCTGTCAACCTCACTTGCAAAAGATTACACCCATTGTACTTAGTTTAAGGAATCTTTAAATATGTCATATGGTGATTTGTATGTTGTTACTGTTATGAATAAGTAGCATAAGTCATCCCCTGCCTTATAAGGGAATGACCATGTATGGCAAGACAAATTCATAACTCTCTTTACAATGTATTGTTTGGTTCATGTCACTCTGTCAAATAAGAAAAATGTCTGTATGGTTAAATTATCAACAATATCTTGTTGTGTATGACAAAATAAACGTCATTCCCTATCATAAAGGGAATCACCATATATGGCAGCATGTCATTACTTATGTTCCTCGAGGTTTACAAAACGAGCTGCAATCGCCTCATTAAGAGGTTTTTGTATTGCTAAGTTATGCAGCAAGACCAGATATCTCACATGATCTACACCCCATTTCAGTAGCCAATTTTCACATGATCTATACCCCATTTCAGTAGCCAATTCTCACATGATCTACACCCCAATTCAGTAGCCAATTTTCACATGATCTTCACCCCATTTCAGTAGCCAATTTTCACATGATCCATACCCCATTTCAGTAGCCAATTTTTACATGATCTTCATCCCATTTCAGTAGCCAATTCTCATATGATCTATACCCCATTTCAGTAGCCACACACTAAAATAATTGTTAGCAGTTAAGAAACATTAATGTGGCCATTTACAATATTCTTTCAGGAAATTGTAATATACAGTAATATGAAACTGAATTAAAAAAAATTGCCATTATTTATCATTGTTTGTGTGGTGCTAATCTGGTTGTCATGGTGATACTGATGGCGAGGCTGTCGGAGTTTGACATGAGGTCATCCAGATAAAGGTCAATGAGTTTGAACTCAAGTCACTAGAGTTCAGATAGTGCATACAGAAAAAGCCTCACTCTACCTCACGTTCACGGATCACTGCCTCAGAGGACCTCTTTATCCATGTGCCCTCTTTAAAAGAGGCTCTTCCCCGCCTCTCTCAGCATCCTCCTCCCCTCTCACCCTCAATAAATGCCCACAAGTAACAGTAGTAACACAGGGTCGTAATCTCACAAAAGAAACATTACATCATGTGAGTCCAGGCAGTCTCACCACAGAGAAGTTACTTCAACAATAGCCTGTGGGGAACAAGGAGAGTTCCTCACCACCTCAGATTAATTTACAAAGAAGATCAGCAACACCATAATTCAATTAGTTTATTAAGAAAACTAAATTTCTTCCTCAGAAGACAAATCGTTATAATCAATAAGTGCGGCGAGCCTTGTCATCTGTAGCTCTTCATTCACACAGGAAAATAGCAACATGTGGCTGGCAAATGATTTGGATGCCTAGGTCAAGATATTAATTAAATTATATCATAAAAGAAATTAAATGACATGTGGGGAATTCTTTTCTTAAACATGATATCACTTGCCGTCTTTCTGTTGGAACCGCATCTTTTGCCCGCCATCCCTGTCACCTGCTGTCTTAAGCTACATCCAAATACTAGCCTCCATCTGGGGTTCTGTGAGGAGGTTCATTTTCCCAGCTTCTGTTAAAAACAAATTACAAGTATAGAAAGTTGCTAAAGAATACAGAATACAAAGAGCATGTACATCAACATTCACTAAATGAAGTTATCTAATTAATTAAACATGAAAAGAACCTAAAAATGTAAGATGTGGTATAAATCTACTACCTAGAATAGCAGTAGTGAGTGCCAGCTTGCCCAGAACCATCTTGGGGGCTTGTCACTGCTTTGGTACAAAGTAGTATGCACATCATTGCTGTATGCAATGGAAATTATGTTTAAATGTGAAATGCTAAGATAAAATAGTTGCAAACAGAAACTTCTTCTAGTCTTTGGGTAAACATATATTTTATACAAATTTACCTTTCAAAGGGGTCCACAGGCATATTTATGTCAGCATCTACTGTACTGTGCAGAGCAGGCATGCTCACTCTAGCAAGACAACAGCAATGCCCCAGTTAACCAATTCAGATCCTGACATTGATAATAATGCTACATAGATATAAATTGTAACTAGTATAATTATTGGCATTATTAATTTTGTTATCCATCATTTATATGCTAACAAGTTTACCTGGAAGGTGCAACAGCTGATTTTCTGCTTGTTTGGGTCTGCAAGAATAATTGCAAACAGAATAAATGCAAAGGCACATTATTTTAAATCAACAATTCAACACAACAATAGAAACAATCATAGAAATGTGTTACTAGCAAATACAATGAAACATCAGTTACCCAGAAAAAAAAAGATACATGCGGAATCTTTTTTTCTCTGTGAAGGCTGCTTGGGAAGGTTTGGTGTGCTGAGCACAACCAAGATAATTGTGGATTGCCAACAATATATATCTATAGAAGCATTTATCAGAGGCATATTAATCTATTTTGTTTAGTAACTTGATATCCCTGTTCTAATGTTACACAAAGTAAGGTACATTGTAGGACAAAGTAAATGCATATTTAATGTTACCATGGAAGAAGGGGTAACTTATAGGGACTACTGATTGTCCACACCTATTATGTGTGATCAACACAACTCGATCCAATCACATATCAAATATCGATCACGTGATTATCATCCAGGTTTAAAGCGGAAGCAGCAATATCAACGACAACGAATAAACGACAAGGTGATAAATAGAACCTGACGTTGGTCTTTTGGGCTACCTGTAGCCCGGTGAAACATGGGCCAAACCAGACACATGTAATGCTTTGAGACATTTAACTCCATTGCCTACAACTTAAGACGTATATGACATATCAAGTCAGCACGAGCTGATTTCATAGGAATTAACTAAATGTAACGTGCTGCAGTTTATTGTTACGTCATATTTCCCCTGAATAGATCCAGTCCGAGTTAGTAAGAATGACGTATGTCAGCTTTCATTCCATATTTATCCTCACACGGAACAGGCGGGTACAATGGCGGTGGGAGAGGGGTTGGCGGTTAGGGGTGCTGCTATGAATGGGTGAGTTTTATTGAATTCACGATAAATTGCGTTATGGATTACTGCACAATAAATACGGCGTGATGCTTTACACAAAAGGTCACTCTGGATTAGCTTCAAAAATTTTAGGCACATACTTGTATTTTTTCTGCAAATAGACAGTATGTTTGGAACTGGTCAGAGGATCCAAGTAGACTAAACTACTGAATCAGAACGTGTAAACCTTAACACAGGCTACATAATGTTTCGTGTATTATAAACTTAATATAGCTGCAATTTAATGCCGTGATGGATAGATTCACAATTCATAACTATTTTTATATATTACATGATGTCACATAATGAGAGCAGCAAAATGAGCATTTCACTTGTACGCCAGTCATTTTGAATATTGCGTCAATTAATGTTGAGGTGCCAGCAAAAGTACCCACTAAATGCGATCCAAACATGCTTGGAAAAACCAACTTAGCGTCACCAGACAGACGTCTGGGGTAGTATGAATTCCTGCGAATCGGGCATGTGTCTGACCCCAGTGGGCACAACAACACGTGGAAAATACGTAGAGAAACTGGTGTAATACGCGTAGAAAGTACGCGTAAAAGGCAAGTTGAAACCACGTGGATATGGACACGTGGAAAAGACGTGTGCCCTTTCACCTAAATTTAACGATACAAAATTGCTCATTTAAATGTTGAAGTTCCTCGGTGCTGTTCATCTGCACAGATTCAGGAAGCATTTTGCCACTATCGGCCAGCTCTCTTCTCTCCTGCTTGTTCAGTATATCCCTGATTTGCAGAGACAGGAGAGGCAGCGCTCCTGAATACCTGCGCACAAACAAATTTTGCAGTGTTCAAGAACTATGCTGATGACTACAAACTCGTAAATAATACCTTTCTCAATAGCAGCATTAAATAGAGGAAATATTTAAAGAAAATATTCACAAAAGTGCACTTATGTTAAAGGAAAACCATCATTGCTCGACCGACGACTGCCAGAATGAGTGACAGATGAGCCATGACTGTGGGACTGAGTGACAAATGAGCGATGACAACCGTGTGGAATGGATTGACAGATGAACGATGACTGTGAGATGGACTGACAGATGAACGATGACTGTGAGATGGACTGACAGATGAACGATGACTGTGAGATGGACTGACAGATGAACGATGACTGTGAGATGGACTGACAGATGAACGATGACTGTGAGATGGACTGACAGATGAACGATGACTGAACGATGATCTCAATTAAAGGTAAGCAATGTCATTTAAGCTTTGACAAAGCGGTTATTGCTAGCAGACACTACGTGTATGGTGATGCAAATATCCTCGATTAATTTCTCCCTGCCCTTCGGTGTTGACACAGTAAGTTTTTATTCTTTCTCTGTATGTGGCAATACACACATGTGGGTCAATGTACTTGTTGACAATTGTCTATATCCGCTCTAAAAGGGCCCATTGTGAGATACTATCCCGTAAATGATATGACCCGGAAATTAATTCCTGCTCAAAAGTCTAATGCTTGCATTATCCAGATCTTGAGGTTTTGTCAACTGATTCGATGCAATCAAAACCTGGTGTGGAATGCTATAGACAATGTTTACGAAGCATCTTATAAGTGGTTCAACTGAGACAAAGTCCCTTCCAAAGACGTTACTTGGAATTTCAGTAAATTCCGACCTGTTACATGAAAGAAGGGAGACATAATATTTGAAATAAATTAAACAATAGCATATTTTAATTCTAAACCGATCATATGATATACTTCAGGGATTTGAATTAGTAAACACGGAGCTAAAATGGCATTTATAAAGGGAATTTATTACCTTCACATAATTTTATAATTGGCACAAGACATGATCATTTAAGGTAAGCATATAATTATACTTATCTACTCCAGAAGAAGCTTAGCAGTGGAGCCATATCTCCAGCTCCGATGAAACTTATTCTTCTTAAGTAGGTAAATGATTTTTGTTCTTTACGGAAGGTCTTTACTCTACGTTGGTGACGATCTTTCAAAATGTCATGCAGTGTAATGCGCCTATTCAGCTTAGACGTCATAAATCCGGCCAAAATAGGCTATTCATTTGAGTCAGTCCGGGCAAACATAAGCGAGGACTTGGCAACTGCCATTTGTCATCATAGGTAGTATTTATAAACCTAGTTGTATTGATACCCGGGCGTCATTGACATAGATGTGTCGATTTATTTCACTGACGAAATGCAAAACATATGTGAAGCAGCAGTGCGCATGGTATAGTAATGCAAACTCCATGACTGACGGCTAGCATAATTGAAACAGTGACATCTTTTTAATATCTAGCATTGTTATATCACAATTTTGTAATATATATATTCGGACTTACGGGATACGGAATCCGTACCCCAACATTCTGAAATAAACCTCCTTTTTCTCGTTACCATTCAATTGACGTCTCATCTTCATCACTGCGACCATAAAGACTACCACGACGTTCACGGTGAAAATTGGTGGAGAAATCCGGAGTGATCACCTTTTGGCTGATCACAGGAAAGTAATCTTCAAAAACTAAGGTATGTCTGGACGTTTAGGCTACCGACGCCACGGACAACCCTGGCCAGGTCCTATGCCTTACTACCTGACACCGGCTACCTCATCGCAGAAACCCCCAAGTGCGACACCATGCCCTAAAACAGCCCCGACAAAGAACAAGTCGCCAAGTCAACGCCGACGGGATCAAGCCCGCCTGGAAACGTTCTTGACGAAGAAGAAAAGTGAGATCAGCCTACCATTCCATTCAGTCCCGGCATCCGACTGGATGGAATGCGTAAATACAAGCGCCCCAAGAATGCATCATAAAAGAGATACTCCAAGACAATACAAGAAGGAACGTGACCTGGTGAGTGAGATTGACGGATTGAAAGACCAATTACTAGACGCCCAAATGGAACTTGAAAACATGCGAGGTATGCTGCGAGGACAATTGGTCAAAAACACATCTGCTTCGGAAAAGCTGGAAAGGCTACAAGACGATAATCGAACGCTACGCGAACAAATAAATATGTTGGAAAGGACTAAAACTCTTACCGATCAATTAAGAGACCTCCACAGCAGCCTAACACAGGACAGTCAAGCGCCAGTTACAAGTGTCATGAACGGTAGTCACGGATAGAAATCTAGATATGATGCACGGTCCCAAATGTGCGCTTACTGTAATAATGTTGGTCACACTATATCTCAATGCAGGAGTCGCAAAAGAGACTATTGTTACCGCTAATGTTTTTTTGGTATCATTCTATGTCATTAATGTTTAAAAGTATAGGTTAATTGATTTTTGTTAGTATAATCTATTTGTTTGTGAACGATTTGTTGTAGACTTGAGGTCAAGTCTAATGTGTAGGAAGGGTATATGTGACCGTCCTTATCAATTAGATATTATGTAATAACTGCAGAAAGCGTCGTCAACCAGTGTGGAGTCATAATGCAATACCCCCCCCCCCCCCTTAAATACCTAACCGTGATATCAGAAGTAAACGGCCACTATCCAAATTAAATAGTCCCGGTGTAGCAAGTAGAGCCCTTTGAAGTAAACATTCACAACCCGTCAATTCACATAACAATTAACATCAGCCCGTTTGATCTTTAATTAAAGCTAAAGGTGATTGTACCTCCACGCTTGCTGACGACACCACACATTTGTATAAATACCTCCGTCCCCAGAAGTTAAAAACACATTCAGCATTGGGGCAACGATACCGTCAACGTCGTACGGACCAAGTTGGAAGGCCAACTCCGTACGGCACATAGTAGTTTGGACTTCCAGCTCAGCAGTAGCCTCTGGACATCACCAGAGTTACTCTATATCACAACAGCATCGTCAGTAAATAATTGGCACCAATTATTTCATTCAACAGTACATGATGATGTTGAAGCCTATCTTAAACCGCGCTCAGAAATCGGCGGCAAGTCCTTTTTCATGGTCGTTTATACGAAACTCGCAGCCTTCTAAACATGCAATGTCGAGCATGTTTAAAAAAAACGCGTCACTGGCACGATGCTGCTATTTCACTGCTGATTTAAGTCCCGTTAATGTTGTCATATCCTATGAATTGTCGCAGCACTAAAGCACACAACAGAAAAATTACAAACATTAATATAATGCTTTATTTCCTTGTAAAACATAAAATAACATGATTCGTCTTGATGTTTGTGTTTGTCAGGCGCAGGATTGAAAATATGACTACTAGACATTCAAAACATATATACTAGCCTAATAACCGCTCATTAGAAGCAATGTAATATTCTTTCGCCTCATATTGTGTGTCATATTGTTTCACGTTGACCACCTATTTCAGACGTCTGTTTGCCTTTATTCCTCCAACTCCCTCAGGCCGTTTAGAATATTATAGTGGTCCTACCTTCACAAATATTCCCTTCTTTCTCAAAATTACATCATTAAGCGGGCACCATTCATTTCCTGTAAGCATGAACTGAATGTGTTTAACTCAATAGCATGAACATGAAGCGTAAAGCAAAGAAATCTGCCCATCTAGGAGATGAGCAGTCAATGGCTACTTTGAATATATCCGGCCATAAGAGGCATGAATGAGACAAGCCTTTTCTCGAAGTCTGCTCGTTGCTGATTGTACGACGCACATCCATTATCAATTGACTACCTCCACTGGACGGCCACATTATAAACTTCAACAAGTTTTGTGATTTACCATCAGTTCGTTGTTGTTCATTGTCTAATAGCTGTAACGCACTAATGGTTTACTAACAGTCCCTCGCACTCATTATGTTTACGCACTTCCCTTTGAAGAACACACACAATAATCGGCCGTCCTGTGCATAGGATTAACATGTGCGGCAACTGGAGAATAGTAAATGTCCTCGACATTGTTGTATTGTGCTTAAACCATGTTTGGTGCATCCTAAAAGAGCCGCACAATGATGATTGTCTAACAAATAAACATGTTCAATTCTTTGTATTGGTACTTTAATTCTTTCTGGCAGCAATACCACTACTAGAGTTCTATTTCAAAGTTCACAGGTGGCGCTTTCGTCCAGTTTCATCTCTATAGGCGTAATCCATGCGCATAGCCAAATGTTTTTGTTGTAAAGTTGACGTTAAAATGAACAAAGTTATTTTACGAATGCTTTTCCAGAGCATTTGTACTAGGACAAATGAAACTATAAATTGGGACGGGTCAGTAATTTGCGCGAATTTAAATAACATTATGATTACAGCGAATATATTTTCAACGATCATGATTGCATATAACATTGTCATTTTCATATAATTGGCATCAGAATAACGTCACATGTTGATATTTATAGCGGCATTATATTCACAGGGTGTGACGGTAAATGACAGCCTTACTTCTATAACATCTCTAGGCTGTCACTCAACATGTAATTGTCCTAACGTGAATGTCATTTCAATCATGTCTTGTATTATTAACCTAATACCCCAACACATAAATTATTGGTAAATTGTACACAAAATTACTATATGCATCCTGCGCTCTTACAAACTCGTGATAAAAACAAAAAATGTCCTCTTCAGAACGCAAAACAGATCTCCATTTGTCAATAGTTTTTCAAATTGGGATCCTACAAGCAGTAGAAATCCAGTCTTAGCCACGTTTACCTGCCACTCGCTCAACAGCATAATCACCGCCAGGGATGTGTTATCTGAACCATTATCATCTGTTTTATGCTAAATGGCAGTTGCTACTCTTCAGTATCATTTGTCTGCAGTATAGATAAATGGAACTTTAGGACAGGCAGACAGATGCATGTATGCATACCTTGATACGAATTTACGATTAATTGTTTTGACCGACAACCAATACATGATAGATTTGAGCGTATTTATAACGCCGACGCACCATCAAAATATTTGCCTACATATAGCTATTTATAAAGGTATAGTTAAAACAGCCTCACAGGTGTCATATAACACTAGTTAGTGAATTAAATTCAATAAAGATAAACAATGTCATTTGCAGACGACACACTCCCTGAACACACTTCATTTACAAACACTTATGTGATGCATATTACATCATCCGCTTAAAGTGCATGGCTATTATAATTGGTACCTGAACAATTGCTATGTCGCTGCAGGTTTGCATTTTCGGAGTATCGTTCTTACTTAAGGTGCTCTGGATTCCGATCGCATCTCCACTTGTCTTATGTCTTCGATTTGCATATGAGATCAGCGAGTTGATGCAAGAGGTTGGTGAATGGTTGATAATACCTGGTATGTGTAACAAGTGTTTCCCAAACAGCTAATTGTATAGCGATGGCAGCGAGTTCGTCGTTGTCGTTTCCAACTTGCAACCGTACATATCATTTGACAACCAAGCAAATCATGGAGTAGAATACTAAATCATTTTCCAGCTACGTACGTGCAAACTATTAGATAGTTAAAGCAAGAAGCATCATTTTGAGAAAAAACAATGAAAGTGCCAATTTAAACGAACGCATTCCATAATGAATTTTAAAACTCATTTTATTTGGCACTGTATATTCAACACCATGTCCTTACTAACACATGTACATCAAAGATAGACAACGTCATATACGGATATATCAATTAACAATATTAGTGAAAATTAATGACATATAACATCAGCTAGTGCGTCAGACACAGCAAATCCACAAAATGCAAGTGAATTTTTGCTGAATGCCAAACTTCCAATAGTAAATATAATGATATTACATATTACAGGTTGCATAATAGTTCAGTGTTTCCATAATTTCTGCCAAGCCAACTTACATTCAATGGTTATATATTAAGGATGCTCAGAACCGTCTTTAATTTGATGACAGCACGCAAATTAAAACGGTTGACTTTCATATGGCATAACCGATGTTGAAAGCAATGCTGTCAAAAATTATTTCGATTTGTACTAGAATACCAAGCTAACAACTAGATGTACCGAATTCGTTTTATCGTACGCAATTTGTTCATAAGCTCACATATATTGCGTTGAAAATGTATTAGAATTCTCTGTTGCTTCATATTGTATCTTACTAATGTTGTGTACTCGTCTATTTGGCGTCATCTTATTTACAGAGAGTCGAGCATAATAAGATTGATTGCCAGCTATTACAAAATCCGATTAATGAATCCTAGTAAACATATTTCTCTTACCACGGCTACATCATGTCCTCAAAGCACAGAGATTATCAGGAACTGTGTATATCCGTTTAAATGAACCCGTGTGTTTATGATATGTACTACATGTTTATAAAAAGCTGCAGAGCAAATGAAATAAAAAAGTTATTAGGATACGCAAAACTAATTGTGTCAGGTTTAGTTTAAACAAATCTTAATGAATTAATCACATTCGATGACGTGATGATATTGATCACCAAATAATATGACCTTCTTGGAATTATTCGGTTGTATTATAGAGGTCCCATATCCGCTTAAACAAGATATTTAATTCACACAAGGAAAATAACGTCAAATAATACGTCCTTCTAACGATTATTCTGTCGTATAATTATTGTTCCATATCCGATCTTTAAACAAGTTAATTAATATACACAAGGTAATTAATGTCAAATAATATGGCCTTCTAGGTATTATTCTGTATTAATTAGGTCCAGTATCCGCTCTTTATACAAGGTAATGAATGTCCCGATTTCAAGAAACTAATGTAGATTTTGAGTGTCTCCGTTTTGTGATTTCAGCACAGCACGCAGACATAATTGATTTCAGCTACATAAGGGACCGTCATTGGCTAAGCAAAAGGGTACTTCATGACTAGATTGTGCTTTCTTCGCTATATATTTGTTTGTTAATTGATTTGCCATAATAAATCCGTCGGCAGTTTCAAAGTTGCTTGTTACAAACTTTCCAAAATATTCGAACCACACCCTCTGATACCATGGATTCACGATATAGATTAACCATGACGTACTATTCGTATCCAATGGCGAATCCTGCAGACTGTCCATATTGTACTGATATATTTCCTATCTAAAAGCGGTTTTGTACTGAGCAATTGATAGGCGATAAAAGCAACTATTTGTTTCATGTATTATGCGTGGGATCATCAACAGGTGAAACAATATCACAAAGATAAACTTAACGTTCCATATTGAACGTCTATCGAATATTTAGCACTATGCCACAGATCTGGTACAGTAACCAATCACGTTGTTACACTTTGATTGAACCCACAACCTCTGTGATGAACGCAGTTCACTAGGAATAGCCAGATATTTAAAGTCAATACTGTCAAGATAAATATAACAAGAGAGATAGCGACAGGAACCGGATATGAGTCCGTTAAACAAGGCTTAAGTGCTCACCTCGGTCGACAGCTTGAGATGTTAACTGATGAACTCATCTGTGGCTGACAAGTCAATTTGTCATCATCAGAGCTACCTCGCAACTCCTTCTGAAGTTCGCATGATCATGCCATTTCTTGCCGACCTGGGATGTCTACACTTACAAGCATGCTGTTATCGTTAAGAAGACATGGACGATAACGACTGATTGCGTGAAACACTTAGATGTATTTCTCAGTGCATAGAAATAACTCCTTGCGATGCTGCAAGCCATCGCGTCACAGGGCCATACCCAACAATGCATACTTTATGGGATTTCCTTTAGTAGTGGACACCGCTTTCTGTCATGAACCCATTTGAACAAGTGGCTGTTTGCCGAACTGCGTGTGATACTTCGACATTTGGGTGTTAACAATGAATGCTATTTAAGAAATACAACAAAATATTCCAAAGTGAGAGGGTTCTTATTGTTATATGAATTATATTACCTCGGAGTCCCTGCGCTGGAAAAATCTCTGTAGAGTGATTTCTACTAACACACACAGATCAAAGCTGTGGCGAGCAAGGCAACAAAATAATTACAACACTGTTTTGATGTTGCAAAGAAAACAGGGCATAGTTTTAATGTTTTATTAAATCAAACACATTCACCCTGGTGATTGCCAATATAAGTGATGTTATTCGCGGCCGGTATATCCGATGTCTAACGGGATTTCTTTGGTGGATCAAGTAATTGTTTAATAGATGGTCTACATTGAAACTGCATTCCCTTGCAGTGAGGTGTTGGTGTTGTAAACTTTGAAAGAGATGTTTGACTGCCGCTGAATTCCCGCGGCGTGTTTAAGGTGGAATGAATCATTTCTAAGACTCATATTCGTGTCAAAATCGTCGATGAGACGATTTCACTTTGAAGTAAGAATTTCTGTCTAGGAAAGGCGACAAGACAATCTCCCTGTTGTAGAAGCTTGAGCAGGGTTAGAATCAATACTGATCGAAAGAAGTTCGACGCGATGAGGATAGAAAGAGAAGCGGGATAAGAGTATTGACAATTTGGGAAATGTGTTAGGTGAACGAGGTGTGGAGTTTGTAAGGAGCTGTTCGACGAATTGGCACCTTTGAGGATGATAACATTGTAATCTCTTTCTTGTGCTCAACGTCTTCACAACTCACCGTGTGCCACGTAATTGCGTGCTGTGCCCATATACTCAACGTCTTCACAACCCACCGTGTGTCACGTCATTGCGTAATGTGACCATATACTAAACGTCTTCACATCTCACCGTGTGTCACGTCATTGCGTGCTGTGACCATATACTAAACGTCTTCACATCTCACCGTGTGTCACGTCATTGCGTACTGTGACCATATACTAAACGTCTTCACATCTCACCGTGTGTCACGTCATTGCGTGCTGTGACCATATACTCAACGTCTTCACATCTCACCGTGTGTCACGTCATTGCGTGCTGTGACCATATACTCAACGTCACAATGTAATGGACTCCAAACGATGTAGATATGACGATGCAATAATGTAATTTTTCATAATTACAATGTATTGTATCCGTGTAAATAATGGTGAATTTATTAAATTTGATCATAATGATGATGACATTCGTCACAACACATTTAATGAAGATGCTAATGAAGTTATTAACAATGATATTTTATCCACTACGCATGATGATGATGATAATGACATTGTGTTTACTTTATCTATCTTTTGTCGTATTCAATAGAACGACTTGTAACTGGTTTCAAGTGAACGATGATATAAATGAGACAACCATAATATGTTCAACCGACGAATTTTACAGTTTGTGTTAAAGATTACCCTGCCACAACTTCCAGGGCACACATTCCGGGATGATCCGGTATCATAGTGCCGCATCAGCTTCAACGAAGTACCGTATACGCGAGGTGCCGTGCAGGCAAGGTGACGTATGGCCCCAAAACCAATAAGAGCAATTGTAGAGGGTGGATCAGGTCGATGTGAATGAGTTTGGGGGCTAGTCAACGGACGGACACTGTATTATAATTCATATGGCGCAGTTCCCAATTTCCCATGTTTGTGAGTCAATAGTGACTATGAAATGGAGATGTTTGCGCCATGACACTCTGTGAGACAATAGCCATACCCATTTCCATTCCCGTGTATCATGGTGATTGTGTAATGTCTGTTAGTATTGTTTGAACGAATGGGTAGGCTGTGGAAAACGCCACAACGTGTCACCATAGCACGGCATGCATGTTGCTTTTCTGGAAGATGCTACTTCTATAACCGAGTTGTTGAACTGAATATTATGAGTGACTGAATAGAAGTGGTTTTATATTTTATCATGATTTACTTCTGTGTAGACCCTTGAACCTTTTCGTCTCTCTCATATCCTTATTTACTAAGTTGCCATCATAATAAGGGTTTTGCTTGATTTATTCAGCAGTCGCTTATTGAGTTATATATAGCTTGTTATTTGTGTCTTAGCCATGACAACCACCATCGCTAAAAATGATACCTCAATACCTAACACTTTGTTGCGGTAGAATAAGCCCCTTGATTAAACATCTGAGACCATCAAAATGATGTGTTGACTTGCCAATTAGACTTTAAATTTGCTCAGAAGCAAAAGTCAAAACATATAAATGAGCTTTAATAATCCTTCCTCCGTTGCCCTTAGTGGCGGATTTACCAACTCGTTAAACCGTCGTTATGATCGGTCATCATCATGATCAGACAGTGGATATATATCATCTGCATACATACTAGGAGATTGTCAAACGTTGGCCAGCATGAAAAGTAAGTATAAATGACCGATAAATGATAGCAGCACACATGCCGAGCATACTTAGGCCAGATACCTCATTGAACCTAGCAACGTTTCTAGGGGAAACTTCTAATAAAAATCGGCATCTTTGAAAATTGCGCACCGTTTCTTAGGGACGGCCCACCACCATGCTCTCTAGCCCAGGAAATCAACGGTAATACATGTAATCACACATGTCGTGGACGAACCACAGAGCCAGTAAGCTTCTCCACATATTCCACGCGCTCCACAAGGTCATCGTTCTCTCCCATCAGATAACTTACTTCTTCCTCCGACCCTTTTTCCCGACCTTCAAGCTCAGCATTACGCTTTTGTACGCCGCTTGTATCCTGTTCATTATTACCTCACAAATCTCGTCTATTCAATACAAATGGTCATGTAATACAATATTTAAGGCAGCTTTGGGAATCCCCATTCAGAGATTAGGGCCAGCTTTGTGTATTCAACATCGATAATGGCGGGTGATTGTGATAAAACACATGAAGCTGGCCCATAGAACTCTCAAGAAGCGCTATAATTTATCACTCCTAGTTCCGCTGTCTAAAGTGTGAAGTAGGCACCTGCACTGAACCGCAGCTATATCCCCGCTTTAGGGCTAGAAAAGTCCAGAATAGATTACATATCATACAGGGCCATTCTACATGCTTTTTAAAGCTGACCAGGTGTGAACTGTTAACAGTACTGCCCCGTCTTAAATATGTTGCTCTTTTGTATACGAAAATCTCTGTTAGAGATAAGGTGACATAAGTGTTTGCGAACATCTCCGTTAGAAATAAAGCCACATAGGTGTATACAAAAATCACAATTGGAGACTTTCCTAGCAGAGACCGTACCCCAGATTACGGGGGTGGGGGTGGGGCACCAGCACTCGAAGAGCGCCTGGCCAAGATTCGTGCCTATAATGAAACAATTCGACAGGGAAAAGAGGAGGCTGAAAGAGCTCTCGGATGAAATCAAAGCAGAGAATCAAGTCCACTCACAGGACTAACAGTGGGTAGAAATGGTGGATTAGACCAGGTCCACGAGGTCAACTGCGCTGTTATGGATTATTCTGCATGGAAGACGTGGATGCTGACAGATCTTTCTGCGGCCCACAAAATCGTCTACGGCCCACTGACACCTCTACAGCCCACTCACCCTTCTGCGGCCCACTAAACCTTTCATGGACTACTAACCCTTCTATAGTCAACTTACCATTCTACGGTCAAATAACTCTTCTAAGGCCCACCAACTCTTGTACGGCCCACCAGCTCTACGGCAACAAACTTAACATTCTACGACCCCTCTTCAGTCTACTAACCCTTCCAAGATCGACCGACCCTTCCACTGCCAACTAACTCGTCTAGGACCCACTGACCCTTCTACGACCGACTGACCCTTCCACTGCCCACTAACTCGTCTAGGACCCACTGACCCTTCTATGATCGACTGACCCTTCCACTGCCCACTAACTCGTCTAGGACCATCTGAGACTTCCACGACCGACTGACCCTTCCACTGCCCACTAACTCGTCTAGGACCCACTAACCCTTCTACGACCGACTGACCCTTTCACTGCCAACTAACTCGTCTAGGACCCACTGACCCTTCTACGACCGACTGACCCTTCCACTGCCCACTAACTCGTCTAGGACCCACTGACCCTTCTACGACCGACTGACCCTTCCACTGCCCACTAACTCGTCTAGGACCATCTGACACTTCCACGACCGACTGACCCTTCCACTGCCAACTAACTCGTCTAGGACCCACTGACCCTTCTACGACCGACTGACCCTTCCACTGCCCACTAACTCGTCTAGGACCATCTGACACTTCCACGACCGACTGACCCTTCCACTGCCCACTAACCCGTCTAGGGCCAACTGACACTTTAACATCCCACAAACACTCCTACGACCACCGACCCCTCTACGACCGACTGACCCTTCTGAAGCATACATATCCTTCTATGACCCACTGACCCTTCTACAGTCCACAAACACTTCCATGGACTACCAACCCTTATACGGCCCACTAACCCTTCTACGGCCCACTAACCCTTTTACGGCCCACTAAACATTTTACGACCCACTAACCCTTCTACGGCCCACTGACACTTCCATGGACTACTAACCCTCCATTAATTAACTAACGATTCCACGGTTTGATGACCCTTCTACGGCCCAATAACCCTTCTACGGCCAACAAATTCATGTACAGCCCACTAGCTCTTAGGCAACCCACTAAATATTTCTACGGCCCACTGACCCTCCTTAGGCAGACTGGCCATTCTAAAGCATACAGATCCTTCTACAACCCATTAACCCTTCTATGAAAAATAAACCCTTCTACAGCCCATATACGGCCTACTAACCGTTCTACGGCTCACTGACCCTTCTGCAGCCTACTAACCCTTCTTCGGCCAACTAAACCTTCTAGGGCCCACTAACCATTGTACGACCCACTAACCCTTCTATTGCCCAGTGATCCTTCTGCAGCCCGCTAAAACTTTTATGGCCCATTGAACCTTCCATGGCTCACTGACGCTCATTCGGCCCACTAACCCTTCTATGGACACTAACCATTGCACGGCCTAATGATCTTTCTACAGCTCGTTGACCGATCTACAGGCCCACTAAGACTTCTACGGTCCAATGACACTGATACAGACCACTAACGCTCCCTTTGACGGCTTAATGACACTGATACAGCCCACTGACCATTCTATGACCCATCCACTCTTGAACAGCCCACTAGCTCGTCGGCACTAAACATTCCACGGCCCACTAACACTTTCATGGCACACTGACCCTTCTACAGCCCACTGACCCTTTTTCAGCCCACTATCCCTATTACAGCCCACTAACTCTTTTATGGCCCACTGACCCTTCTACAGCCCACTAACACGTCTACAGCCCACTGACCCTTCTACAGCCCACTAACACGTCTAGGGCCCACTGACACTTCTACAGCCCACTAACGTTTCTAGGGCCCACTGACACTTTTACAGCCCACTAACACGTCTAGGGCCCACTGACACTTCTACAGCCCACTAACACGTCTAGGGCCCACTGACACTTCTATAGTCAACTAACCCTTTTTACGGTCTCACAACTTTTGTATAGCCCACTAACTCTTGGGCAACCCACAAACCCTTCTACAGCCCACTGACCCTTCTACAGCCCACTGACCCTTTTTCAGCCCACTATCCCTATTACAGCCCACTAACTCTTTTATGGCCCACTGACCCTTCTACAGCCCACTAACACGTCTACAGCCCACTGACCCTTCTACAGCCCACTAACACGTCTAGGGCCCACTGACACTTCTACAGCCCACTAACGACTTCTAACCCTTCTATTTCTAGGGCCCCTAACTGGGACACTGACCCTTTACAGCCCCTGACCCTTTTTCAGCCCACTATCCCTATTACAGTCTTTTAGGGCCCACTGACACTAACACGTCTACAGCCCACTGACCCTTCTACAGCCCACTAACACGTCTAGGGCCCACTGACACTTCTACAGCCCACTACAGCCCCCACTAACGCGTTCCACTGGACTTCTAACTGACCTTCTATAGTCAACTAACCCTTTTTACGGTCTCACAACTTTTGTATAGCCCACTAACTCTTGGGCAACCCACAAACCCTTCTACAGCCCACTGACCCTTCTACAGCCCACAAACCCTTCTACAGCCCACTGACCCTTCTACAGCCCACTGACCCTTCTACAGCCCACAGACCCTTCTACAGCCCACAGACCTTTCTGCAGCCCACAGACCCTTCTACAGCCCACTGATCATTCTACAACCCACTGACCCAACCACAGTCTGTTAGCATTCCGCATGGTGAGTTAGCTCCAATACAATTCCACCAATGGCTTCAGGAAAGAGTCAGCAAATGTAATACTCTCTCTGATCAACGTTGACATCGCAGCAAACGCAGAGAATATGTGTGTTATACAATAATAGATTTCTTACAATGAAGGTAATTCAAGCTTTTTTGGGTGGCATGGAAGGCAAATAATATAGTCAGTTGCTGTTATTGAATACATTTATCCACCACTTCGTCGAGCCTGGTTCTGTCGACTTTCCTTTCCACAATCGAAACACGGTCCCGGACCAGGTGTGGGGGACCTCCTATAGATTCGGGAGCGAGCGCGGTCATGGGAGGGGTCACGTAAGCCGTGGTACAGAGTGAGTGAGTGCGGTCTGTAGAGAATTCTCTACCACTTCATTGCTGTCGCCTTCTGCTGGCACTTCTGTCTGTGTGGGCAAAACGGGGGCGTGATGAGTTCCGTGAAACCGATCGTCGCCGTTCTGGAGACATGTGCCGGGACGAACCACGTGTGTGCTGTTGCCTCCTGGATTGATGGTGACCACTTGTATCGTCATAGTGCACATGTTGGCGGGCATTGGAGCGGACAGCCATCACATTGTTGCCCGTTTGTTCTCTTTCCGCTGTCCATCGTTTTTCGAAGATCGACGCTTGTCTCTCAGCCTCGTTGATGGAGGGAGCGTCGGCGCCAATGTAATCTATGCCGTAGGTTGGACACGAAAAGGTGGCTGCGCATATGGTCCTCCGCAAAATTACAATGCAAAAAAAAATGATTAGGCGCACGCGTGGCGAATTGAGCCACACTTTCATCGTCGCGTTGGGGATCGAGGACGGCATGGCCATTAAACATCTTACTGAAACGGTTGTGCATGCGATCACGCACTTCGCTCCACATGACGACATCTGGACGTTATCGGGTGATATTTCGGTACTCTGCCTCGGCGCAATCTGACAGTTACAACGGTACCACAGCAGCCATGTATTCGTGCGTCCAATTTGACAGGCGGGCGCACCTTTCAAACCGCTCAAGCCAATCATTCCAATGATCGTCGAGCCCGCCTAAGTTACCAGGGTTGGGGAGAAAGGTACGGACATAGTGGGATGGTGTGGTGTGGGGAATTGGTACATTGCTTAAGTTATGCAAATGTGGGGGGTCGATGTTATTGGGCGCGTGTAATGTAGGCGCAACGTCGCCACTGCTGCTCTGTGAGTGAGTTGGGGGACCGATTTGGGGTGGAGGTGTTGACGATTGTTGTGTATTAAGTGGGGGAGAGGGTTCTTTCGCTTCGGCAATCGACAGTCGTTCGTTTTAATATATTAGTTTACTCATGCGCTCAATTTCTTGCTAAGAGTCGCGCAAAGCAATTTCTAGAGATTCAGTATCCGAACTGGCCCTTTCAGCAGATCGTGATCGAATGTCCATTATGTTAAGAAATAGGAACGGTAAAAAGAAAACCGGAAATATATTAAATGCAACTTACGTGATATAGGTTCCGGGGTCGAGTTGGATTCTCCACCAGTTGGTTCTGTTGACTTTGAATACTTGATGAATGGAAGCCACAAACGACTTTGCAGGGCCGAAAGAGGAGAAATATACTTTATTCTTCTAAAGACAGGATAACTTCTTTATTTATCATAGAGACCGAAATGGATGATATTTAATGAGAGGAGAGATGTCTCTGATTTATGGTCGGTGATCTTGCTCTCTCGTGAGCGTGTGTTCACTCCCTTATATTCCGTTACTTTTGGAGACTGCCCCCCGTCCGGCACTGGGTGTTAAGCATGCATAAACAACCATTCACTTGTTAGTTATCGCAATATGTGGGGTATGATGTTATATCCTGTAACTAGGAATCTTGGAGTAAAGAAAGCGTAATTAAAATAAGACATACAGCATATATCACTGACTGCGGTCTTTGAATATGCTCGTATTATACATTCAGTAACATCCGGGAAACATCAAATAAAACATAATACAGTCGTGGATAGTTGAGGTCCAGTAGATGAGATCACTGAACTCGTCCAATGAAAAGGGGCATGCGCTGAAGTATAAACGGAGAGCATTTTGAGTAATTGATTACATTGTATGAATGCTCATAAACCCGACCCAAAGTACGCCACATGCGGTTCGATGGATGGATCAGAAACTCAATAGTACCCTATAGTAATGTGCTGACTGGTCGCAGACTAGCAGATGAAGGTCAAAAGGTCACATGATCTGGCGACGAATTATCCATTACATGGATAGTGGCGCTCCCTGGTCTTGAGGTCATGTCCGCCAGGGATAAGACTGACCCGACATTGACCTCGTTCATACACGAAGCTGATGAGCAACGATAATGGTGAAATCGTCGGTAACATTCCCAAACGTTAATTCCGATCATGGAATGTAATAAAGTAATCGATTCAGGTAGTTGAAACGTGTTTACACATTCCTCAATGACATTCCCGTGCATGGAATACGTTTAAAACATTTGTTCAGCCAAGCCAAATGACCATCACGCATCTGTCGTTTTTTAGATGCATAAAATACCTGCAACATTACCCAATAACAACTTCGCTCATAGAATCTGTTCAATTTATCATATTAGATGGTTTATAATGATCTTTCGTCATCCTGATCTTCTAATTTATATTGATGTATATGAATCATCATATGAATATACACAATATGTGTAACGTTTACCATTCTGCAAACAACGTCTGTGAAAAACGACTAATCCAAGGATTGTAGTCGTTTATCTTCACCTTCTTCAATAGTTATCTTCAGTGGCTGTGACGTTTCAATCTGACTCAGGTCCTTAATGCTGCTTGCTTTTATGCGATTTAGTCATATATATTTTTGTTAAACACCTTCGGAGGTGAACTAATCTCGTCGGACTCTCGGATACAAATGAAACACTAGATGAAAACAGCATCAGCCCCTGGCAATCATAACGCAACCCTTGTGAAATTTCCGTCGCGGTACCACCGTAATATACACGGCGATCATATTGATGTGGAGTTGCCCGTGATAATCGCGTACAGGTGTCATCGCGATAAGTATGATATCGCATGGTCACGTTGGTGATATGGTGAATCACACCGCGTGGGGGAGGTGGGGGGGACTTAAGTGTATAGAGGTAGTAAACATGTGCCGCGCGATGGGGTATATTTTTCGGCCTCTCAGATTGTCCCACGGGTTTTGTTGGGCCTCGTACTTGAACGACGGGTATATTTTTCAGCTGCAATCTGTACGACGGGTTATTTTTGGGGTTTCGTGTTGTACAACGGAGTATGTTTTTCTCTTCCCATCTGTACAATGGGTTAAATAATATATTTTGTTTCAGTATGTCGAGATTTGCTCCCGCGATTTCCCACCAATTGTTGGTAATGAAAATGCAATGAATGGTCCCCATGTGATGTGCCGAAAATATACGGCATTCTTGTCACAGGTGCCAACAAATCTGGTTTATGATGGTTAAAAATCCAAGCCTCATACCCAATTTTCACCCACAGCTTATTCATATACATACCTTGGCCCATGCTTTTTCTCGGGTACGTGTTTTCGAGATCCCACGTACACCCCTACCCGGGACAAGACCAAGTACCCCCACCCCCGGATTTTTCCTCCCACGTGACTATGCGATAGGTAACACATAACGCACTATTTATCTGGAGACGTTGGCTCAAGCAAGAGCACCCAGTGTTTGAGACATTATGACGGGACATAATCATGATCATGTACATTAAAAGTCGACCGATCATAACGCCTCAACTGCTCTGCTCAGTCCGTGTGCCAGAGAATAAAAGGATCAACTAGTTATTGATTACATCAGTTGTTATCCAAACCTCCTTCTCACAAAGACCTTTGATGTTGTAATAAGGAGCTTCAACAGTTGTGTATTCAATAAAAAAATGAGATTTGAAAATGGTGACGTTCCATTTGAACAACCACATTTCTATATTGACGATTGTTGGAAGTTTATCGAATATTAACGATTCATAATTCATAGCTGGATCAAGAGTTAATCATAAAAGTTAAAGCGGTTTTTTAGCTATTCAGTATATTAATTGTGGGCGCTAAAATAATGTCTTCAACAGCAGAACGTTATGATTCTATTAAGGTAAGTTAAGCATGAAAATCATAACGTTGTGTTTTGCTTAAACATTTTCAATGAGCATGATATTACAATTTCATCTCATTTTACCAAGTATTCCGTGCAGGTCTATCCGGCAGATTAAATCAACCAAATTCCTCCATAATAACTTTGAAAGACTATGTGCCAGTATAAACATGTTTGATCAATGACTAGAATATAACAATTTCCGTCTGTGTTATTGACAATTTTGTTATTGCCCAGTAAGATACTCTATTTTCTCTTTAGTATATTTAATATTGACAGTTTATAGGTTTATGTATATTGAGAGGTAACTCTAGATGATAGAAGAATAGATTGCTTTATAAATTGTAAACAACAGCTGACATTGGCTGGGGTGGACGAGTATTGAGAGGTAAAATCTAGAGACTGATGCTGAGAGCAACAGCCAATGAAACTTCTGACCCATGTAATATATGTGAAATACTGACACCCAATTACTCCCAATGTATAGTAAGCTATTGATATTGTGTATAGTTTAGTATGTGCAGATAAAGTACTTCAGTTAAGTAAGTATAGGGTCTAACAGCACACCAACACTAGTGTGTTTTATGGTGCCTTGAAAGAATCTGCCTGTTGTGTTGTGATTACACAGAGAGCTAGTGTATAAAGCCATCTACACTGCTGGTCATCCTGGGAAAAGTTAAAGAACTGTTCAAAGAAATATAATGTATTATGCATAAGCGTACCCTTCAACACAACACACAACAGGTAATAATGCAATAACTTTATTAATAATCATTCAATCGCCACACAACAATATAACAAGAATAAAATCACATTATCAAATATTGATAACAGGACTATAATCTGGGTTAAAAGCAGGCACAGCAATATCAGCTGTAACCCATAGCAACAGAGGCTTAATACTTTGTGGAGTTAACTAGACATTATATACAGCATAAGTTATACCTTATATGATACAGTTCTAACTTATACATAGTGACCAATATAAATGATTCAGATGAATGTTATCAGTGTTATGTCACACAATTGACAGAGAAAAACAACAATGTGTATTCTCAATCCATCCATATAAGGAATTCAATATAACAGAGCCAAGTCATTTATAAAACATAAGTAAAAAAAAACAAAACTGAACAGTTAATGTTATATCAAAACGGCTGTCCTAATAGAAGGAAAGATGAAAACATCATTCATAAGAATTAAATAATTGCTATGATATATCATGGTATACAATATGATAAAGTTAACACAGCAGCAAGTTCAATAGAGCCATCAAAGACATCTAATTCCAGAGTCAAATAACTTCTAGAATATCAGGTGATATATAAATACACAACTGCTAAGTCTATGTAAACAACTGAGTGAGTTATATTCTACACATCAAGATGACATTTCAACAAGTTAATTAACTAACACTTTTACAGCGGAAAGTAACTCAATAAAACAAGACGTACGACATTCAATCCAACATGGCGGACACATCACGTGACTCAGCATCACATCATGACAAAAGTAAACATTGTTCATGTGCATCACAACAAGACATATACACATGAGGGTGACTAATCGGGTGAGACATACCTCCGAGTGAGGACCTCCTTGACGTGACTGGGGATGGAGGTCAGTAGATAGTCGCTGTATACCAGCGGTGTGAAGAACGCGGCCTCCTCACCTCTCCTGACCTCCTGTAGGTCGCCTGTGAAGCGCCTCACTACATCACGCTCCACTGACCTGACCTGTCGCTTGTGTAGATGTGACGTAGGCTGTGAGGCTCCTTGACGAGCTGCCTCAGGAAACACGTCACGTTGATAGGGCGACCAGGGGGACACACGAGTGATAGTCTGATGAGGCGGCCGTGTCTACACACCCACCGTGCCAGGTCAACCAGGTCAGCATCACTCGGTGGAGAGTAGAACACCAGCCAGAGTTCCCGTAAAGACGACGCGTTATTCAGTAAGTCTCTGATGAGCTCCATGTGACACGCGGCATCAGGGTACACCCACAGCAGCGACAGACACGCGACGCTGGAGGCGGACACGACGCGCGACAACTCCCTGCACGCAGCAGCATCACGTGTACCCAGCTCCAGCCCTAACGCCTGTAAGGCGGGCGTCTTCTCTATAACGCGGTGTATGTCGGCCGCTCTGGCGGCACCATACCACAGCCCCATGATGACGCGCAGTGACGACGTGGACGACGAGGACACCAGGCTGGTCAGTGTGCCACTGTGGAGGTACACGCGCCTCATCAGGTGGATCTCCTCTGTGTCCGGTGACATCCGCGTGGATCCGGGGAGGAAACAGACGCCGTCCTGTATAACAGAGACAGGGACAAGGCTGACACTCCACATGACACAATAACACGCCTCACTCACCATTCTGTCCTACATCAACCACACCATCACACATCAAACGACCACAACATCAATCATAACTAGTTACTTACCAATTCATATACAATTATTAACTCGACAATGTTTATCTAAACATAATTATGAATTAATTACTATACGATATGAATAAACGAACAAATTCAAAACGAGACCAACTTTTCGAGACAGCGTTCACAGTTCAGAGTTGTTTTTGAATCGACATTTGCCCAATTCTTGAAGAGCGCGGTAACGGAATGGCGGCGTTTGTGAGAGATAAATAAGCCACAAATAATACCATCCGACATGTTTGTCGTCTGGATTAAGGCAAGAAGAAGACAAGATGGCCGATGTACAAGAAAGCACAAGTCGATGTCATAGGTATGAACTAAATTCAAAGTGCTGCAGTTTATGGTAGCGTTGTTTTTGAACCGAACAGATCCAGACTGAGTTAATGAGAATAACGGTAGACTTTCTCTTCTTATTTATCCCCGCGCGAGACAGGCGGGTACAATGGCGGTTTGAGAGGAGATGGCGGCATGGCGGTGGGGGTGCTGCTAAGAATGGGGAAGTTTAATTGAATAAAAGATTAATTGCGTGAGGGATTATTGTAAAATATATACGTTGAGATTAAATCGCTCATGTTTACACAAGAGGTCATCCATAGTTAGGCTTTACACATTATGTTGTAAATTGTGAAATCAATCAACAGTGTTTGGGGCAGGTCAGAAGATCCAAGTATTCTAAACCACTGAATCAAAGCGCATAAATCCCTCCAGAGGCAACAGAATTTTTCTTGTATTACAAATAAAATTTAACCACAATTTTATTCCATGATGGATAGTGTCAGAAATTATGGAGGTGATACAAAACAAATTTAAGTCGGATAATAAAAAGAATTATGCTACACACAATTCAAACCTATTACTATATATTACATAGTATCACATAATGAGAGCGGCAACATGAGCATTTCGGTTTACTTCATTATACGCCAATCATTGTGAATGTTCTGTCAATTAATGTTGAGCTGCCCCTGCCCAGCAAAGAACCCGCTAAATTAGATCCAGGCACTTCTGAGCGTCACCAGACAGACGTCTGGGGTGGTTTGGATTCCTGCAAATCGGGCGCGTGTATGACCTTATTCCTCTCTTCATACGAATGAGGCAAACCGCGCGCAATGAATGATTATATTTGATAATTCCAGAAACTTTAGACCGAGCTACTGATGTGGAAAAAAAATAGTTTAGTTTAGCATAAGGAAATAATCAGTCTCCATAATTAGTTATACCAATAATTTACTGATGTTATTCGATTAAAACATCCATGTTACGTAATATTGGCCCCTATATCCTAAAGTCGCATGTCTGTTTTAGATTTGTCCCTGGTTTTATGTTGGTTTCTCATTATTGTTTCCATCCCGAGTCGATGCCAATTTTGTTTTACGGAAGCATCTAGTTTATACCCAGCATTTATGCACTACATTATACATGGGAATCATCAGAAGGATCAAGAACAAAACATTAATTTACGTTTTCTATGCACGAACGAGTCCACTGGTGCTCGGTTCTGACTTCGAAACCGAGCGGCTATTAATCCTTTCAAGGCAAGGACGATAACAATGGTGTTATGACCAGGGAAGGTTTCAAACTAACGTTATTTAATCTAGCCGTGGTTCATTGCATAAGAAGAATATGAACGGCGTTACATTTTACCCAGTGTAATTGGGCTACTCTACAGATACTTATTGGTGACCATATCAGAGCGTTTCACCATTGCGGCTCCGTACATGAATAACCAGATGAACGGTATATAATCTGTATATTAACGGTTCCCAGCAGCGGAACTCAGAAATCCCGTGTCTGCAGTTAGGCAAAACGCGCAACAAATAACGCGCCAAGATATGAACATGTCTGCGTCACCAAGTTTTGAAACGATGTGAAGTCGTTGGACCTCGACCTTGCGATTTATCTGCCACGTGCATGCTCTATAAAACTGTAACTTTGAAAGTTAGCCAGTATTATGTTGGCGATGGAAACCACCGTCTCACTGCTATACATATTTAATAACTCCTCGACAGCGCCAACTGCCTTGATTATGGAGGAGTTATATGCCTAAGAAAGCATGAATGAAAGTAAATATGCGCACCCAGGTTTCCAAAGTGACACATGATTCGTTTGATCGAATATCAATTCAACACTTTGATCATTAATGGAACGCAATGTAGATAATCATTAGGACACTCTTGCCGTCAGCATACGCACCTTGTTATATTTTCACTCTTAACTCTCAAATAAGCCATTCTAAAGGGAGGTGAAATAATGAGAATGTGTGTGTGTGTGTGTGTGTGTGTGTGTGTGTGTGTGTGTGTGTGTGTGTGTGTGTGTGTGTGTGTGTGTGTGTGTGTGTGTGTGTGTGCGTAATGTGAAATGTCAGACCGTTGTTCAAAAGAAATTAATTACAAATTAATGACACATCATGCGCTGGCACAAACATACGGGAGAAATAAAAACTTAGTCAAAGACTTTGTGTCGATATGATATTTAACGGAATTGCAATTTGTGAGCTTCATTCCTTAGCCAACAGTGTAGACCAAAATTTTATTAGACCGTGGTAAAAGATACACCGCGAGGCAGACATTCAGATTCATGCTCCAATCGACCGTGCGCAATGTACGCCACCCTTCCAGTTGTCATTATTCCTACAAACCTCGAACATATCGTGTATTATTTTAGAGATGGTGTACGATCGATATGGACTGGGACCTTGTTTTGCAAGAAGGCGAAGCTGGTCGTAACTCCATTCACTATCGTTATTATGGCGTTGATTAAACCCCATGCTTCATAAAAAGCCTTATCCAACATAACAGTATTTTTTTATCCTAGATGAGTGGCCAGCGCGCTGCGTCGCTGTTTGTCTTTAAATGAGATGTTTAAACTGGCTTGGCTGGCTGGGAAGTGCATGGACGAGCTGGCAGGTGGACGGGTAGACCGGCTACAGGTGATTATCCCTGCCCGTGCAAATTTACGACTTACCCGACGAGTGGACGGGTCTCTGTCTAAGACCCTGATTTACATGTTAATGATATTCAATACTGCGCGAGAAGCGTAGCTGAACCCCTGGAGTCTGGGGCGCAAACCTGTGTATTGCCAGGAGTTTTGTTAACAATCCGATCAGGGAGCGATTCAGGACTGCCACAGAAAAAAAAATTGCGCGATTTTGTATCTCGTTGATGGTGTTCATTTTGGCTGTGATCTAGCTCACACAATTATAAAAACGTGGGACGATAACATATGTAATCTTGAGAAATCAATGTTTATACGACGTGACAGACCCCAAGAACGGAGATAGTCGGCTCTTATTCGATATATATATGTCACCGGATCACATAAGATATATGCTTCGAATGTATAGTTGTTGTATGCCATCATTTTTCAGCAGACACTCATGCGAGTAATTTGGTATCCCATCGCACAATATGTCAAATGCGTTTGTACCCACATGACCCATAAAGTCCCACTATCACATTCGCTTGGAGTATGGCAGTTGACACAGGTGCTCATAGCTTTTGAGTGCTGCGGGGCTAGTTCTACATATAACGGTTCACGAGGTCAGGTTCCGAGGGATTAGCTCATGCTATAGTGTTTAATTACTCATATAATTAATTGGCTGGGTTGCATATTGCCGCTCAAACAGCTTGTTCGCAATTTAGCCCAAGGAATGCACGTATAACAGATACACAGTCCTAGCCTAACCTGACATGCTATAATGGTAAAACAACCGAAATTTGGCCCTCACGCGATCACGCCTACTTGTCTGTTTCGCTCGATTTGTGACACCGTCTATCCCAATTTCTTCCACTGAGTCGATTTTAACACTGATATGTCGATATGGATACGACTGTCCGTTATGAAAAAACGGTTGCAGATTATCCCCATTGAGCTACGTTATGATTCCCGATATGAAGCTCAAGCATTGGTGAACGTAAACGAATGATGTTGTGGTCACGGGAAGGTTTGAAACGATTGGAGACCGAATTTATTTATTTCTTAAGCTCAGTTCGCCAGGATAAATTGTATTCTCGCGCACTGAATAACATTTCCTACTCCCACATATGATGTAGTCCCATTGGGTTCGACTATTGCCTTCATTACAGTTCCACTCCAGCCCATAAACCGCAAAAGGAAAACTGGTTATCCACTTTTAATTGTAGCGAACCTCCATTTAAAGGAGGGCTAAGTATTTTCGTTGAACTGCATTTTATGCGATAAACCTCATCACGAGAATATATTCGTTTCTGCCTAATATAAAAACTTTAAACACTGGGATGAGGTTGTACACAAACCTCCATGTATTTCTTATTACTAACAGGTAATCAGCACAAACAATCAGTCACAAATATAAGCGTTGAATATATACCTACAAGTAATCACTCAATCAGTAATATAATATAATGCCTACTTAATACATCACTAGATATAACTATACGTCTCAAATCATGCATAGCAAATTATGACCTAATGTAACTTAAGATAGAGAGAGGTAACTGAAGATCGGGAAAGGTAATTTAAGATGGGGAGAGGTAACTTAAGATGGACAAAAATTAGCTTAATATCGTGAAGAGGTAGCTTAAGATCGTGTAGACGTTACTTAAGATGGGGAGAGGTAACTTAAGATGGGGAGAAGTAACTTAAGAGAGGGAGAGGTAACTTAAGATGGGGAGAGGTAACTTAAGATGGGAGACAGGTAGCTTACGATGGGGAGAGGTAACTCAAGATGGTAAGAGGTTGCTTAAGATAGAGAGAAGTAGCCCAAGATGGGGAGGGGTAACTAAAGATAGGAGACAGGTAGCCTAAGATGGGATACAGGTAGCTTAAAATTGGGTAGCAGTAACTTAAGAAGGAGGGAGGTAACTTAAGATGGAAGACAGGTAGCTTAAGATAGGCAGCAAGAGGTGTGGGGGGGGAGTAAATCAAGATGGGGAGAGGTAACGTAAGATGGGGAGCGGTAACTAAAGATGGGAGACATGTAGCTTAAGATCGGGAGCAAAAGTTGGGTGGGGTGGGGAGTAATTTAAGATGGGAGAGGGGTCACCAAAGATGGGGAGAAGTATCACCCCTACAAACACGCCCGTACACGTGTACACTCACAAGCACACCATCTGCTCGCGCCCACGCTCATAAGCTCTTCAACCCAAGCAACACCACAATTTAGATGCCTTGATTACAACCTACATTTTCGGGACAATTGACCCCATTCAGACCCGCATGTTTAGTGCTCCTTATTCCAAACTAACACTTCACGTTGTCAATATATCCCGATCGTCAACAGAAACCCCCTTCGTCACATAATCCAATCAGTGATAAACAAAGGAAAATGCAAACATATTCATTTACGCCAATCTGCCCTAAATTACTAAAACATGTCTTTAATGCCTAACATCCATTTCTTTATAAATACCGAGGCTCGTTCACACTTATATTAACACACGCCAATATATACCATAGACATACACGCAAAGAGATACGAGACACATGCAAGAGAGAACCCACACGCCAAACAGAGACCAGACTCAACACAACAATTACTATTCATGAGTGTGCCAAAGATCACAGGTTAACTCTTTCTCATGGCGGAAACAACCTGAGAAAGAACCCCCGAAGTGACCAGGATCAAACACAAGTAATATATGACGAGGAACAGGTATCTTACCATGAGAGAATGGTAAGTTACAATGCGGGAGAGTTAACACTGGATGAGGGTTCGGTTACTTGAGATGGGGGAGAGTAAAACTACGATGAGGAAGTGGTAATTAAAAAGATGACAACCATAGAAGGTGATCTTGAAGAACAACGTATCCTGTAGAAATGGAGCATCCCCTGGGTGTGGTATCACAGGAAACCCACAGGATTTATGAACAGGCTGCCTGCGTCGTCAACTTATTAAAGCGAACACGTGATGGTCGTTTGCGCATCTGCAATGATAGAAATACTCACATGTGAATATAAACACAGCATGCTGGCGCGGTTCGTCTCTATAACACGGGCTGTGCGGTCATCCGTCATTTTCCCACGTACCAGCAGCATGTCTAGCGGCCTCTCCACGACAATCTCACAGTCACCTACGCACAACACAACACCAGACGCGTGACATCACTGACACAAATGACAACGTTTATATCATACGTCATCAATTGACCCGCAAATAAGGACGCGTTCTTCAATGGAGGGAATATTTGCCATCTTTCAGCACATGCTACTACTCATAGTGATGAAATCAAGTATATAGTGTTCAACTAGACCAGCAATGTGCACGTACATAATGTGATATAACCGGCGCTATCACCTACCGTCAGTCTCAATCAGTAGGTGTTTGAGCTTCTTCAATTTGGCGACTTCCGTCACCATGCTGTTTTGGACTGTACAGTCAGCCGCTTCAGTGAAGTGAAGCCTCACCGTATCTAAACCTATCTCGCTACCAGGTGTCCCTCTTGCTCCCGTCTGCTCGTCCTGTGACGAGTTCAGCTGCTCCACAAAGTAACCAACAGCTTGCCTGTTAGACATCGCTATATCAACTATTTCAAGTGTCTTTCCGTCAGGAGCTAACAATGGCAGTAAGGGACGAGGATCAACGAATGAGGCCTCGAAAAAAACTTCGATAGCAAATTGAGGGCCACCATTTTTCTTACACCTGTCAGAGCGGACTATTTGGTTCAAAACGGTTTGGGCTTTCTGTTGACATTCTCGTTTAGAAATGCGATATAGACGATCAAGGATCAGCTGGCCTTCATTGGCTCCTAATAAGCCTGCACAGAAAATCAAGACAACGTCAAGATATCCGTCATTTTGTTTGATGAGATTCTATATGTATTTGATATCGCGACGCGCAGTATCCAACCCACCACACCACTCTAAGGTGGTGAGGTGGTTGAAGTAGAAATAGACAACCGGGCGTACGCCATGGCGTGTTGTGGTCTGCTTTGTGAACATACTCATCAAACCACCGGTCTTGACATCCTTCTCCTTAAGTTTACATTTTTTGAGGTCTATCAGTTCAAATAAGATTTGTTTCTCCCCGAATTTACTAATGGCCAAGCCAGCTAATTTAGCAAGCTTACACAGAAATGACTTGACGATTGGGTGCTGCCAAATCTCGTGCTCTTCGTTAAGGAGGATATCTTTCAACCGAAGGCTTTGTGTAAGGTAACATTTGTTTGGAATACAAGGATGATTTTGTATTTGGAAGGTTTGGTAATATATCGTTAGTGTTATGTCGTAGCCAGGTAAGATAGCTGAGAAATTTTTGGATATTAATCGGTATTGATAACATGCTTGCAACGTCTGGATGGTTGTCCAGAAACTCTCCAGCCGACTTCAGCTCACCGACCAGAAACTTGCCGAGTAATGTCCTGACCGAATGGTCAGCGAGCCCCGCCAGCTCCACCACTCGGTCAACTTTCATGTCGACATGACGAAATGGACGGCTGGTAAGCAAAACCTGGGAATCTGGTAAAAGGGTTCCGCGAACGAGGCTACGCAGAATTACACCAGGTTTAGCTTCTGTTGATGGATCAAAAATAGTCACTCCGTCCGTCATAAACTCGTGGTGCTCGTCATAGCCGTCGAATATAAACAGGATTCTGTCTTGTCGTTTTTGAAGCTGTCGAATTAGCCTTTGTTTATGTGTCTTAGTCTGTGCAGGTGGGTTGTAATCAAACAGTAGGTCAGCTAATGTCAGCGACAGTCCCATGTCACCCAACTCTTTCAATAACATCAAAAATATGAAATGATGACCCCCCCATTGACCACATGCAAAGTGATTTAAGATTGTGAAACATAGTGAAGTCTTGCCCATGCCGGGGCCACCCAGCATGAGCACTGAATGCGGTCGACGTCTATCGGTGTCCGTGAGAAAAATACCGTCTAATGTCAATTGTTTTCTGTCCGTCTTTTGAATGTTGAACTCATTGAAACCTTGTCTTGTCTGTCCGTCTGGTGCTGTGTGTCCATGGTTTATGATAACCGGTACGTGCTGATCTAAACTGATGCTATTGCCGTACTGGGTTTGTTCTTGCTCGTTTCTATTTTTAATCTTCTGCTGATAGGTACCCTTCATCTCTGCCATGTACTGATCAATACTGAGGACATCTCTAACTGGCAGCTTGTCTAAATTTTTCTTAAGGCTGGTTGATAACTGACATAGCTGTATCTGTTCAGTATCTCTCAGGGCGGCAACAAGGCTTCTACAGGCCTTCTCCCCTCTCCTATGCACACAATCCAACAGCTTCCTAACCTTTTCCGTATCTGTGTTCTGAGTCTTTATTTCATCATTCTGTCCCCGAGTTATCGCGTGATTCGATACCAGATACCCTAGAATATCGTCTAACTCCTCTAACTTCCCAACAATTCGTTCCCTACTTTCGGTGAGGCATTCAACAAATGATTTGGATGAATTAGCGCCTGTGTGGTCAGCCGCAAGCTGTAATGAAAGGAGAAGCATGTAAATATTCTTGTCGTACTTAAACTTCTTTACAATCTTACTTTTCAATTGGTACATCGAGTAGAAACACGGAACAACCGACGAGGGATATCATAAATAGTATGGGGTTAATAAAAGCGATCGCAAAGATAATATGATAAACTGGGCTTCAATCAGTGGTTTCAATAGGGTTAACCTTCCACCGATAGGAAAGTCGTAATTGAGTGGTGCAGTACATATAGCGATGTCAACTCACCGTATCATTATCATCAGGACTAGACGCAGAACGGACATATTCTATTTCTCCTGGACGATCGGTAAGTTGTTCACTGCTTACATACCGGCATTCCGGGGGGTTGTCAAAACTGTTGGCTTCAATCTGCGTGCGTGTTTGTTTGAGTGTGTGTGGATGTGTGTGCATGTGTGTGTGTGTGTGTGTGTGTGTGTGTGTGTGTGTGTGTGTGTGTGTGGTCAGGGGTGGTGGGGTGAATAGAAGGCCATCCCATCAATGAACATAAATTGGTATATAGAAAAACAATAGCTTAAATCAGGCTAATCGTTTCCTGTTGAGTGACACAGTATTTATGGCAAACAACTCACCGAATCATTGTCATCACGACCTGATGAACCAGGAGTAAATCTTGCACTGATGAAGTCATCAGTAAATTCAACTCCCACCGAGTCGATGTCACCAGCATCCGCGACGGGTTCCGGTTCATCCGAACAGCAACACAACCGAGAGATGGCAGCAATGATGGCCCCCATACTACAACCAGGACATCAACACTAAGGTTATTAGAGATAAATCGAGTGCGTTTTCGAGGTTATTTGATAGGGAGAGCCAAGGCGAGTGTGGCGGCGGTGAGGGGCAATCATCGCCGTACTATTGCAATTGTTGAATATGTCCCGAAAAACAACGATATCTATGAATAGTAAATACATCTTTTGATTATGAGCGGATCCTAAAATGTGCCTCCCATCGCTCCTTAACCATCCTATTCGTGATGAGTAACCATTCAAAGTGACGTCACCCATCCTTTCCTCACCGTCCTATACAAAGCGGGTCCTCATCCCTGGGATGTCACCCATCCTTTCCTCGCCGTCCTATACAAAGCAGGTCCTCATTCCCTGTGACGTCACCCATCCTTTCCTCGCCGTCCTATATAAAGCAGGTCCTCATCCCTGTGACGTCACCCATCCTTTCCTCGCCGTCCTATACAAAGAAGGTCCTCATTCCCAGTTAGGTCATCCATCCTTTCCTCGCTGTCCTAAACATAGGGGGTCCTCATTCGTATTGACGTGGCCTATCCTTTCCTTGCCGTCCCATACATCGGGTCCTCATTCGCAGTGACGTCACCCATCCTTTCCTCGTACAAAGCGGGTCCTCATTCCCTGTGATGTCACCCATCCTTTCCTCGCCGTCCTATACAAAGCAGGTCTTCATTCCCAGTTAGGTCATCCATCCTTTCCTCGCTGTCCTAAACATAGGGGGTCCTCATTCGTATTGACGTCGCCTATCCTTTCCTTTGCGTCCCAAACATAGGGTCCTCATTCCCAGTGACGTCACCCATCTTTTCCTCGCCGTCCTATACAAAGCGGCAGGTCTCATTCCCTGTGATGTTCATCCATCCTTTCCCTCGCCGTCCTAAACATAGGGGTCCTCATTTCCCTTGAGACATCATCTTCTTTCCTCTGCGTCCCAAACAGCGGGTCCTCATTCCCTGTGCGTCACTCTGACTGCTTTAAAGACCCTCTAGAAACAACTGTTTGTTAAACCACTGAAAACAATCGCCTGTTGCACAACACATTCTGCCCCGTCCGCCAAACCCAGATGACACCCGTGGAAGGGCAAATGTTTAGGTATGGGTCTCATCGAGGACTGCAATGTATTAACTGATATATAACTACTGTACAGTTACCACTGTATATGTAAACAGTACACGATTCCCTAAACATTATACTGTGGGTAGGGAGCTTTCATTATGTATCTCTACGCGAGGGCAATGGCTGGGGAGGACTATTCACTTTAACGCCTCAAGTAAGGAAGGTCATTTTGATGTTTGTTGATTTAGGTCACAAATGAAAGTAAAATACTAGGGTTTTACTTCGCATTCTGTTGTGATATAACTGCTGTGATATATGAGGATGATTGTGATGTTTGGACAACTTAACTCAACCAATCACTAAACCCGTTGCTGGGCTGTGAAACAAATCCAACCAATTGAAGGCATATTAGTATTTGCGAATGTAACCTATTGTTCAGAAGTATAATGGGATCTCGTGACATGTTTCGTTTGGTAGTTTTATGCCCGTTATTTACGAACGAGCTGTTGCCATATTGAACTTTAATGAATATACCTGTTAAAATCACGACGTATCTATCGTCACATGAGTCGCTTTTCAATGAACTTTAGATTGATTAAGACAGTGGGGGTGAATAGGTTTCGAAATAGATGGAGACAATGTCAGGGATGGTACTGAAGAAACAAATGACGATCAAGGTGATATATCGATGCAAAACTGGGTTGATGGAGAGCGCGAGTCTATTGATCTTCCGTTTACAAACATGTTAGGTTTGAGTTGTTATGTTTAATTGCCCGACGATCCCACCCAATCAGACTATTTCAACTCGTTTGACAAAAATGGCTTGGTGAAGGCGCAATGAACCCACCAGCATCGTTTCCTGGATGAAGGTATGATAAGCCGGAAAGAAAATCTCTATTTCTAGGTATATAACCCTGACAAGCCACAGAAATATGGCATCAAGACTTACATATTCTGGAACAGCAGTAACGGGTACGGCCCTGTGTGGACGTTTTATTTCTTTTCCTCGGTCGTCATTGACCTCGATCAAAGGGAATTTGCCATATCGGATTTTGAAGGGACCGCTGGATTTAGCATCCGGAAAACAACATATATCATGAGCTTGTGATAAAATACCGTAAACCGCGCAAAACGCTTACCCCTGATTGATGCGGTTCATTAAGAAATGCTATCTATATATCGATTATGGAAAAATCACATGGTATCTTTTAGCTGGGTGCTCATGGAGTGGGTTCTAATCGGCGTCTCGGGGTGTCATCACGCAAGAGATACGTCGCATTGCATATATTGCAGTTTCTGGCGTTGAAAGTTTAGATTCAAACTAAATTAGCCATGCAGGCCAGCAGAATTCTATTTGTTATTTTCACGATTGTATCGTAGTATAAAACTTACAAACAATTCCACCAAGAAAGCTGTTAACAATGTACTGCTTGCAGTTCATTCATCGAGAAAAAAGCGGCGACAAGGCTTTTTAGATGAATATTTCGATGTATTCACACTTTGAATACAGCTGGATCGCAGCAGACATGTTTCGTCTTTTCTCCATCACGATTGTCACAAAGGCTTATGTGTGGCACGGCTCTGCCCTAGATCCCTTATTAAACATGCTATTCGAACTGCCATCTGTTTTGAATAGCCGGGACTGCACATGCGCGTAGCTTCCGCCTCGTCGTAAAGAAAAACATGGTGAGATGTGCTCATCGATGATGCCACCACGAACACAATGGTAATAGTAATCCATATCAGCTGAATGCATCACTCGTGAATATAGGTGCACATTGTTCATTGCCACCAAAAGATGCGATGAAAGCAAATAACTGGCAAGGTTTTAGACGTTTAAGGTATCTGATTTCCATTGAGGACGTAGCCATTTCGTTGAATACAATCATCGTCAAAGTGGACGTGCTGTCGGGCTATAACGGGTATTGTGCATCGGTAAGTAGGCTGCCCCCACAGTGAAAATGGTGCGACCTATGACTTGGTGATGGACTTAGTGAGAGAGAGCAAGAGAGAGAGAGAGAGAGAGAGAGAGAGAGAGAGAGAGAGAGAGAGAGAGAGAGAGAGAGAGAGAGAGAGGGAGAGAAAGGGGAGAGAGAGAGAGAGAGAGAGAGAGAGAGAGAGAGAGAGAGAGAGAGAGAGAGAGAGAAGAAAGAGGAGGAGAGAGTAAGAGAGAAGAGAGAATAGACCTTCAAGAGTCAGAGTAAAGAGTGGGAGCTATTCAAAATAACCTGGCGCATATTTCACTAGGACTGATAATAATATGTATTGATTATACCAATGATATCAAGTGGCTTGTGGGCACCGGTCCTTAAGCAGACAAGAGAGAGAGAGAGAGAGAGATCTATCTATCTCTGGAGAGAGAGAGAGAGAGATCACTGATTTATGTAGCCCTTCATGTCTTCAAGTGGGTGGCTATCAAAATAACCTTATGATAATACATGTATTGATTATACCAATGATATCAAGATGGGCACCGGATAAGCAGACAAGAACATACGGTATCAAGGCAAATAAATATACCTTATCATAACATGATCAAATCCTGCACTTATATCAAGGCTATAGGCTTACTATGCCTATGATTATGAGCTATGAGTTCGTGCCAAGTTGAGCCGACGTTTTGGTCTGAGAAGCCAACTGTTTTCTCAGGTTAAGCTGACTAAAGGTTGTCAGTTCAAAGGTTTTGCTTAATAACCACTTATTGCCGATTGCATAGAGATAAGGTGGATTAGTAAGGAATGGTTAGTGTGAACGCAAAACAAACACACACCTCACAGCCTTGTGAGACAATGTGATAATACTCGTTTAAGACTTGTAACTGGCGCAATTGCTATGAACAAAAAAAACAATCAAAGCTGTTAGATGTTAGTAATATGGCGGTTTCTTGAACCTATGGATACACGTCTTCCATGCTATGAATGAACCAATGAAAATAATATCATATATGATTTATATAAGGGATAACGAATGGTGATGTCCTCCGAGCTGTTGCTCGTAACCTCAAATGTAAGTGGCCACATGTTGAACACGGAGAGGTCAAAGTCGTTTACCATATTTTAATCCCACATTGTTTAGAACGATTCAAAGCAATATAAACCCAAAACTAACTGGTACTTCTCAACGGCTAAATATTTGCCATAAAATCGTAAGCGCTTTTGCATCATCAAGGTGAGAGGGCAGTTTATGCAGCACCATTAAAGTTTGAGCACGTGTCATTATCCAGGTATGATCTACACAAGAGCTGATAATGAATGGTTTATGGGGGACAGAGAAAGACTAACGAGAAACACCTGACTCGTAGCTAAGATACATTATACAAATTACTATACTTATTCAGCCAATAAATTTATCTACTTAAATGAATCAAACGGAATGTGTAGAACAGGTCAGTGTTGCGTCCTGACACTTATCACATGATAACTTAATCAACGGAGTGACTCAGTGATGAACGTGAACAGATTGTGTGTGGACCTTGCTTGAAATCAGAAAACCAGAGACACAAAGCTTAATGTAGGAAGCATAAAGGTGCCAGTCAGAATGGATGAATATCGTTGCTTGTGATGCCGAATCAAGCAGAGCCTAATTGTTCTTCCGGGTTAACTGACGTTATTAAGCAGAACCATGTGATTTGTTGAAGGTACAATTATAACAGTGATTAATTGAATGGTTACCATAGAGATTGAATCTGTTACAAAGATTCGAGCACTTATACGTGCACGCCTTTATTTACAACTTCTAGTGTGTACAAACTAAGCGTCACATTTCTTAAAACTAGCTTAACAGGAATGATTAGAAATTCAGTCACATAACAGCACACATTGACTCAGACAAAACACCAGGTTAAGGTTCGATAGTGTATATGCGTTTCATAATATCATGGATGACTATGGATAGCAGGGTTCAGGCTGTGAGTCATTTCGATATGGGATGGACTGGGCGCCGAGCTATTCAACACCGGAAAAACGCTTTGCAAAGTTTAGAATAAAGTGGATATAATCGACGCCTTGGCGGGTCAGATCAATGACATCTCGAGGTCACAGACAAACAACAGCGTGTAAAATTAGTCTTATCTGTCAACAGCTACTTGCTGGACCATGTAGGGGTCTACTCCATCTACAACGAGTCATCCAACGAAACTAATGTGGTACTTATATGATGGACAAAAGCTCCATCGGTATATTTTATTGATAATAATGAAGGGTAATCTATTTATTGTCTCGTAGTTTACAAAATCCCATTTGTCACACATAATGATATAACGGGAGGGTTATTTGTAACAGCTGTGATCTGGGTGGACAAATACTGACATACAAATAGCATCCTTTGGACACCAGTGAAGGTGAACAAACACTTTACTGATAACGCAACTAGAACAAGTGGGATCAGAACCTGATTTCTGCATCAGGATTCATGAATTATCTTTGAGATGGTACTAATATCAATTATTGGGGATAAACCTGCGTAAAGGGACCCTCAAAGCAGAAATAATGTGAATGGATATTGATATTCAACCTGTAATCAGCCGTTATGTGCGGTAGCTTAGGACTTAGTGATGTGTCATTTGAGCTGAATATCTCCTAAGAAGATCATACGAAAGTTACACAGACTCATGTGGAAACAAAAATCACCAAGGAACCAAGAGTATAAAAAGACGAGGGAAAATGTTTCTATGGTAGAAAAAGAACTTCAGTTGGCTGGAGTCAAGTTGTGTTTGGCGGGAGACGAACATAACCACAAACGAGTTATCTAGACGTAATATAAATATGACGCAGTTTAAGATAATATATTCGTTCTGGTTCGAAAATAACGCATGCCTTTGTCAGTTCTAGACCAAAAGAGAGATGTTGCAACATTCATTTTCAAAGAACCGAAGTTATACATCTTCAAATTCATGATAAATATGTCTCAATGCTATTGACTGTATTACGCGGTCCTACATCATTCTGAGCCAAATGGGATACACTGGAATATCAACCCCACCCTTACTAGCATAGTGGGTAAGTGAGGGAGGGGGGGGGGGGGGGGATGAGAGGGGGGATGGCAAGAGGCTCTATGTATCATGCACGATGTACGACATGTAGCGGATATTAAACGATACCAATTTCGGTTTGGCTGGCCATGTGAGTCTGTCGTCTGTTATGGCGGCAGCTAGTGGTAAATCAGCCTAAAAAGGCCGATTTAAACGTCAACACCCACTCCAACATCAAGTGCCAACAGCAACAGTGTAAACGACAGGATTAAGTGACTCTTGTAACTCTAGAGTGGCTATAGACGTGAGTGAATCGCGGGAAACAGAGCGAGCGATAATAGAGAACTTTGCTAGAAACACGTAGTGGCGTAGTTAATAGAGAACTTTGCTAGAAACAGTGACGTTGTTGAGGAGAACGACTGAATCGTCCCAGTGAGAGCGATAATAGAACTTAGCTAGAAACAGTGGCGTAGTTCAGTGAAACGGCTGAATAGTGTTGATAATAGAGAACTTCATAGAAACAGTGGCCAGTTCAGCAAGACATTGTTCAGGCGTGAGCGGCGAACGAGTGAACAAAACACATGAACAGTGACAATAACGTTGTTTAAGCTCATTTGTCGCCAGTGTAAGCACCCAGAACTCACTCATCAAATCATCAAAGAACTGTGCTTAGTACTATACCCTGTGTGCCATAGAAACCCGGCTTAGGGAAGTGAAACGCTAGTAGTACTTGTGAAGCTATGCCAAACCTGAGCTCACCGCACCAGTGTTCGCTACATCGCGCACAAAACTAGAACAATGGCTAGTCGGAAGTCAAACAAAGAAGCCCCGAAGTTTGAATTCGCGATGAAGGCATACCTTGTCCAACGCTTCGGCCTGTGGAAACAACGCATAAAGCTATACGCCAAGACTGAAGGCATCAAAGACCAAGATCTGGCACCACACATCCAGCAAGCCTTGGACGACGATGGTCTAAAAATCTGCAACAGCTTTCAGATGACGAAGCGGCAGCACCAGACACCATTTTCGCGAAGTTTGAAGACCGGCTCAACATCTCCAAACCCAAGATGAACTGTAGCCACAACGAGAGCGACTGGACAACTCACCGCTTCTACATCGTAGATGTACCAGGTCCAGCAGCCTGTTGGCTACCATGCAACGGCAGAAGCCTTAAGCTGAGATTCCATAAACGCGGAATGCGTAATGCGTATGCGTAATGCGCAAATGTATGCGTTATACGTCATCGTTTGGTATGATTCCTTACATACGTATAAGTAAAATATGGCGAACCAGTCAAAGTTGCCACTCGCGTTGTTGCAAATAGACTGATCGCAAAGTCATATAAACTGCAAAAGTGGAAAAAGCACCAACATAAAAGGAAGCATCGGGGCTGGGCTCATAGCATTATTACATATACGGTTTGAGCAAGAAGCGTATCCTAATTTAGTCAGCTAGTTACACGTGCACGCTGATAGAGAGAAGTTCAGAGAATGTTTCAGGCTGACCAGGCAACAGTTTGCATAACGCTGGGTGTTGGCGAACCAATTAAATAAACTCTTAACGTGTTTTGTCGCTCACGAACCCTTCGACATTTTTAGACTTGTGGACCAACTAACCCGCTTTCTCTCGGGAAAGCCCATTCCATGACGCCACAATCTGGATTCCCCCATCCGTTTCTGCATTCGCAATCGTGCCAATCGCTACATGGAGCGATTCTTTTTGTCGGATACGCAGCCCCATGCGTTGTCGTATTCGCAGACGGACATATGGAATCACTACGTGCTTTTGCCTGTTATCGATTTTTGTCGGATTCGGATGACTGATGACGCATTACGCATTATGCGTATATGGAATCTCAGCTTTAGGGCTAGTAACCGTCAACTGTGCCATCAGCGCACCTCCAACAGACTCACCCCAACAAGGGAAAAACATTAACTCGGTAGAAGATATGAACGAACTATATCCGAAACAGTTCGACCGCATAGGAAAACTACCAGGAAAAGTCAAAAGATACCTCAACGACGGAGCGATACCGTCAAAAGATCCACCTCGCAAATATTCTAGCCACATCAAGGACAAGCTAAAATCAGAGCTAGATCGCATGGAGTCCTTAGGTGTCATTGCCAAGGTACGAGAACATGCCGACTGGCACAGCAGCTTCATTATCAGTATCAAGATCCCTACGCTTGTGCCTTGACCCTAAAAAGTAAACACCAAAGCAGGATACTGGAGCGTGGAGCTTGAGAGGAGAGCCAAATTCTCACAACGTTCCGAACGCCACATGGGAAGTATAAGTTCTAACGTCTACCATTCGGGCTAAGTGTAAGCAAAGATCTCTTCCAGGAGAAAGTCGACCACATCTTGGAGAACTGCCAAGGCACCATCGGAATGGCCGATGACATCGCTGTGTTAGGAAAGACGGAGGAAGAACACGATCGAAACCTACTTACCTTGATGGAAGAAGCAAAGAAAAACGGAATTGTGTTCAACAGCGAGAAATGCACCATCAAGCAGACACAAATCGAATACTTCGGCATGGTATTCAGTATCAATGGGATGAAACCAGACAGCAATAAGATAGCTGACCTCCAAGCCATACCGACCCCAACCTCAAAAACGGAGCTACAAGAGTTCCTAGGCTTGGTAACATTTCTATCTCCATTCATCGAGAATCTTTCCGCTCAGCCACCAGAGCAGATCCCGTCCTGAATGAGCTGAGTGACATCATCTTCACAGGATGGCCCGACGAACAACGGGAGCTACCAACCAGCTTACGATCCTTCTGGTCCTACCGAGATGAACTGTCGATCGATGATGGACTGATCATGAAAGGAGATCGTGTGTTCATACCTGAACCACAGCGCAAGAGCGTCCTACAAAATCTCCACACCGGGCACATGGGAATCGTGAAAACCCAGCTACGTGCAAAGCGGGATGTATACTGGCCTCGCATCAATGAAGTCATCGAGAGGATGTGCAAAGACCGGTGGAACGATTGTTTTGCACTCGAAATACACACAATTTTGAAGGCGAAATTTAGTCTTCATTAACCTTTAATAACTATCGCATCGCAACCAGTACAATGTATGTAACATTTAAAAAAGGTATCTTACCTCTCTGGGTACCTCCTATCATTGTCGCATCCAAAGACAGCGCACCGATGAGACATTTTCAAGAAACTTTCAAAGAGTTGGTAATATCTCCGATCAGCTGATGTGGTAAACAAATGGCGATATAGAGTAACTCACCAGAGGGCGCCACTGGTGGCCGAATTCCTTCCCAAAATGCACCGCGCAGCGCTTCGCTCGATGTATGTATTTGCGAAGAAGACTATGCGAGGAGTCACGAAGGGCCCAGACGTCAGAAACGATGATACCGACAGACACACCCGGTCGCCCATGGAGCGTAATCGGGACAGACATATTCCAGATTGGCGAAGATCACTACCTTATAGTGACTGATTATTACACCAAGTTTCCTCTCGTGGACAAACTGCCGAAACACTCAACATCTGAAGCAGTTGCTAACATCATGCGCAAGTACTGGCATATTTGGCATACCCGACATCGTCCGATCTGACAACGGGCCCCAGTATGTGGGGCAAGCATTTGTCAAACTGGCAGAAGAATATGGCCGTACCACATCATCACCCAGATACCCACAGTCAAACGGCTTCATCGAACGGCAGATTGGGACAGTAAAGCCTAGGATAAAGAAAGCCATGAAGACAGGAGAGGACTGGAACCTAGCGCTATTGAGGCTACGTACAACACCGCTGACCAATAAACTGGACAGTCCAGCAGAGCTCATGTTCCAGCGACGAATCAGAGACTCTCTACCTACTAAGATTCGGGAAGTGGTTGCCGGCGGTTGTGAAAGCCAAAGCACCTGAGCCCAGGAGCTGCATCATCGAGACACCCACTGGGCAGACGCTACGACGAAATCGTGTCCACATAAAGGAGAGTCGTGCCTCACGCACGGATGATGACAGCAGTTCCGAGAGCAACGCACAACACCGAGAAGTGAGCGCAGGCGTCACCTGAGACACCCCCACAGCGTGCTGGAAAGGAGCACACTAGCAGCGATGTGAAAACTCACACATCAAGAAGCGGTCGCGAGATACGCATCCCGAGCCGCCACCAGAATTAGAAACACCAGAATCTCTAGCTCTTATGTTTATGATTGTAATACATGCTTTTCATAGAAAAGGGGGATGTGATATAATGCATATATCTAGCTCTATGTATCATGCACGATGTACGACATCTAGTGGATATTAAACAATACCACTTCCGGTTTGGTTGGCCATGTGAGTCTGTCGTCTGTTACTGACAACGAAGCATACGTGAGAAATGGGTACCTCTGATATGAAGGAACAACTATATAATCCAATAATTCGAATTGCTCGGACACAAATCAACTTAAAATGAGTCACAATCGCGTAAATTCACTTAAAATCTGTGGTTTTCATGACTGCTTCTACTCTACGTTAGACACTATATTCGGGAAAGCGAGTCTGATTGTGAATTGGTACACCATTTTAATTCATATGGATTGTCAAGTTTCACTGCTTATATTTGAATGCGGTTCTTTATAGCCATCAGATGACCCTTATAGCCTCGATAAGACAATGCTGAAATAAACCGAGCGATAATACACGAACACAGGGGAATGCGCGTTCATATTAATTTCATTGGTAATTAGAATGTTCTTTTGATTATAAGTTGGATGGCGGTTTTCAGCATTGTCGTATCAAAGCGATGGAGGGTACTACATACATCAAGAGGAGACTTTATTTCAGTCGTCTTTCGGAACTGATCAACAAAAAGCACATTTAGCGTGAGTTAAAAGCACCTACTGACAAAGAAACTTTGTTCTACCTTTTTGAGGAAAGGGGTGTCTATCTTCTTTCAACAAGTCACTTGATTCTCATCAAATATTTCGACCCAGCGCAAATCAGTCACGCTGTATGCGGAAATCTGAAACATGACGCAGAGTCAGAAAATGTAATCATCCCAATTTATGAATGACAAACACTATTGTCCGTTTTACACTATTACACTAAAAAGATTATATGTTTTGAATCTACATAATCGGCATATATATATAGATCTCAGCGTTGATGACCACATTAAAGACTACACCACATCAAATCAAATATGGTAGATGTAAATATAGTGTCTAGTCGCGACCAAGTAGGCTCATCAAGACCAATGTCGGTGTTAAATTAGTACCCGGGGTAGGTGCATATTGATTTTTTAACTAAACTCACGAAAACACGCCACCAAATGCGTATTTACAGTTGGAGGACGACACTTATTGACAAACTATGAAGGTTTATCTTACCTTTTTGAGGAATCAGGTGTCGATCGTCTTTCAACAAGTCAGTTGATTCTCATCAAATATTTCGACTAGCGTAAGTCAGGTGCCGTTGAGGAAATCTAAAACATGACGCAGAGTCAGACAATGATATTATCCCATTTGACGTATAATAAGCACCATTGTCCGTTTTACACAGCAAAGAGAGAAGTTTCAATGATAAATTATATGTTTTGGATCTACAAACTCGGGATATATACAAACTAAGAAGGCCCGGCAAGACCAACTTAGCCGTGAAATTGCTACCTGTGGTAGTTTTTCAATTCATTGGTTGGAAGTGGGCGGAGTTTGCGTGACAAAACCCGAATACTATTCGCATTTACTTACGCCATTCAATGCATTAAGTTTTTAAACAAGATCAGTGGCTGTTTTCAAGTTGGCCACATCAATAGATTGGCGTTGATAGAGCGCTCCTAATTCAAAGCGAAAGCTACCTTTGAGTAATTATTTTAAGTTGAACTCAACAGGAACAAAATCAGAAAAAGCTGAAAACGCATATGTATGAGTGGGTTGACTGCGCTATCAGGCAAATATGAGGGTTTGTCTTACCTTTTGGATAATTGAGGTGGCGATCTTCTTTCAACGAGGCACTTCGTTCTCTTTGCAATTACTTTGATCAAGTGAATGAGAGCAAGAGGAGTGTTCGGGCAGCAGATCTTGTCCGAATGAACCGACCACGTATATCTCAAGGTATATGTATCTTACCAGCCGCGCTGACAAACGACATCTCGAGTATCTCTCATCTGCTCATTAATACACAGGGACCGTCTCAGGGTTATCACTAAGGTCATCATGAAGACCCCACACATACTGAAATGTTGCATAAATGGGTAACATTGATGGCTGTGTCGCCAGGTAGGTCTTTAATGATGGTGAAATAGCGGCATGACAGACAAGCCAAATACAACCGGTCCTTGACTCTCATTCATTGCTGCGCACGTATCCACCTCAGGCCACTTTCCTCGCCCCTGACGGTTGTTGACGATCTTTTATCGCCATCTACAGTGCAGACAGGAAGGATCGAGACTGTGAGAGTCAATATTTGTGTGCTGCTAGTTCTACCCCTGAACGGCCACTTTATCTACTAAACATTTTAGGAAAATAAATCCGACCCATTCGTATACTTGGCCATTAAAAAAGAAATAGCGACCCATTGCTAAACTGACAGTCATAAATACCTTCCTATTCGTAGAGCGAAAAGACACCAAAAACAGCGGCAAGACCCTATACTAACCTTCACATAGGGAGAACATCCCTATATCCCCGAGGGTAGGTAAGGAGGAGGGGTGACGGGTGGTTGTATGCATTTGATAATGCAGAAGCGATCAGCGATACGTAGCAGTTGCTAGAGGCCCGGTAGTCGTTATCTCGTTATCTGCGTTATGCAGGCGCTTGGTCTCGTCCATTATGAACACACAACCTAGCTCGCATGCAGTAGCTTAATGCATACTATAGGGCTTAGTATAGGGGGCGTAATGATGTCAGAATTGACCATATATATTATTTCAGGTGAGAGTTGTGAGTCGGCACCCCATTTATATTCCCTACCCATACCTATCCCTACCCATGCACCATCATTTTTGCCATTTTCGTCGATTCGACGTTGATGGATCGATCCACAGCTTTCTATGTGGATACAACATTGTGGAATCCACATGGATTTTACGTAGATATTGGTGGATCCATCTATCCACTTAAATTCCACATGATTCCCACTTGTTGCGCCCAACATCTGACCACATATAGAGACAGGATTAATCCTGGGCTGGTGCAAAGTGCATTTTATTGTCATTGTTGTATTAAATGTGACACATTTTGTTCTTAATATAGTTTTCATTGTTTCACAAACAGCATGGTAACATCGCGACAAGGTACTGCTCTAATGTTCAGCCTTTACGGAACAACAATCCGCCTGAGGTGTGTCATCAATTAAGGAATGTTTTGGGTGCCCGCTGATATTGCTGTTACAATTGCCAGATTTAACCCCATCACCGTGAGAAAATCATTTTCAACTGCGTAAGCAGAAGTTGACACACTTGCAGGTGATCTACGTCAAGTGCCCTACCTGGACGCTGTGAAGTCGTTTGATCAAAGGTCCGGAAGTGCATATTGGGGTCTGTGTGATAAATATCGCTTTCAACAGACAGCACTTGTGAATACCTGTCATCTGGGATGCATTTTGTTGGACAGTAGCCTTAAGCCGTGAGTTAGGAGTAGGTCTCCCCTGAGGGATGTTTCAATAGACACTGCTGAATATTCATACACTAGAGACCCACATCATAGAAACACTGACCACTATCCCGATTGCATTATAACGATTCTGAGTGGAGTTACTCTGACATCATGTATTCATTTCAATAAATAAATTGAACAGATCTATGTTTTAATAAGGTCATACAGTCACACTTACAATTACAGAGCATAATTAAATTAATATCATTGACATCTTTATTAACATAACCACCATCAACATCATCATCTTCAATATGTTTTGAATCTACATATTTCGGATAGACGTGGTATCAATGCTGTTGAACCTAATTAAAATTTATTTCATTGACATCTTTATTAACTTAACCACCATCAACACCATTATGTTCATAAATATTATAATAATTCATCATTTTTGTCATCATCTTCAATATCCTGATACGACCTATGGTGTTTTAGGGGACAATCAACTCTGTTCTTACCTTCAACTTTACCTTTTTACCCACGTTTTACCCACCTCAAACGTTTTCCCACCATATACTCCTCGCCCCGGAAAGCTAGTTGTGAAAGCGCTCTATTACAGATTACGGATGTCAATTAGACTACCGATTTCGTTCCTATTTTGTCAAATAACTTGCTATTTCGGGTTTAAAAAGGCGGGTCCAATGCATGAGCGCGAGTTATGCAGATTTACGAGTAGTCAACAACAGATAGCGCTGAACAAAGGCCGCCTCTACTCTCTGATCGCCTTCACTATGTCATTTTGTCAAATTTTCGATTGCTAATAAGATAGTAAATATCAGATCGATAGTCATACAAATTAGCTGAGTTGTTGACATCAACAGCGCAATTGAAATCTAATTGCATTGGCTTAATGGCGCTACAAGCCCACGTTTATATTATTCAAACGTATCTGTGAATAAATGTATATTGATGATTATACCATACAGAGCGAATGCCAGAGAGCGACTAGCACATCTTCAAGCTAGGACTGATAATTTAAAGAGTGCACCTCATTAATATTGTCATATATGGAATGTGGGGTGTATGCTATATTTTCCTCGTCATTGTATTTAAAGCAGAATGTTTTATAGTATATATTTACCCCACGTTGTAATATCTCAACTCGCACCACATTCCAGTGTATTCGAGTCACGGCCTCTTTGGTGATAAACCTCAAATGAAGAGTTCGGTTTATGTCTTGGTCGATCAGCTTTATGTTAGGATCGTTAAACACATATATCGCTGAAGAAAAGCATTCAAAGTTAGTATGCACTAAACTGCTTTATTGCCTACCTTATGGGCGACGCTTGACATCAGCCCGTGTTATACGATGTGTGCTAGTTTTGTCACAAACATTCCTGAATATTTCCACTGAGATCAAACGATTTCATGTAGACATAAACCGAATGATTATAACAGGGATCACTGCTCCGTTGCATTTTTAGTCTTCTTGAGTAAGTTATGTATGTCGGCACATAAGAGCAGTTGAATGTTCTGGTCAACATTACAGCGAAAAAATTACATTGTTTGTGCAGCCTACCATACTCGCTCTGGTCATATAATAGATGAAAGTGACAGCTAAAACAGTCATTCATTCCCCCGTAGTATTTATTATTCAGCGACGGTTAATTCAATGGATGGTAACACCATCAACTTTATCGCAGGTAAAATGCAATATACAGTGCTGTAATATAGCGTGCAATCTATATATACTCTCTACAACATACACATCACCTGTATATTCACTGTAGCCCAGATAACATATCCTCTACACCCAGAATTAGTCCAGCAACCTATCATTAAATACTCAGATAATAAATATCAAACCAATTAGAGAAAAACACTAAAACTAGAGTCGGCAAGAACGCCATACACATCTTCCATGGTATTCCTGGACGACCAGCAATACGGTATCCTATTACACAAACAAATGTGATAGATGTCACAGCTGCAGCCCCTTAGATGCTTTCAATGACCCCTTAGCATATGTTTTAAATGACCCCTTAACCAAGTCAATACAGTCTTAAACACTTGGTGGTTTACCGGGATGGCAAAAACGCCAACGACGTGTCCTTCCAACGACAACCCTCAGAGTTACACAGACCTGCACACACACACACGGTATCAACCGTCATAGGTCGATTACGTAAGGTTTTGCCTACTAGAGTCGGCACAAGCGCCAACGGCATGTCTTCCAACAAAAAGTCTGGACGACCTGCAATATATATCAACAATATTACACAAACAAATGTTATCTCTAAACAAAATGTTTTCTCTAAACAAAAAATATATATGAAATATATATATATATATATATATATATATATATATATATATATATATATATATATATATATATATATATATATATATATATCTGTGCGTGTGTTTGTTTGTGTTTGAGTGTGTTCGTGTGTGTGAAAGTACATATTGATTATTTCAGGGAAGAAAGATGTTCTGAACGCCGAACGTGCGAACGGATGGGACAAAATTTATGAATGAGCAGCGCAAGTTCCAATGGGCTGTGCTGCGAACTCTTAATTGTACTCGAAATGTCAAATATCGTACATATATAAATATACATATATATATACATATATATATGTATATATATCAGACTTCCCGAAAGCCGTCGGTCCGACGGACACGACCGGCAAATTTTGATACGGTCCGACGATTTCTAAACAGAAATCGGTCCCACTGCTCGGCTTTTAAAATACCCGGTAATCGGGTTTTAGCATGAAGGCGTTAGAAAAAAGTAAAACGTGTATTCATTGGTCGCTTTCGGCACAGTGCCCGTACAAAAACCTATCGTTGTGCATGTTACTCACTACCAATCGTTCTCGCAGCTATGGCGTCGCTGAAGTTTTACGTTTCGGTCTGACAGATTTTCTTTCGGTCTGACATATTTATGTATCTTGTCAGACCGAATGTCCGACACTTTTTTTTAACTTTCGGGAAGTCTGTTTAATATATATAAATGTATATATGTGTGTATGTATATGCTGTTATAATTCTATATGCATGTATATATATATATATATATATATATATATATATATATATATATATATATATATATATATATATATATATATATATATATATATATATATATATATATATATATATATGCATATATGAATATAACAACACATATACACACGCACGCGCACACACATATAAATACACACAAGCGCCAGAGGCATGTCTTCCAACTGGACGACCAGCAAAACAGTACCAACATTATAACGCAAATAATATTATCTCTAAACAAAAAAATATATAATATATATATATATATATATATATATATATATATATATATATATATAGATAGATATATATATATATATATATATATATATATATATATATATATATATATATATATATATATATATATATATATATATATATATATATACCTGTATAAATATATGTTTATATACATGTATTTATATATATTTATTTATATATTCATACATGTCTAAATGTATATTTATATATATATGTATATATATGTATGTATATATATATGCATATATACATATTTTATATATTTTTATAAAAAAAAATATTTTATTTATATATCTATGTACATATGTATATTTATATATACGTATATGTGATGTCGTAAACAGTTTTACTTAATTTTACCCTCTCTACATTTAAGCATGTTACCCGTCAGTTATTCCTTAAGCCCGACTTAACTACCTCATTAAGGGGCGACCTCATTGATGATCCTGCTAGAAGCCTCTGAGCCTCTCTGCCCCCAAAAGTAACAGGATATAAAAGGGAGGGAACACACGCTAACAAGTGAGTTCACCGACCATATTTAAATATCATCCTTATCGGCCACGTTTATTAAATAAAGAATTTATCCTGTATTAAGAAGAATCAAAATATATTTCATCCTTTTCGGCTCTACAACGTCGTTTGTGTCTTTAAATCATCACGTCTTCAAAGTCGACAAAACCAAGCTCGACACCTGGTGTATATGTATATATATATATATATATATATATATATATATATATATATATATATATATATATATATATATATATATATATATATATATATATATATATATATATATATATATATATATATATATATATATATACGTATATAAACACACACACTTATAAATATACGTTGGAAGACATGATAATGAGTCACCACTTTTCTTACACAGGACAGAAGGTGTATTGGCATGGGGTATTACTCAGGATAAGAACTGTACCCAGGGCACCAAATGTAACCAAGGCAACAACTGTACCCAGGGTTACAATCGTATCGACGGTAACAACTGCACTAAGAGTTATAACTTTAATCAGGGTAATTACCATATCAAGAGTAATAAGTAACAATACAAATATATCCTTCTTCACCAGGGTCACAACAGTACAATGTATACAAACTGTACGGAGGGGTAGCAACTGTTTAGAGTTGTAACTGTACCAAATGTACCAACTTTATGTAACGAGTGTACCAAGAGCAACAACTGCACAGCAACAAAATACAGTGTAATACCTGTACCAAGGATAACAACTGTACACAATAAAATAAATGTGCCGAATATAGCAGATGTCCGAGCGCAAAGGCTGTACCAGTGATACTAAACTTGATATTTTCGCTATTTATATGCCTATTGTGTGATGTGTATTAGCAGTGGAAAGGTTATGTGAAACAAAATTTGTCTTGCTCTCATTAATCACAATGACGTCAACGCAGTATATACATGCGATTTAGTTTATTATATGGTAGCGTCAACTAACATTGGCTGTGTGGTAGGAAAGCGATCATCGCAGAGCCACTTGGAGTGAGCTATAAACTCCTTGATAAAGCTCCTTTAAAAAGGGCCACTTGAGAGTACAAATATTCAGAGCACTGTTTTCCCGACGTTGCGTGGGTTTGTGCATACATTGATTGAGTAAAAAGAGTTGCTGACTTCTCAAGAAGTGCCATTTTATTTGAAAAAAATTTACTGGTGATGTCAACCGTATGAAGACAATTTTATGAATGTCGATGACGTCACTTCCGGTACAAAGGAATCAAATTTAAAACGGAACTGAAATCTGAAGTAACGCAGCGTTTCCTCTTCGTAGTATCGTAAATTGGTTTCCACTCGAAGGAAGCCCATTTAATTCTGAATATATAGATCAAATACATTGTATTGTAAATCATCTACAGTTTTCTCACCAACAAAGCATGTAGGACCGTACGAGTCACTTCTGCTGGATTTTCTCTGTAGTAAGTTAGAATAATACTTCTAAACCTACAAAATGAACATATTCGGTAAGTAAGAATGGTACCGCAAAGAAATCAAAATGAACACGTAAGTTAGAATGTACTACAAAGGAAACAGTAGTACGTTAGAATGGTATCACGATGCTTAGTGGAACCACTAAGCGGACAAAAGTAGTAAGTTAAGATGAACATATGCAATAACGATGTATTTCAGTAAAAAAAACATATAGTGTAACATCATATGCTATCACGATGCAGATGCAGCAGTTAATCATAACACGACAGTACAGTAGTATCATATCACGATGCATGCAGTATGATAACAGTGCAGTAACAGTAGTGTATCAAATCATGCAGTCACGAGTGTAACAGTAGTGTATCATATCACGATGCAGTAACAGTAGTATATCATGTCACGATGCAGTATCAGTAGTTTATCATTTCACGGTATAATGCACAGCTAGCAGGTTTCAAGTCTAGTGTACTATCTGTCGACAGCAGCTCTGTTGACGATGAGTGTAGTGGGACGAAAATATCGACACAAAAACGTGAATATTAGGGCTGATTATGGTAATAGTGACGTATTTGATTATACAGCATGAAGCAATAGCTGATGATATTGATGAGGACGACAATGATGATGTTTTGGATAATATGAGGATTGTGGTAATGATGACGAGGAAGAAGATGATGATAATGACGACGATGATGTCATTGATGATGATGATGATGATGATGATGATGATGATGATGATGATGATGATGATGATGATGATGATGATGATGTTTACTGAATCCGTTTTCTAATTCAGCTGCAATATGCTTAATTCACGGTGAGAGCTCCATCCTTAAACGAAATACGTATTGTATAATACATTGCAGATGAGGTATCCTTGCAATATCTGCCATGACCGATCGTTGCTACCAGAAGCCCCTACACAGTTCTAATGCTGGGTATGGCTAGCGAACGCCCAAAAAGTGTGGTTGTTCCTTCAAATAATGCATTCACAGTAGAAGGGCATGAATATTATTATCATTATTATCATCATCATTGTTATTTTTATCATCGAGCATTCGCCAACAGGAGAGTGAAGCTCCCACAAGTCGACAGTATATTAACACAGGCGTGCTGTAAGTAGATCGAGCACATTGCTCGAACTCTGTCACTCCCTGAACACACACCATACATACCGCTCGTCACTGAACGAACCCTTCCTCAACACCGGATTTCATATAAACCTCAACCTGTCATTGATCCTCTATCACTGTTTCTACCTCCAGGCGATGGTCGCTTACAGTCACTCATGAACACATACCACATGAAGACTAGATACCAACCTGAAAAAAAAAAATAGGAGCTGGAGAAAGATATCGTCGAAACCTTCTTATGACTTATATGTGTAAACAAATAACTTTGTCCAACATGGTATTTCGGCCATTATATGCAAACCCTGACGATATTTACATCATATATCACCTTTGATATATGGTCAATGCGGTATAGTGCAAGTAACGTCTTTTTCGACTCCCTAATCGAAGTTTAATTATGTGTATATCAGCTTATGATACACGTTTCCAACAACACTTTCGTCCATTGATGTCATTTAGTGGGTTTTTTCCAATATTTCCCTCGATTTTTTGGACCGTTTTGGCAAATGTGCAAAAATTGACGGCCATCGGCTCCTGCGTTTGTGACGTAATATGTCACCGTCCTGTCGATAGCGTGGTTTTTTCCTTGTTTGTTTACATGGGAACTGTGGTAGGTTTCAGCATAATCGTATTTTATCCTGTCATCGTGTACATCATAAACTGCAACGCATCAAATCATTTCACGTGGCTTGGAGCAATTGTTCGCTTAGAATATATTAAATTGTTATAGCTTCTATTATGTAGTGTGAAAACGTCAACCCAAGGGGACCGAGCGATAATACAGGCAGTGCTGCACCTCAATTTCACGCCCGTTTCATAGTTATCATTATACATGTAATGCTTATTCATTTATGCTCACAACTACCAAAAATGTCTGGTTCTTATTGACTTTGTCTATGATGAAGGAAATAACAAATATATATACCAGTCTAACATTAATATTGTTGTTTAACATCACCTTCAACATCAGAGGTCACATCGTGACGGTAACCTAAGATGATGGGCCGGCAGCTGTGGTCTAGCAGCGTGGGTGTTTGTCTTGTTGCCCAAATGTGGCAAGTTCAAATCCCACAGTGTGCTATGCACGGTGGTGCCGTTTGGGCGATAGCATCTTAAACTCCAATGTCTGTTCGTCATCATACATCACCAGTTTGAAATGACCTTTGATGTTGAAAGTGAATTTCAACACCAATACTTACCATTTATTTTTTGTAAGTAAGGGGATAAGGAATAGTTATGTCCTTGTGCACCTGTTGACAGACAGGTAAAATGAAATGTTACAAGCTTGACTTAGCTGACGCCAAAGCTGAAAAATAAACAGGGCTTAGATATTACTGTAAAACGAAGCAAATATCAACAGAACAACCACCAATATAATGCTGTTTTTCCTGTGTCTTTATTTTTAATTGTAATTGCATGTTTGACTGTCTCAGGTGAGATAGTCTGTTTTTACATCATTATGTATTTAGCAATAAGTGCTGTAACTTTTAACTGATAGCTTTGCGTTTGTATTTGAATGTTGACATTGTAAAATTGTCAATGGACAATTGCAAATTCTGACCACTTTCTCAAGCGGACAAGTGATAGCTAGAGTTGCAGTACTTGAAACAGGCTACCGATAAGCAAAACAAAATTGCACAGTAAAAGTGCATTTCCTAAAACATCATCATAATTCTGTTGTGGAAACAATTCATTAACCAATGCTCTACTAGTCCAATCCCCGGCTATTTTTATGCTATTTGTAAAATCAGATTTCATTTTGTTATTACGGGACATGAACTAAATATCAATCATAGAGTGTGGTAGACAATAACAGATATCTGCATCCGGATTTCCAGCAATAAGAAAATGATTTCGCTTCGGCTGCATATTTTTGAAAGAAATGGTTGGGACTGCCGATATTGAAAAAGAGGTTATTTCATCAGCTACACAAACGGAAATTTAGTAGGAGTACCAAAAAATTGACTAAAATGTAACTTTGAATGTGCTTGCGACGAGCCCCCTGCTCTACTCAACAACTCATTCACATTTTCCCGAGCTTTTGGCCAACCTTTACTTTATTGAATTTGATCAGGTGGATTGCTGACAAGGCTCGAGAATAAATTAAGCAAAAAGGCAAGTGGAGAGATCACGTACACAATTAGGAATGTACTCATACAAACTTGGGAATGAATATTTCATAAGTATAAAGGGTAGTTTAGCGATAAGAATCAGTGTGGGGTCATGTAAGGTATTGGGTTATAGTAATGGCAGGGATTAAGATGGTTCAGCGATGAGAATCAGAGTGGGGTCATGGATTAGGGTGGCTAAGCACAGTTGGTATTATGGTGTCCTCAATGTGCTTACAGTTACGCTAAGAGGCCTCACTCTAATTGACTTATGGGGTGGGCGCGTTAGGCAGTTTCTAGCACGCCCACGCTACCAGCAAATCAACAAATGCACATCGGACTATTGTTTACAGGGTAACACGATTCCTGCGCTGTCTAACCGACGGGTTTAATTAAGTGTGTCGTAGGATACAAAATATCGCTGTACTTTTTTAATGTGATATTGTTGAAAAATATTGGCCTGTTTAGAACAACCATCAAAGGATAAGTGTCATTATAGCTGGTTTAACTTTCGTGTCTTTGTGGCGAACTTCTGAAAAAGTCCTCTCTCCACTACCCAAATTGCAAATCCTGGCTACGGGCCTGAATGACTGAGTGAGCTTTCTCACTTCGCTCGGGTGCTATAGTGGTTGGTGCCGCACGCGCGAGACGCCGTACTGGCTAGGGGCCGAAGTAGTCAAGGTACAATATCGACCGGCTACCATCGCGCTAATGCCTTTTGCGTTTTCTAATTTGGAAATACAACTTTTAAGAATTCCATGAAAATTTTCTTTTGCTCTAGTCCTTTCATTTTGGACTACTGGTTAGTTTGTGACGGTATGAATTTCACCTTTTATTAGGATACATTGACAGAAGCCTATCTTTCTCGACTTGTACCAATATGCTTATTATCGCTCAATCAGATCGTGTTTCGATTTCTCGTATCGGAATGTTTGTAACCTTGAAATTCTAATGGCCCTAAAAATGTTCTACCACCCCTGCATTTTCAGTTATAAATAATAGTTAAAAACAAAAATGTGCACCTTTTTGTTGTTCTTTAATATTTTAATCTTATTGTACATAACTAGTTGTTGGTTATATAACTCATTGAGTAAATTCAACATTCAAATCAATATTAACAAAACTTACAAAAAGCACGCATTTTATTCAATAAGGTCAACAGCCCAATTTGCCTACACACACACATACTCTTCCTTTTCGTCATCTACATCATCACTTATATCTAGTCTGGGACATCTCAGTCCTGTGGGCAAGCCATCTTCAGAAATTTTGTACTGTTAAAAAATCACATTGCTTTTAATGTTTTATGTAGGTATGCTTACTGACGGCTTAGAATTCAACTTGGAAGAAACACTTAAAAAAAACATGCCACGCGTTACGTATGTCATACAACTGTTAATGGGTCTGCAATCACACATCAGACATGAAATAAAAGACATGAGGTGTTCGCGAAGAAAACCTCGTGCCCGTATGGGTGATGTAATGTCTTTCTGTCGCGTCACTTACAAATGTTACTGGCGCAAGAAGAGTTGACTTGCCTACTTTCATAGTTGCATTAAGTTTGTTTTGTTGTGGCTATTATGATTCTAAATAATCACTGCAAATGATATTGTATGCGTGAATCCAGCTTCTTTGCATAACCTGGATTTTATCTCAATTCTTATATTAACCATTTACAGATGATACATGGTAAACCAAATAAATGAATTAAAATATAAATGCCTTCATGCGATGGAAAAATGGTTACATAAAATTTGTTAACAGACAGTAAATGGGGAGTCTCGTTAAATCGTTGTTGCCCAGTGACTGTTCGACTTATTAAGGTCAGTAGGTGTTTGTTGTATGCAAATATGAGAGGCTGCCATTAGATAGCTTAGAAGGGAGTGGGGTGGGGTGGCTTGATGTCCGTGTTGTTGTCTTCACACCAGATACCATGATGGGTAAAAATTATACACTGACTGCAGCCAGCTGATTCTTGATATATGAATTATAAAGTCTTCACAAACAATCAAGGTATGTTAGTTGTATAACTCTTTCTGTAAGCCTATCTATGCCATCGGTTTATTCAACAGTTTACTTTCAGTTTATATACCATAGGTCAATAAATTATGCAAGACATGATAGTATACAGCGGGTAAGCTTTCTTATCTCGTGTGTTCGTCGGGTTTATAGTTCAAGCGGCGCTTAATCACACTAGCCCCATTGCTGTTGTAGTGAACTGTGTGCGAGGTGTTAGCGCGACAAAATCTACCCTCCAGCCGGGTGGATGTGATTATTAACCCGCCCGACTGAAATTTCACTGCCCTGCCCTAGTCTACGCTCATTGCGTTATTGTGATGCACCATCTAGTTTACACTCATCACCGTTATTGTGATGCACTATCTAGTTTACACTCATCAGTATTATTGTGATGAACTATCTAGTCTACACTCATCTCTGTCATTGTGATGAACTATCTAGTCTACACTCATCTCTGTCATTGTGATGCACTATCTAGTCTACACTCATCGCTGTCATTGTGATGCACTATCTAGTCTACACTCATCTCTGTCATTGTGATACACTATCTAGTCTACACTCAACGCTGTTATTGTGATGCACTATCTAGTCTACACTCATCTCGCTGTCGTTGTGATGCACTATCTAGTGTGATCTGTCATTGTGATACACACTACATCTATTGTGATGCACTATCTACACATCATCGCTGTTATTGTGTGCACTATGTCTACACTATCTAGTCTACACTCATCGTTATAGTGATTCCTTGTCTAGGTGGGGGTCCACTGATATTTCGCTGCCGGACTCCACTGATATTATGCTGCTAGAATATTCTGATATTATGCTGCCAGAAAGCTGATATTACGTTTCCCCAGAAATTGTTCAAGAATATTGACTGATATACGCAAGTATTATGCTGGTCTGCTTATCACATACATTTTGATATGCGTAAATGCTTAGCTATCATTCCCACATTATACTTGGCCTGAGGGCTATGCAAACCAAAAAAAGGACCTTGCAAGTTCAAGAAATCTGTCATTGGTGAGCTGATATAAAGCAAGCTAGCTGTCCACTGTTTAACCCACGGAAATAGCTTTTAATGGCCAAGTTCCCATATGAAGTGTACTAGGTGCCCCAAACACACAGTCCCCTATTATGTTGATTGCGTGTGATCTCTCAGCAAGGTTGTCCTGTGATCTCTCAACAGCTGTCTCCTGTGATCCCTCAACTGGTGTCTCCTGAGATCTCACTACAGCTGTCACCTATGACTTCTCAAAAGCTGTCTCCTGTGATCTCACAACCATTGTCTCTTGTGATCCCTCAACTGGTGTCTCCTGAGATCTCACTACAGCTGTCTCCTATGACTTCTCAACAGCTGTCTCCTGTGATCTCTCAACAGCAGTCTCCTGAGATCTAACAACAAGAGTATCCTGTGATCCCTTAACTGGTGTCTCCTGTGATCTCTCAACAGATGTCTCCTGTGATCCCTCAACTGGTGTCTCCTGTGATCTCTCAACAGATGTCTCCTGTGATCCCTCAACTGGTGTCTCCTTAGATCTCTCAACAGATGTCTCCTATGATCCCTCAACAGCTGTCTCCTGTGATTTCTCAATTTGTATCACAGGTGTCCTGTGATCACTCAACAAGGGTGTGTCCTTTGATCTCTCAACAGGTGTCCTGTGATCTCTCAGCAAGAGTGTCCAGGGATCTATCAATGGGTGTCTCCTGAGATCTCTCTACAGGTGTCCTGTGATCTCTCAGCAATAGTGTCCGGTGATCTATCAACAGGAGTCTCCTGTGATCTCCCGACAGGTGTCTGCTGTGATCTCTCGACAGGTGTCTGCTGTGATCTCTTGACAGGAGCCTCCTGTGATCTCTCAACAAGGCTCAGGTTGTTAGCTATGCAATCCGTCACAAGAGTGAGGACTTTACCTGATGACTTGATAGCCAGCTTGCTTGAGAAAAAGATGAGTTATCTCAGTTATGATCTGATATGCTTGCACTCACAACTTTAGACAAGCTGAATAGATAAAGATGAATATAGCATGTAGCCACTAGATAAAGATGATTTATTTTATTAAGAAGAATTTTATAGCAGTGAAAAACCAATGTCTAATAGAATGATTTGTCTGCTATGATCTCAGACCCAAGGACTCTTGTTGACTGTTCGTCATTACCTTATGTTTCCTTATGTTGATTATGATGTGGGTTCTGAAAGCAACTATTACGTATGCCTTAAGTTATCAATCTGTCAAGTTAATGTTGATTTTTAACAAATAACAAATAAAAAGATTGTCTTAGATCTTAACATAGCTAATACGTGAGGTAAAAGGCACAATAATAATTATTGAACGCAGGGATTTTGTTGTTCTATGAGCTATTTTCTGGCTCTGAATATCTAATATATCTGACTGAGTTATTTTCAAGCTTGTAACATTTTCTGCCGACTGAATTTGAGTCGTCAGAAATTGTCTTGTTCATGTGAGAGTGTTTTTATTTGTTATTTCATATCTGGACCTAAATCATTGCAACTAACAAATATCCGTGGCAAATAAGCGAATGACAAAAATGTGGCAACCCAATACAAAGCAATAACAGATAATAGAGTGAAGGTCATTAAGTTTCTTTGGATTTTTCTCATGGTGAGACTGGCACAGTTCAGGCATTGCTGGATGAACTTTTAAAGTTACAATTAACAATAATGTCAAGTATGTCATATATCTGCAATGAATCATTGTGATTCTCCATGGTAACTTGTTTTGAGGAGAATCAACAGTGTAAGCTTTGTGTAAGAAGTGAATCATTGTCATTTATTTGGTGAATTTCATATCTAGAGGTCAGGCATTGAATAACCCTGGTTCTATCTTCATTCTGTTATGTTTCTAATGGTAATTAAACCATTTTGCTTTATTATGTACTTTTTACCAAACAGTGAAAATTTGAAGTGTACGAGTTCAATTGCAATATGAGGTTAGTTATAAACTTATATATAGTGTTAAAATGCTTTCAATGAAATGCTTCCATGGCAAACTTTTCATATGGGAGACGAATGGTGAGTATATGCATCTCTGTCTTGTGTGGGGATAGATGATTAACTGATATAGATATAGATATAGATATATATATATATATATATATATATATATATATATATATATATATATATATATATATATATATATATATATATATATATATATATATATATATATATATATAGATATATATAGATATATATATAGTTAGTTCACTCACAGATATTTCCTCCACCGGTTATTTCCTGAATGCATTGGAACCAAACCGACTTTTGTTGATCCACATATACAACAGATGTAAGATTTTGCTTTGATTGATCATAACACAGGTTGACGCCTCAATGCAGATGGTCAATTGAGGAACCTGTACTCTTCCGGGGTGATTATTCTTAGTCGATGAACCTCTCTCTACTGATGGAAAGGAGGTATTTGTTAATAATTTTCTTTTCATTGTTAATTCTTGTACATAAGCGTATATAGATATGGTACATATTTATATTTTCAACATGCATATTGTATTTTGGCCAAAATGTTTAGAAGAAAATAAACCAAGTGTAGAATGTGATTTTGTGCAAATATTTTGTGACAGATTGGTTTCATTTAATTGATTGATATTGTCTTATGCTAGGATTTTTGCTTAACGTTTGTGATTGTTCAATACTTTACAATGTTATCATCATTTTCATTTCTGAATATGAAAAATGCTTGATTTTGGTTTGTCATGATGTGTTTTATGTGAAGGCTTGTGCCTCGTGATTGTTGTTCTCTGTGGTTTTTCCATATCTCATGCACCAAGTTGTTAAATTGCAGCCTAGCAGGAGCGACCATCCAATCACATGGGCTGCTCGGGTCATGTGGTCTGTCCTCTTCGGTATCTCTATTGGGAAACTTAGCACCAAAACGTTTTCATCACACCACCTCTCCTGTCTCCTCCCAAGCTTTAATTGCACTATTTGGGTTTGGGCCGTATTCTGGTCGCCACTTTGCTACCAACAGACATCTGATTTTACCGCCTGTTGCGGATAATGTTTGGCACATTCAGCAGCCGCCTCGTTTACCATTATAAACGGTGATGGGAAGTGAGTGATGTTGGGTGGTGATAGGAGAGCAGACAGCCCTGGGCACTCAGCCAAGTATGACTCTTACACTATGGTTGAGTTGAATGCCAATTCAGTCCTTGATGATCAACTTGTACAGGTCAATATGTGATTCAACAACATGAATGAGAGATTGTGAGACTTTGAAGCGTTTGATAACAATTACTCCAGTAATGTGCCCTGCATGCTGCTGAGTAATGAATGTGGTGGTAGCAACCACGTGGAATTAGAAGGATGGAAAAAGATCTCTACAGTTACTGAAACATGGCTGCAGATAGACAAAGCTATGTGATTAAAAATTAAGTCTTATTTGATGACTTGGTCATTACTGATTTAAAAACACTCGTGATACAATGTTGGATTTCTGTTTGTACAATCCAGGCAGGTGTAGAATCTGGTACAGACACAGCACCAGTATGGTATGTGGCTAGTTGCTAGAGGTTTGTGACAATACTTTCACTAAGAACACATATATTGTTCAACTAATATAAAAACTCAATGTATAGAATAATATGATATAGCAGTTGTTTTGTCCTTGTTTGAGCAGGTCTTGGGAAAGAGATTGGATGACTTGGCTAGAGTACGTCATTGATTCATAAAAAGACGATGAATTCCAAGGATGATAATCCATCTGTGTTGGACGGCTGCCTCTACAGTGGATGGAGACTCAGATAGGATGAGACTACTGACCAACCCGTTCCCCATGGTGGACATGGCTGAGTTGTCCGGCCGTAATCAGACCTCATTTGATGAATCGTTCCAATGCCTAATCCGCTATTTGCCCCCAAAATGATTGTATTCTCACTTTATTGAATGAAATGCATGCAAATATTCTTCACTCAAATTAAATTTCAAGATTGAAACCTTACACAATGATGCTATTGCATTGCTTGTAGATTGCAAATAGCAGTTCTTCATTATAATGGGAACGCTGGAAGAGCCCAGGCCAGGAAAGGTACAAGGAGGCTTATGTGTTGTGATTTCAGCATCAACACAGGCATCATGTGGTGAATATTGGTTTGAATAGTGTTTACTCATCTGGCATCTGTAGTATTATGATGCAATCATTATAACCAAGTGAAGAATAGTGCATGAAATATGTTTTTATAAATTTTGATTAACATCTCCATACATTGCTATGGTGACTATATTATTGAACAGCAGTATAATAATATATAATTGATTAACATAATGATTGTGAATCCATAATCCTGATATTGTGACCAGCTGATTTCTGTGTGGAAGGTATGTTGACATCTTGCTGAGAGCTGCTCTAAACCATTGCAGCAAAACAAATGGCGAGCACCTTTTCTACCTACAACAATTGCACTTGAAATTCCTCCTATGCTGTGTTCAGAGTATGAAAGACCGAACACAAAATGAGCTGTAAAGATCCATATGACAAGATTTTCAAGGTGAATATCTGGCACAATCAGCACACATACATGGTGAATCGCCTGTAATACTGTGCTGAAATCTTTGAATCACTATATCAACATTTCGGTTATTGAAATCGAGCTAGTCTAACATGGTTTTTTTATGCATGTCACTGTTTAATCTTTACCTTCAACACCCTAGTCCCCCATGGAGCACCCTGTTCCCCCGGAACATCCTGTTCCCCCGGAACACCTTGTTCCCCCAAAACCCCAGGGAACAGGGTGTTTTGGGGGTGCAACGTGTATAGATTTTGTTGATACTATAACCAGAGCGCCTCGTTCCCCCACAGAGTACCTCTTTTCTCTGAAAACCCTGTTTCCCCAGAACAACCTGCTCTCATGGATGTGCTTTGTTCTCCTGGAGAACCCTGCTCCCTCAGAACATGCTGTTTACTCAATACATACACCCTGTTCCCCCAGATTACTTTGTTTCCCTTGAGAACCCTGTTCCTCCAGAAAACCCTATTCCCCTAGAGCACCCTGTTCCACTGGGTGTGCTTTGTTCTCTTGGAGAACTTTGCTCCCTCAGAATACCCTGTTGCTCCAGAACACCCTGTTCCCCCAGGACACCCTGTTTCCCTGGATGAACCTGTTTCCCCAAAATACCCTGTTCCCTCATAACACCCTGTTCCTTCAGAACACCCTGTTCCCCCAGAACACCCTGTTCCCCCAGAACACCATGTTCCCCCAGAACATCATGTTTCTCCAAAACACCTTGTTCCCCCAGAGCACCCTGTTCAACCATTACTTGAGCTGTGAATACTGGTACCCTCACTGGAGGGTGTAGTGTATGATGTGTTATATGTTGTCAGGGGTATGCATGCACGGCACTTAACGTGGTTATACTATTACATGAGCCAGTGTCGTGTGAATCTATTAATGACAAATTACATTAGGCCTGTAACATGTGGATGATATGGAAATAATGATATGCTGCATAGATGTCACAAATCACATGGCATCGGGGAATTATTTATATGAGAGGAACCCTGTACATTCCTTGCAAAGCTGGTCTCTGGATGTTGTGGAAGCAACCGCTATGACATCAAGCTACATCATAATGCTCATGATAATCTTTAGATTGCTTTCTCTCAATAGACGTATGTTGACTTGTGAACCTAAAATCCGTCTTATGTTACGTTTAACCTACAAATTATTGAAGATAACTTAAAGTTAAAAGATCTCTTGTAAATCAATGCGGAAAGAATTAAGATGGCATCCTTTCTCACTAAGCAAGGTAGCTGCCTGAAATCTCACATAGACCCCTCTGATGTTTACGACGCGTGACTATTAGCCTCTGATGTTTACGACGCGTGACTATTAGCCTCTGATGTTTACGACGCGTGACTATTAACCTCTGATGTTTACGACGCGTGACTATTGGCCTCTGATGTTTACGACGCGTGACTATTAACCTCTGATGTTTACGACGCGTGACTATTGGCCTCTGCATTATTATATCAACACTTGCACAAAGAAAACCAAGATAATATTGATGGCAAATTTTACCTGCTCGGTAAATCTTATCCTATACCTTTGCTCCAGTGTCAGTCTGTACAACCTTTTCATCAGGCTGTCAGTCCATTGGTATGCTTGGAATGTTTTTTATTGATGACAGCTTTTAGGGTACAATTCATTGGTTTTGCTGCGACATCATAAGTGTTGTGGACAGGAGTGCATGTTTTATGTTGTTGATAATTTGAAAATGGATTCTGATAAGGTAATCCTTGCCTATCGGTGTAGTTTTCAGAACTTTTATTTGTTTTGTGGCACTAACCCCTGGTGTTGCTTTTGTATGCTCTGCAGCCATGAGACATTGTGCGACAGCAGTGCATTCCAATTGGTTCACCAGAACCGATGGCAGTGTGACATGCTCTACCACTAGAAAGCTGGAAAGCTGTGGAATCGATGCCTCACACAAAACCACCAACCAGGATGTGCCATGTTTTTTTGTATGTGTCAATACTAACTTTGCTTACACCAATCATGCAATGTGTGTAGTTCAGAATGAGTGTCATGCAGGAAGCCATCACCATTTTGGCATCTTGGAATCCTTCATAGCAACCCGGGCACTTAATGACACATATTGTTGCTCTATCCAGAAGATGGAATTGTGTATGGCAAAGCATGATATGATAATTAGCAATTGCATGCTATAAATCATAGCCAATCACTTAACATCACAAGCTCCAAGCCAAGTTTTTTGATAGTCTGGAATAGCAGTACTTACTCTATGAGTTATTCCGGTATCATAGATTCTTGGGTGACGAGCTACTATCAACGATTGGAGCGTCATTTACGTGGTGTACTATATGCGAGGTTGAATGTGTCTTTTAAGCTGCAAATTCTCTGTATCAGTAATTTAGTGCATGTTACTTTGTATTGAGTTGAGTTTTTCGCTGAGGAGAATACAGAGCCTCACAGCACCACAGAAGATGTGATGGGGACTCAATAATATACGGTTCAGAACGCATTAATTTCCCCAACTTTTTTAAATGTTCAAGAGTAAGCAATTCCTCAGTAATTTTGAAAATATAATTAAAAACTAACCCACCTTGCCCAATTGATTCCAATTTCTTTGAAGTATTCTTCTTTTTACAGAGGTATTAGCTTTCTTGTATTGGACTGGAACTTGTTGTTGTGTACAGACCGCATGTGCTTCTGCGATTTCCCCCGTGAGCAAGCCTGGGAGAGCTGGCTAAGCGGGTATGATATTGGGCTGTAAGCATACAAAGAACGTGTGAAACCATTGTTAGTGACTTATTTCAGGTTTCAGTTTTGAAAATGAACGATATTTTATGAAATTAAAAACCTTGTTGTCTACTATCCACCAAGCAGCATTTAAGTGGCATATATGGTTAATCTTATAAAGAGATTATGTGTGAATTAAAAGTTTGCATTGAATAAGCAATGACTTGAATGAGGAGGATTTTCCCGCTGCTCTTGGCAATATGCAAGCTTGGGCCAATCCACGATTCCAGAGTTGGATCATAGCAAAATAGATTCCTTGTCATGAGGTGGGTGGAACTTGGCATGGGGGGATAAGCATGATTTGAAATAGTAATGTATGTTAAAGTCCCGAGGTTCAGCCTATCAGTTTCTTGACTAGACACTTATTTTGGCCTCAAGAGGATAATTTACCATAGTCCTGATATAAGTTGTCAGTCACCCCCTCTCCTGGATGCTTTGTACATCATTCACTGGAGCTAATAAGGCAACCCATGGTCTATCCAGTATATGGGGAATAAGCTGTTACACGTTCAGTGGGAGCTAGCTCTGCAAATGATGAGATGATCTTGTTGCTGAGAAAGTATGATTTAAGTTTGACCTGCCAAAGTGGGACTTGCTGATCATTTTGTATGACAAACTTGATTATCATTGGTTTTTCTTTCCAGGATATAAAAGTAGCTGTCATTGATACTACAGTCCTACTTGGCATCGACAATTTTCCATCCATCGTCCAATTACCGGTATGTGTGTACATATGTTATGACAAGTGGTTTGGTGTCAGTGCTCCTGTGCATATATGATTGGTTGTATTATACAGCTGTTACATGTGATTGCCTCGGTTACCTGAGTAATAATCATGACACTCAGGTTGATGTTGGCAGCTACCATCATATTCTTCTTCCTTTCTTCATTGAAAGCATGTCCCACTTCACACTGTCTCCTATTGGGTCTATTGTTTTTCCTTTATATTCACAGCATGTCCTACTTCACTCTGGGTGTAAGTGACCCTATATATAACCGACTTTAGCTGGTAAACCCCCTGTTAGGTGTGTTATGTTGCTCTTATCACAGAAATGTTCTAGAAGGGGCTTGTTAGCACCTCTCTTCTACTGTTTCCATGAAGATTTAATCTGTGCTTATCCCATTGTATATGTTTTTGTGTCCAGAATGTTCAGCCTCAGTCTGGGTACATAACCTACTAGGACTCAATGGGTGCACATGTGGCCAACCTGAGGATGCTGCTAGGAAGAGTCCCGAGGTACGCAAAACATGGTAACGAAACATGTCCTCCATTTGGTGTGTTCCCACGCTTGCACCCACAGGTTGTGGGTTCGATACCAAGATGTGAACACCTAAGGGGGGCTGTCTAAGCATCACAATTATCCTCATCTATTACCGCAATACCACCTCGTTGTTTAAAGTGATGTTAAACCCCAAAAATTACTGTCACCTGTCTATGAGTATGAGTACAATTTATAACTGTCCACAATCTAAAGCCCTTGATTCACAATATGGCATGAAGGTGGTCAATAGACAGTAAGAATTAAAAACAGACATGAATGATAACCTTCTCATTCATAGCAGAGCTTACTGAGACAACATTCTATCTTCTGTACCAAAACTGTGCATACAACCATTGGTGTATTATATATTTACTGTCTGACAATAAGCTGCTTATTAAAGTAAAATCTAATAATTTCTATTTGATTTAAACTATCTGGGTGATTGGTTTCATGCAGTTGTCGGTTGAAGATATACAGATTTTCATTGGCTTGTTTATAATTTATTTGCACATGAGCGTTTAATTTTAATGTGTAAGTCGCCATATTTGATCAAGATAAGTTGTTATTTAGCATAGGTCTCTGATAAAAAGTATTAACTAAGAATATTATTGGCATTAAATCGTCAGCAGATCACGTCGTTGCATCTTGTTGCTTATACAGGGTTACTTTCCGCCACAGTATTCAATAGAAACTCCAGTACCGCTCGTAGCTGAAAAGGAAACAATGCAATATGATGTGGGTCAGCAGTAACCTCAGTCAATACCACAGGCAATGAGGTCATAATAGCGTTAAATTACTGTCATAACGTGTTGACATAGAAACCACATTCACTGTCATTATATGACCGGGAACTGATTGCCTAATTCCATATATAAGTCGCCCTCTGCCTAATTATGTTGTAATTTTTATATGTTGACCTTAAAATTGCTAATTTATTCAACGTCTTATTAGTTTGCAGGCTAAGGAAGTGTATTGCATTCTGAATGTCTCGGGATGGTATGTGTTTTTCAACTAAATTATCAATTCTACTCTAGAGCAATGAATGTCCTGCAGCTTGGCTCATGTTTAAGATATTCCGTATAAACCAACGCTGGATATAACAAGTAAAAGAGTGAGCATAAGTCGTTGGCTTTTAAACTGAAATTAAGATCATTATCATGCATTTATTTCCAGCTTTGCGATTTGGAAGACTCCCATAACGAGAAAAATATAGGATCATGGAACAGATGCAAAGGGTCAACGCCCAGTCCCAAATGACATCACTGACCGAGGTGATTACGAACATCACGGAAACCACCATCTCTGTGAATTCACCTCCCTCAAACACGGGGTGTTCCTCAAGAGAGTTTGAAGAAAACCTGATGGGGTTGATTGCCTTCCACACAAAGCATGCCCCCAGTCAGGCCACTGGGCGATAGGATTTCAACGATCTCTTCATCCCAGCTTTTCACAAAGTGGTGAACTTTGCCAAATGTATCCCAGGATTCCAAGTGTTTTGTCAGGAGGACCATGTGAATTTGCTGAAGGTGAGTGTGCTTCTAGGTTGATATATATATTGTTAATATGTTACTATCACTTCAAGCTGATCCTGTTTTTAATAGCGAGCTCATTGAGGTGATTATTTCAATCAAGGTGAAATTAAAGGCTAATAATGCACCTTCATCAACTTTGACAATACGGAAGGCCCACCCAGAGCATGATGCGAAATCTGTTTCTACAAACAGTCAAAATAACTTGTCGTTAAGTGTTCACATTGTATTAGTCGTATGGTCTATAGTAACTGTGTGTGTTGCAGGCGGGGACTTTTGAGGAACTACTGGTCCACCTCGGCCCATTATTCGATTACTGTACCATTACAATGCTCTTTGCTAACGGACAGATTTACAAGCTAACTGTTACCCTGGTAACACCATACTTAGTATATGATCCATAAACATATATCTTTCTATAACTGATTCATTTATATATGAACGAAACAAACTTTTATTGCTCATTTTGTTGTCATGGTGATCTTTGTGTTTGGTTGCCATGACAGCCTGTCAACCATGCTGGTTACCTACTGGATTCCATGTTTGACTTTGCAGGTCAGGTCAACAGGCTCGGTTCACCTGATGCTAAGGTTGCGTACTTCTCAGCCCTGGTTATGTTCAGTTACGTTGAGTTGATGACAAGATGATGCTACATCATATCAACTCCATAGTTAGTGTAGATTGTGAGACTTAATATGATGTACAATCTCAGATGGCATTCATCAGGTACATTAAGTGATGTGTGTCATTAAATCACTTTGAACCTTACCTTAGATAGGATATATCCTATGATAAAATAGGATATACCATATGATCAGATAGGATTTATCTCATGAGAAGTTGCTCCTTTATTTGGGTGCATGCCCGGTTTTTGAATTGCGATTGATTTACCTTGTTTTATATGTGAGACGGCCTTACCTACCGCATCATTAACAATAACGATGTATGATTCTCCAGATCGACCAGGACTCAAGTAGCCCAGGTGAAGGCCACAATAGCAGAGGGGCTTGGAGCCCCTGGTTCGAGTCAAACGCCATAATGACCCCAACTTATTCTTCTTAAGAAACCAGATCTGAGAACTCTCATCATTCTCCACTCTCAAACTGCTTTGGTGAGTGTCGTTGTCACCGTGTGTTGGTTGTTTGTGACTGAATGTTTATTGTAGACGAGTAACTTGTCATTACTCAATTGGTCGATAGCAAACAGAATCCTTTTTGTTTTCATTTGCGTTCTCAGGTAATGCCTATTTGACCTTTAACCCCGAAGAAATTAATTAATACCTCTAAGAGAATGTTTAGTTGATGTTGTGTATTCCTGGTGGTTTTATTTAAATGTGTTATGAAGGAAGGTTAGGGAAGTGCTGGTGACACCTTGTGTTTGTGTGTAGGGTTGACAGTGCTTTCACAAGAGACAGATATCTCACACGATCTGCAGCCCAATTCAATAGCCCATTCCAAGTAGAATAATGTTAGTTCTATGAGTATTTGAAGAGTTGTGTTTAGCAATCCTGACTTTAAAATATTGACATGTATCCTTTCCCGTATGTCTGCAAAATAAGCTGTTCTGTTGCAGTTTGGACGTGAAATCCCAGACTGCTGTCAATGGGGTTAAGGTCACATATCAGCCTGTGACAAACCAGCGTGTTGGCATAGAGATCCCAAAACAAATGATTTTTTTCAGAGCCCCCCCCCCCCCCCCCCCCCCCCCCCCCCCCCCCCGCCCCCTCCATATCAGCAACAACTCCCACATTGCTTCAGGGCTGGGAGGGTTGCAGCACATCACTGAAGGGCTTTCTGACTTGATAGAGAAAGATCCTAAGGTAAATTGAAATAACTACATTAACACAAATGTCTAGGAGTACTATCATTTGTTATTTAAAGCAACTGCATACATTTATTTTAATGTTAAAAATCATGAATGAGGCCATTTACATTATTCTTTTGGGAGAATTGTCATATAATATGAAACTGAAAATATTTTTTTGTTGCAATTATTTATCATTGTTTGTGTGGTGCTGATCTGGTTGTCATGGTGATACTGATGGTGAGGCTGTTGGAGTTTGACATGAGGTCATCCAGATAAGGGTCAATGAGTTTGAACTCAAATCACGAGAGTTCAAACAGTGCATACAGATCAATCTCAAGCCCTGGGACGCCTCACACTGCCTCACGTTCACCGATCACTGCCTCAGAGGACCTCTGTATCCATGTGCCCACCTTAAAAGAGGCTCTAACTTCCCTGCCACTGTCAGAATCCTCCTATCCCCTCACCCTCAATAAATGCCCTCATACAGCAGTCAAAATCCCACAAGAGAAACATTACATTGTGTGAGTCCAGGCAGTCTCACCACAGAGAAATTACTTCAGCACCAGCATTTGGGGAACAAGGAGAGTTCCTCATCACCTCCACCACTCCAAGTACCTTTCTCAAATGTGTTCAAGCTGGATCTATTAGTCACGATGTCAACTTGTCCCCGATGAAGACACGGACTCCATACACAATTGTATCAGACATTTGAAAATGCTGTATTTTGACAGAATCTATCGGGAAATCAACATGTTGCTTGCGATAGGAGCTAGGTGCAGCCGTTTAGGACGATGGACACACATACCAACAAACTTTCTCAAACGAATATCAGATGGATAATTCCTGCGTCTGTACTTATTTATTTGAGCTATAAATGTTAAATGTATCTCATGAATATTTTACGTTGTACCTGTCAGCAAACAAAATACATATTATTTCTCCTCATTTTTCCTGATATTTATGTCCTGTTGCGTGTCTTATCCATGTAGTACAAGTCTGTACGCATGCTTGCTATCCTGATTCAAACCTTTGGTGAGAACTTTGAAAGAATATGTGCCAGTATATGTGCTTTCATTTGGTCAGTGAAGTAGAATATAGTAGTTAACTTTTCTGTTATGACATGGTTGTTATTGCCAAGTGAGGTTTGTGTTTATCCACTTGCTATATCAAATTTTGATCAATTCGAATTTGAAGGATTCATTAGCAAACTGGGTGACCACCATGGATGGACAAGTCAGTATTGAGCGTGTCTAAGCTAGAGACTGATGCTCAAAGCAACAGCCAATGTAACATCTGACACTAATAACTTATGTGAAATACTGATACTCTATTACTCTCTATATGTAGTAAACTATTGACTTAGCTTGCAATTTTGTTTAGTTTGCTGAGGTGCACCAATGATCATTGAGAAGGAAGTGGAATGATATCAGTGAATAAATCCACCATTACTACTGATAATCCTGGGAAAGTAAGTCAAAGAAATATAATGTAACATAGCTGTACTGTGCATAGGAATGCCATCAACACAACACAAAACAGGTACAAAATATATTAATTTTATTAATTACCAATAAATCTGCCCACACCTCTTATGTGTGAGCAACACGTCTCCAATTATTGTGGCATTAACAAATGTCATCACACAACCAACTTGCATCAATTATGTGATCACTTGGTGCACCCTTGGTAACGCCATTGAGTTTATTATTTCCATTTCATTCAACACCCATTGAAGAGCTTGTCGAAGCATGCCCATTGCGCAGTCGCAGTATTCCGCTACAGGGTCGCTAAGCCAATTGCAAATATGTTTGGCCTTGTGACACAATCTGAATTATTGGAAAAGGTGCGCCGTTAAGCGATGGCCATCAGGGTATCACTCATTGTACCTTTTGTGAGGCTTTTTGTGAACATGGTGTTCAATGCATTCAGCAACACAAAGACACCAATGGGGTAATCTGTCATGATAATCTGATTTCGACTAAGCAGGTAGGTAAAAATTAAAATTAGGTATACGACATTAATAAACAAGTTAATGCCCCACAGTTAAATACATTGATATGATAGAAGCTGATTGTCTAAAAGCATTGTATTGACGCCCCTTTCTAAGTCTTCGGTAACCTCAGATGCTATCTGATTAAGCACGGCTACATTCGCAATAGCTCGAGAACTGTTATAGAAAGAAAGAAAGAAAAAAGAAAGAGAGAAAGAAAGAAAGAAAGAAAGAAAAAAAAAAGGTTATAACAGAGCACCCACTGAGAACATGATGAAAGGAGGTCAATAGGTCACAGATTCCAGTGGAGTTAATGCCATTTGTAGCCAGTTTGGAACACCGTTCAATTATCGTGGTCATTTTGGCCATGGTCAGGTGTACATCCTGACCTGAACTGACCTTGTTCACAGCCTCGGGAAATGAAAAGGATTTACAAGAGTAATTGATGGATAAGGAGAGCTCACGCTGTGACACCGGGGGCTATGTATTGATTCAGGTGTGGATACAGGTCCGTTGCATTATCCATTGATTGATTTCCTATTAGTCACAGGTAAATATATCGACTAATACGCATGTATAACTAGATATTTATAACTCAGGTGGTGATGCTGCTACGTGGCCGATATTCAGTTGTAACTCTGTGTGCATTAGTGACGAATAGTTATTTAATATGTCACAACTCTAAATGACATGATTTCTATAGTAACAATTAACAAATCTTGGTCTACGCAGTTCAAATTTGCAGAAAAGGTAATCAAGGATTATCCAGTCGCTTCATCTAAATCAGTTTCATTAAAGCCCGAAGTGACATGTCATTTGAACATAAACCTCTCTTCTGTCAACATTAACATTAAATACGCCATACAAACTCTGTCGCAGATACAGGGTTGCATTTCAGGGCCTTGCTAGTGCTATTATCAGAAGGAATGTCAACACAACATGCTGCGGCGGACGATTTGATGACAGAACACTGATGTAAAGTCGAGTTTATGGTCTTAAAGTGGTGCTGTAAAGGATACGGCACAGAAGTTGTTCCACTTAACCAGTCACAGAACTCAACCTACCATGGGTTCCTTCTGGTCACTCAAATTGATGTGAGAATGGAGAACAAGGAAAAGGGACAGATTACATTGATGACTTACCTAACCATTTAAAACCAATAGCAATGAACCATTCGGCCGAGGAGCGATGGTTAGGGGCAAATGTAATACCATTTACTAGCATCATACGGTAAACAGAGGCGCCTTTTATTACCGGGAATATGATGGGTTACAAGTCTCACCAATGCACTATCTTATTTGTATTCTCCATCGTCATGAATATTTTGTGTGATCTTAGCCAAAAATACATTTATGAAAAATGAACTCATAGAAATCCGTCGACTCATGGCTTCAACTATAAGAAATTTTGACATGTACATATGCGTACTGGAAGATCCGCTATGGGAGACATATGCTCCGGGTACAAGCTTTTGGCAACTCCCGGACATGTATATCATTATATATATATATATATGTTATTGCTTGCTGACAGGCCATGAACGCATCCACGTCCGCGCTGTCGGCACTGACATTATATCGGCAATAAATATAGGCATCATAGAGTCATAACATAAACATATAATCATGTTGTTGTGGTAATCATGCAACCATCTTAAAAAAATTATTCTCTCGCAGGACTCCTCTGAAGGAGTCTGATGACTCCATTAAACAGTCACACAAATAGCATATGATGCGTGTAACATAACGAGAACGGAATGCTTCCTGTCACCTGTAACATAGCGAAAGCGTAATGCTTCCTGTCACCTGTAACATAACAAGAGCTTAATGCTTCCCGTCACATCTTAACATAACGAATGAGTTATGCTTCCTGACACCTATAACATAACGAGAGCGTAATGCTTCCTGTCACCTGTAACGAGAGCGTAATGATTCCCGTCACATGTTAACATAACGAGTGTTTAATGCTTCCTGTCACCTTTAACGAGAGCGTAATACTTCCTGTCACATGTAACATAACGAGAGCGTCATGATTCTCGTCACCTTATCATGAGTAAATCATCATAACACAGCCTGGTTGGTTTCTTACTAAAGAGCCAATTATCCGGCCACGGATAAAGACTGTGGAAACAACGTCCATTGATAACAGGGCGAGTACCATTTCGTTACAAAGTGGGAAAATAAGGGAGAGTCGAGTGATGGCTTGAGGATCAAATGGATGATTCATACAAGGAACGTCACCAGTTTGGAAGACACAATCATTCACCACAATCATTCGTTGTGAATGATTATAGCAATGCTAACAAGCCAACCAGCTTGAATAAAGGGCACCTCAGTATTATCGCTGATTGACGCGTCCAGATTTGGTGCTTAGAAGTGCTGTCCCAGCTAGCACACCTGAGCGGATTAGACTGCCACTTTCATTCATTTACATAGCCGTCTGCTTGTACTCATGCTGTGACTGAGCATTAAAGACAGTGAAGATGTAATCACGGTAGTGGCCACTCAGCTGATATTGAAGTATTCCAAGGCACAAATGGATATTGATCATTCACTTTATCATTGATTTAAGCTTGAAGCCCATTTCCGCTATGAAATATTCTTTGGCTGCATTTATGATTGTATACCGCAGGTGCTCCTGAACTCTGCATGTCAGCGCTATTTATCTCTTCAATTAATCAGGGAAGGATATCATACTAGCTCTATGAATATAGTTGATAAATGCCGGTAATAATACAAGATAGGTCATTTCGCTAGAATGCAACAGTGTGATAAGCAAGGTGATTTGGAAAATTGAAGGTTCGTCAGTCAATACAAAAAGAGAGAGATGAAATGCTAAAACTTGTGATCAGCAATCAGCGCTCTTTTACGTGCACTGTGACATCATTAGGGCATCAGCGGTGACGTCACATCGACGTGGATCGAATGGTTAATGGCGGCATTGCGCTACTGATGACTGGTGTGATTACAAGCGAATCACAAAGAATCACCAACTATTCATCGTAAAGATTGATGGGCTGATGGATAGGCATTTTCTATTCCCAAAGCTTTGCTGATTTCTACGCTGAAGTAACAGTGCAATAAATGCTATGGATTGGGTGCAATCCATAGCAACACAAGAGGGCAACAAAAAGCTGAGGCTTGGCTGAATTATTATATTCACCATCAGTCGCGGGAAACCCCAATTAGTTTGTCAACATTTGGCTGTCTGATTCGGAGCTCATATCTTCACGCTTAACATTCTGTAAATCACTCTTGTTGTCCTCGGGGATATTGACGACACACTGTGGATCGCAGTGGACCAAGTAATTGCCTTCTGGAATGATTACCACAACGTCTGTTACTCTCGCGATTCTTGTTACTTAGAAGGACTAAATTTCAAGGCTCGTGTTAATAAGCATAGCTATAGATATTGTACACTACTTCACCATGTTGTAGAGGTTTTGGTAGGGTGAGCGTTCATGCACTCATCTTATTAACAATATCGCATATTCACGGCTTTCATGTAAACCGTGATGGTCGTTCCAGTTATATAGAGCATTTGGTGCATTGATAATTAGATTGCAGTCTTTTCCCAACAGTCGACAACAAACCTATTCCCAGCTGGCTGCTTGTGCCGTGGTGATGAGGCTGCCATCATCCCTGTTGCTCCATACCACCTGAATACAAATGTCAGCCACACGAGGCTACATCTGAAGCTACGGCTGACTGGGGTTTAATCGCCTATTACCTCACTTGACTTTATTGTCCTTATTGTTATAAGGGGAAAACATATTTGATAATCGAATGATTGCTGCAACTTTCCGTTACATGAAATGAAATTGCGAATGCAACCATCATAACGATGATATACAGCTTTCTGGCATACTCTTGGATCGACGTATTATATTGCATGACACCAAACCTGCCTGGGTGTAATGCTACATTGTACTCCTCGTGCAAAGACAATGCAGTAACTGCCGTGTGTACCATGCCTCATATATCGAGAAATATTAGCTGTACACAACATAACAATTGGTTGGACGGTTATTAACCACTACACCAAGGCAGCGTGTTGTAATCAGCATTAATGAAAATGTAAATTCGGACCATATTATAAATGGCACTCGTGAATTGTTCACACATTTATCTTTGTTGTTCAATTCAATGATTGTTCATTCATTCACTCCAGTTGAAATGACAAGGTCGGTGATTGTTCCGTTATTGAAAAACAAAAAGAAATCGGCAAGCGACAGCAATAACTATCGATCGATAGCGCAGAGTAGTGTTGTAGGCAAGGTTTTAGATAACGTTATTTTGTCAAAGTATTCAAATGTTTTAAGCACCAGTCATCTCCAGTTTGGTTTTAAACCAGACCATTCCACTTCTCAGTGTACCTATGTAGTTCAAGAAGTTATAGATTTTAATGTCAATCAAAAATCGCCATGTTATGTTGTGGTGCTAGACGCATCGAAGGCATTTGATAGGGTTAATTATATTAAATTGTTTTAATTATTGATGCGTAGAGGTTTGTGTCCAACTATTGTAAAGTTGCTCCTTTATATGTATTTCAACCAATCGTAGTTAGTTAAATGGGGCTCTAATGTGTCTGAGGCATTCCAATGGCATAAAGCAGGGCGGTGTGTTATCGCCGATTCTTTTCTGTATTTATATCGATGAGCTGCTTAATCGTCTTGACGGTAGTAATGTTGGTTGTCATGTCGGTCATCAGTTTATGGGTGCATTTGGATATGCTGACGACTTAACACTCCTTGCTCCCTCAGTCACTGCTGCCGAGCTTATGATTTCAATATGCGAAGAATACGCACAAGAATACGATGTAATGTTCAATAGTGAAAAAAGTATGCTGCTGTGCTACAATATTCCACAATGTAATACCAATCTCGAATTACGGCTGAATGGAGCCATTTTACAAAAGTACTCTAAGGTTGTTCATCTAGGCAGTTATATTGGTTATGAAAACAACGATGCGAATATCGAAAAAGCTGTAGGAGAATTGTTTTATCGTACTAACATTTTGATGTCCAGATTCGGCTTTTGCCGCACCGACGTTCGCACTAGGCTTTTTGATACCTTTTGTACAAGCTTCTATGGTAGTCCTTTATGGAAATTGGATTTAAAGTCACTTGAAAAAATCAGTGTTGCTTGGCGAAAGTGTGTAAGGAGAGTTCTTAAGCTTAATAGAAGAACTAGGTCTCGTGTTTTACGCACTCAGTTATTGTTGCGTTTTGTTAATTTTTGGGTTAAATGCACCGTTAGTAACAACCCAAAAGTTCGACTTGCAACTATGCTCACTAATGTAAGCTCATCTGTCGTAGCGAATAATGTAAGATCATATCTGTCATTACTAAATTTAGACTACCAACAACTAAGATTAATTAATGAAGGTAACCTTAATAATGTACGCGAATTGCTTTTAAATATTAATGAAGTAACAGCAGAAGACAGGGCGACAATATGCGCTTTGCAAGAACTGGGTCAGCAGCGCGAAGGCAGTTTGTTAACTTCTTTAACACTGCAAGAGGCAGATGAGCTTCTTGTGTGCCAATGTACAAACTAATTGGTACTCATGTATTTTGTATTTTTTATTGCTTAATTAATATATCTTTTTGTAAACTTTGATTTGCGAATAAATGATATAATTATATAATAATCTCACAACGTACCCAATTTTATCACAAAGACTTGCTGTGATACTCATTGCATCTGTTTCTGCGCTTATGACACCAGTTTTGTGTCCCTATTTGACTGCCTTGTTAGCTTCTGACTTGCTTTTCTTATGGCCGCATCCATTTGTT
>CM067355.1:34087539-34117539 GCA_034190875.2 Urechis unicinctus
TGCAAACTGGCTAGGTCTTATAATCGGCAATATAATCACGGCTAATCCTAGCCCTACAAGACGTCTGAGTAGACGTCTTACTTTCTCAGAAAACGACGCAATGAAAAAGAATTGAGATCGATTCAGACAACTACCAAACACCAAACATACCCAAGTGATGGAGTTATAGAATGCAATGATGCTTTACGGACAATTTTATCCCTTTTCGGCGGGGAATTTCATCCATGGTAATTATTTATAGTTCGATCAATTTGGGAAGCGGTAAAAAGTCCGAAACACAACAACATGTTTGTTTTCAAGTTCAAGACCACGTACATCGCGCATGCTCAGAATGACGACTAACGTTAAGCCGGGGGGGGGGGGGGGGGGGGGTGGTACTTAAGTGTATAGAGGTATTATATATGTGCCGCGCGACCGGGTATGTTTTTTCGGCCTCTCGTCTTGTACGACGGTTTATACATTCGCATTATACCTTGTACGACGGGGTATACTTTCGCCATTCTCAACTTGTTCAACAGGTACGGGTTTTCGACGTCCCGCGGCACACCCCTATCCGAGTTAGGGTCAATTGCCACCCCCCCCCCACCCCAGGATGCTACAGCAATGCAAATGAGGCGGCGGTAAATCACGCGACACAATATGTTTTCAAAATGGCGGTCATGGTATCTTGACTGTTCGGAAATGATGTATCGATGGCATTTCTTGAAGAATAGCGTCGGGTTGGGGTAATTTTTTTTTTGCGCGTAGGTACTGTCTGTTGTACAGGCTCTTGATATATGTTATTTTTTGGATGCGTAGTTGAGCACCCAAAAGCGTAAAGACACAAACGTGTGCTTTTAATGAAGCGCTAAAACCGTCGTATCGTAACGGTATAAATTCATGTTACCGTTACGACCGGAGCTAGGCTAATCCATACGATTGCGAAATAATTCCATCGACCATGCTTGCACTAGTAACAATATTATTCCGCGATGAATACAAACAATCCTTGTTGAGTTTTGTTGTTTGACAGTCCGTTGGAATTCGCACGTTACTGTGCGTCATTAGACTATGACGTGTCGTTGTATTTGACGTATAAAACGGAGTTTTTTTATCGCAAAATAACCCTTGTCGTTGGTGTGCTTTGGGGGCACTTTCAATGTCTGCCATTTTATCATGAAGTGGATTTATATACTTGTAGGCTTGGCACCTGCTTTTCTTATATTTAATCATACGAAATGTGAATCTTGGCGACGTTGTTTTGATTAATGAAGTTTAAGAAAGTTATCTGTAACATGACCAATCGTGAATGGATATTCTATTCACTTGGAAACTCCCATCCACTCAGATTATCCCGCAAAACACTCCTAATTCGGAGCTAGACTACTGCAAGCTGCCTCGCTTTCTAGGAAACTACAGCCTCTCCTAAGCGACCCGATTGTTTGTGAAGAATTCCCCGCTTCGTTTTTACGAAAACAACTTGCTGCGTAAATAATTCAACTATCCCAATAAAAATTGTGGTGTGTCATAAATAACGTACGGCTGATTATGTTTTGGTTCATTTTAAGAACATACATGTTCTTATTCAGATCTGTAAAAAGCATTTCTCTGGAAACATTACCGTTGGACCGCCATTTTAAAGTTTGAGCTAGTTTTGTTTAGCAGCTGTTATTTCAGTTAAAAAAGCATCAGTTTTGTTCATGTTAAGAGATAAGCTGGTTATTGTTTCATTTTCTGCATGATGTAGTTTATATTGGTGGTAAATTAATAAGCTGGCATTTTTTTGCTACTACTTAAAGTGACAAGTATCCCTGCGGATACTTGTCATGAATGTAAGATGGTAGATAAAGCAGAATGATGATGTGTTATCAGCCGACTACAGATCATATGGTTGATACGGACATGTTGTTTTCATAGCCAGATAACGTCAGATCAATACACCGTTTTAGAGTGACTGCCATGAAAAGTCTACTGCGTAAAACCGCTCGCTATTTTCGCTTTCGTTTTCGATCGAAGCTCCGGACGCTCCGATCACGGTCGATGTTTTCATTGGCGTCAACCTCAGCTCCTGGTTTAGACGTGGAATCCATGCAGGAGAATATTTCTATATGATTCTTGGTATATAATTTATTATGACACTCGTTCAGCGGAAAACCGATATTTTGAAACCATTTTCATTCACCATTTTCAAACATTTGGAAAAAAAATCTGCATCGACTGATATCCTTTCGTGGACCCAAGTCTACGAAAGGTTGGCCGGTTGTCAAGTAAAGGTCGCGTTCGTGCTAATATATATATATATATATATATATATATATATATATATATATATATATATATATATATATATATATATATATATATATATATATATATATATATATATATATATATATATATATATATATATATATATATATATATATATATATATATATATATATATATATATATATATATATACATATATATATATAAATATATCTTATCTCTCTGTCTATCTGGTCGCTTAGACCGTAACATGTTACTCACTTGGGACTCATGCTGAACTGGAAATTGTTGTGAGAAATGTGGAAGAGATCACCCACTGGAAGCAGAGTCGGAATAAATGAGGTGACAAACAATCGACGCGTAATAACTACCATGTGTTTCATTCGATGACGTCCCAAATTATCCCTTGATATAATTAACCTTATCTAGGCTTTCAATCACAAATTGACATTAATGAAAAATATAATTTCCATCAATGGTAGTTTTATTCATTGGCGTGGATTAAGGATTTGAGGTCATTATAGTCGTTGACATTGAGGCATCATCATCACAACTTGTCAGTTAAAGCATTGCATCAACTCATACCTGGTCATTGATTGGCTTCCAGCTCTAATATATAAAACGCATCATGACCTCTGAAATAGAAGTTAACTGGCGCATTCCTTTTCAAAGATGGGACCACCATTTGTACGTGATCTTCCGAGTCACGAGTCAGGTTGTCACACCTTGGAGTCGAACCCACAGCCTGTGGATCAAAAGGCGAAGCAGTAAACCACCAAGCCACTGAGACCGTCTTAGTGCCATTCCCTCGGCTTTGTATTGACTTGGTTAAGGGTTCATGTCAAAACATCTGCTAAGGGGTCATATCAAAACATCAAAGGGGCTGCAGCTTGTGACATCTATCGAAAAATAGTGCGCGTTACCAACGATAGTGCGCAACCAAAGATTACACACACTTAAGATACAATGCGCTTCTAAGCAGTAAGATGACATTAAGTACCGTCATGTCAATAAGCAGTGAGATGACGTTAAGTACCGTCATGTCAATAAGGAGTAAGATTAACGTTAAGTACCGTCATGTCAATAAGCAGTAAGATGACGTTAAGTACCGTCATGTCAATAAGCAGTAAGTTGACATTAAGTACCGTCATGTCAATAAGCAGTAAGATGACGTTAAGTACCGTCATGTCAATAAGTAGTAAGATGACGTTAAGTACCGTCATGTCAATAAGTGAGCTTGGATTACTTAAAACTGTGATTTGGTGACGGGGAATGCACTCTAACTTTCTGTGGAAGTCGTTATCGACAGTGTTTGAGCTGCCCCCTTGGCTGAATGAAGGATGTTAATGATTGATTAATACGCACAGAGTTACAGTGTTTGAGCTGCCCCCTTGGCTGGGAGAAGGATGTTAATGATTGATTAATACGCGCTGAGTTACAGTGTTTGAGCTGCCCCCTTGGCTGGGAGAAGGATGTTAATGATTGATTAATGCACGCTGAGTTACAGCGTTTGAGCTGCCCCCTTGGCTGGGAGAAGGATGTTAATGATTGATTAAATGGTGCTGAGTTACAGTGTTTGAGCTGCCCCCTTGGCTGGGAGAAGGATGTTAATGAATGATTTATACGTGCTGAGTTACAGTGTTTGAGCTGCCCCCTTGGCTGCGAGAAGGATGTTAATGATTGATTAATATGCACTGAGTTACAGTGTTTGAGCTGCCCCCTTGGCTGGGAGAAGGATGTTAATGATTGATTAATACGCACAGAGTTACAGTGTTTGAGTTGCCCTCTTGGCTGGGAGAAGGATGTTAATGATTGATTAATACGCACTGAGTTACAGTGTTTGAGCTTCACTGCACGACCAGGGGCCGTATCCATAAAGAATCCTAACTTGAGTCGTCTTAACTTGAGTCGGGGTGCTAAGCTGAGTCAGCGAACTCCGGCGTATCCACAAAACAAATTGTTAGCGAACTCAGCTGAGACCGCCAGCTCAAGGCTGGCAAACAGCCAAAAACGATTAGTGGCTATAATTTCACTCATGTACCTTCGCGATCACAGTTAGTCTCTGTGTTCATAAGACAGAAAATGGAATAATGTGGCAAAGAATGGTCGATTTAGACGAATGAATGGAAGTGGTCTAGTCTGACTATTTTATATAATAAAGTCTAGACCTAGTAGGGTCTAGTAGTCTACTGTCGTTATCAACTTATTGTTTATCAAAACAAAGTCAAAAAGGAATAGTCTTTAAAACCGGTTGTTTATGAATATGTCACTCACCTTTATTCTATCCGACTGTACAATATTTCATGGTATCAAGTATAATCTACGGTGATATCAGGTATAATATTCGAATTTCAATATATTCTCAGCAATCTACGGCATTGTAATGATTGTTATCCATGAACATGACCACAACGCCAGCGGCACGATGAACCATTGTTTCTTATGGAGAAGATTTGCAAACTGGCTAGGTCTTATAATCGGCAATATAATCACGGCTAATCCTAGCCCTACAAGACGTCTGAGTAGACGTCTTACTTTCTCAGAAAACGACGCAATGAAAAAGAATTGAGATCGATTCAGACAACTACCAAACACCAAACATACCCAAGTGATGGAGTTATAGAATGCAATGATGCTTTACGGACAATTTTATCCCTTTTCGGCGGGGAATTTCATCCATGGTAATTATTTATAGTTCGATCAATTTGGGAAGCGGTAAAAAGTCCGAAACACAACAACATGTTTGTTTTCAAGTTCAAGACCACGTACATCGCGCATGCTCAGAATGACGACTAACGTTAAGCCCGGGGGGGGGGGGGGGGGTGGTACTTAAGTGTATAGAGGTATTATATATGTGCCGCGCGACCGGGGTATTTTTTTTTTTCGGCCTCTCGTCTTGTACGACGGTTTATACATTCGCATTATACCTTGTACGACGGGGTATACTTTCGCCATTCTCAACTTGTTCAACAGGTACGGGTTTTCGACGTCCCGCGGCACACCCCTATCCGAGTTAGGGTCAATTGCCACCCCCCCCCCACCCCAGGATGCTACAGCAATGCAAATGAGGCGGCGGTAAATCACGCGACACAATATGTTTTCAAAATGGCGGTCATGGTATCTTGACTGTTCGGAAATGATGTATCGATGGCATTTCTTGAAGAATAGCGTCGGGTTGGGGTAATTTTTTTTGCGCGTAGGTACTGTCTGTTGTACAGGCTCTTGATATATGTTATTTTTTGGATGCGTAGTTGAGCACCCAAAAGCGTAAAGACACAAACGTGTGCTTTTAATGAAGCGCTAAAACCGTCGTATCGTAACGGTATAAATTCATGTTACCGTTACGACCGGAGCTAGGCTAATCCATACGATTGCGAAATAATTCCACCATGCTTGCACTAGTAACAATATTATTCCGCGATGAATACAAACAATCCTTGTTGAGTTTTGTTGTTTGACAGTCCGTTGGAATTCGCACGTTACTGTGCGTCATTAGACTATGACGTGTCGTTGTATTTGACGTATAAAACGGAGTTTTTTTATCGCAAAATAACCCTTGTCGTTGGTGTGCTTTGGGGGCACTTTCAATGTCTGCCATTTTATCATGAAGTGGATTTATATACTTGTAGGCTTGGCACCTGCTTTTCTTATATTTAATCATACGAAATGTGAATCTTGGCGACGTTGTTTTGATTAATGAAGTTTAAGAAAGTTATCTGTAACATGACCAATCGTGAATGGATATTCTATTCACTTGGAAACTCCCATCCACTCAGATTATCCCGCAAAACACTCCTAATTCGGAGCTAGACTACTGCAAGCTGCCTCGCTTTCTAGGAAACTACAGCCTCTCCTAAGCGACCCGATTGTTTGTGAAGAATTCCCCGCTTCGTTTTTACGAAAAAAACAACTTGCTGCGTAAATAATTCAACTATCCCAATAAAAATTGGTGTGTCATAAATAACGTACGGCTGATTATGTTTTGGTTCATTTTAAGAACATACATGTTCTTATTCAGATCTGTAAAAAGCATTTCTCTGGAAACATTACCGTTGGACCGCCATTTTAAAGTTTGAGCTAGTTTTGTTTAGCAGCTGTTATTTCAGTAAAAAAAGCATCAGTTTTGTTCATGTTAAGAGATAAGCTGGTTATTGTTTCATTTTCTGCATGATGTAGTTTATATTGGTGGTAAATTAATAACTGGCATTTTTTTGCTACTACTTAAAGTGACAAGTATCCCTGCGGATACTTGTCATGAATGTAAGATGGTAGATAAAGCAGAATGATGATGTTACAGATCATATGGTTGATACGGACAGTGTCAGATCAATACACCGTTTTAGTTAGTGACTGCCATGAAAAGTCTACTGCGTAAAACCGCTCGCTATTTTCGCTTTCGTTTTCGATCGAAGCTCCGGACGCTCCGATCACGGTCGATGTTTTCATTGGCCGTCAACCTCAGCTCCTGGTTTAGACGTGGAATCCATGCAGGAGAATATTTCTATATGATTCTTGGTATATAATTTATTATGACACTCGTTCAGCGGAAAACCGATATTTTGAAACCATTTTCATTCACCATTTTCAAACATTTGGAAAAAAAATCTGCATCGACTGATATCCTTTCGTGGACCCAAGTCTACGAAAGGTTGGCCGGTTGTCAAGTAAAGGTCGCGTTCGTGCTAATATATATATATATATATATATATATATATATATATATATATATATATATATATATATATATATATATATATATATATATATATATATATATATATATATATATATATATATATATATATATATATATATATATATATATATATATAATATATATCTTTATCTCTCTGTCTATCTGGTCGCTTAGACCGTAACATGTTACTCACTTTGGGACTCATGCTGAACTGGAAATTGTTGTGAGAAATGTGGAAGAGATCACCCACTGGAAGCAGAGTCGGAATAAATGAGGTGACAAACAATCGACGCGTAATAACTACCATGTGTTTCATTCGATGACGTCCCAAATTATCCCTTGATATAATTAACCTTATCTAGGCTTTCAATCACAAATTGACATTAATGAAAATATAATTTCCATCAATGGTAGTTTTATTCATTGGCGTGGATTAAGGATTTGAGGTCATTATAGTCGTTGACATTGAGGCATCATCATCACAACTTGTCAGTTAAAGCATTGCATCAACTCATACCTGGTCATTGATTGGCTTCCAGCTCTAATATATAAAACGCATCATGACCTCTGAAATAGAAGTTAACTGGCGCATTCCTTTTCAAAGATGGGACCACCATTTGTACGTGATCTTCCGAGTCACGAGTCAGGTTGTCACACCTTGGAGTCGAACCCACAGCCTGTGGATCAAAAGGCGAAGCAGTAAACCACCAAGCCACTGAGACCGTCTTAGTGCCATTCCCTCGGCTTTGTATTGACTTGGTTAAGGGTTCATGTCAAAACATCTGCTAAGGGGTCATATCAAAACATCAAAGGGGCTGCAGCTTGTGACATCTATCGAAAAATAGTGCGCGTTACCAACGATAGTGCGCAACCAAAGATTACACACACTTAAGATACAATGCGCTTCTAAGCAGTAAGATGACATTAAGTACCGTCATGTCAATAAGCAGTGAGATGACGTTAAGTACCGTCATGTCAATAAGGAGTAAGATGACGTTAAGTACCGTCATGTCAATAAGCAGTAAGATGACGTTAAGTACCGTCATGTCAATAAGCAGTAAGTTGACATTAAGTACCGTCATGTCAATAAGCAGTAAGATGACGTTAAGTACCGTCATGTCAATAAGTAGTAAGATGACGTTAAGTACCGTCATGTCAATAAGTGAGCTTGGATTACTTAAAACTGTGATTTGGTGACGGGGAATGCACTCTAACTTTCTGTGGAAGTCGTTATCGACAGTGTTTGAGCTGCCCCCTTGGCTGAATGAAGGATGTTAATGATTGATTAATACGCACAGAGTTACAGTGTTTGAGCTGCCCCCTTGGCTGGGAGAAGGATGTTAATGATTGATTAATACGCGCTGAGTTACAGTGTTTGAGCTGCCCCCTTGGCTGGGAGAAGGATGTTAATGATTGATTAATGCACGCTGAGTTACAGCGTTTGAGCTGCCCCCTTGACTGGGAGAAGGGAGATTAAATGATGTTAATGATTGATTAAATGGTGCTGAGTTACAGTGTTTGTGCTGCCCCCTTGGCTGGGAGAAGGATGTTAATGAATGATTTATACGTGCTGAGTTACAGTGTTTGAGCTGCCCCCTTGGCTGCGAGAAGGATGTTAATGATTGATTAATATGCACTGAGTTACAGTGTTTGAGCTGCCCCCTTGGCTGGGAGAAGGATGTTAATGATTGATTAATACGCACAGAGTTACAGTGTTTGAGTTGCCCTCTTGGCTGGGAGAAGGATGTTAATGATTGATTAATACGCACTGAGTTACAGTGTTTGAGCTTCACTGCACGACCAGGGGCCGTATCCATAAAGAATCCTAACTTGAGTCGTCTTAACTTGAGTCGGGGTGCTAAGCTGAGTCAGCGAACTCCGGCGTATCCACAAAACAAATTGTTAGCGAACTCAGCTGAGACCGCCAGCTCAAGGCTGGCAAACAGCCAAAAACGATTAGTGGCTATAATTTCACTCATGTACCTTCGCGATCACAGTTAGTCTCTGTGTTCATAAGACAGAAAATGGAATAATGTGGCAAAGAATGGTCGATTTAGACGAATGAATGGAAGTGGTCTAGTCTGACTATTTTATATAATAAAGTCTAGACCTAGTAGGGTCTAGTAGTCTACTGTCGTTATCAACTTATTGTTTATCAAAACAAAGTCAAAAAGGAATAGTCTTTAAACCGGTTGTTTATGAATATGTCACTCACCTTTATTCTATCCGACTGTACAATATTTCATGGTATCAAGTATAATCTACGGTGATATCAGGTATAATATTCGAATTTCAATATATTCTCAGCAATCTACGGCATTGTAATGATTGTTATCCATGAACATGACCACAACGCCAGCGGCACGATGAACCATTGTTTCTTATGGAGAAGATTTGCAAACTGGCTAGGTCTTATAATCGGCAATATAATCACGGCTAATCCTAGCCCTACAAGACGTCTGAGTAGACGTCTTACTTTCTCAGAAAACGACGCAATGAAAAAGAATTGAGATCGATTCAGACAACTACCAAACACCAAACATACCCAAGTGATGGAGTTATAGAATGCAATGATGCTTTACGGACAATTTCCCTTTTCGGCGGGGAATTTCATCCATGGTAATTATTTATAGTTCGATCAATTTGGGAAGCGGTAAAAAGTCCGAAACACAACAACATGTTTGTTTTCAAGTTCAAGACCACGTACATCGCGCATGCTCAGAATGACGACTAACGTTAAGCCCGGGGGGGGGGGGGGGGGGTGGTACTTAAGTGTATAGAGGTATTATATATGTGCCGCGCGACCGGGTATGTTTTTTCGGCCTCTCGTCTTGTACGACGGTTTATACATTCGCATTATACCTTGTACGACGGGGTATACTTTCGCCATTCTCAACTTGTTCAACAGGTACGGGTTTTCGACGTCCCGCGGCACACCCCTATCCGAGTTAGGGTCAATTGCCCCCCCCCCCCCCACCCCAGGATGCTACAGCAATGCAAATGAGGCGGCGGTAAATCACGCGACACAATATGTTTTCAAAATGGCGGTCATGGTATCTTGACTGTTCGGAAATGATGTATCGATGGCATTTCTTGAAGAATAGCGTCGGGTTGGGGTAATTTTTTTTGCGCGTAGGTACTGTCTGTTGTACAGGCTCTTGATATATGTTATTTTTTGGATGCGTAGTTGAGCACCCAAAAGCGTAAAGACACAAACGTGTGCTTTTAATGAAGCGCTAAAACCGTCGTATCGTAACGGTATAAATTCATGTTACCGTTACGACCGGAGCTAGGCTAATCCATACGATTGCGAAATAATTCCATCGACCATGCTTGCACTAGTAACAATATTATTCCGCGATGAATACAAACAATCCTTGTTGAGTTTTGTTGTTTGACAGTCCGTTGGAATTCGCACGTTACTGTGCGTCATTAGACTATGACGTGTCGTTGTATTTGACGTATAAAACGGAGTTTTTTTATCGCAAAATAACCCTTGTCGTTGGTGTGCTTTGGGGGCACTTTCAATGTCTGCCATTTTATCATGAAGTGGATTTATATACTTGTAGGCTTGGCACCTGCTTTTCTTATATTTAATCATACGAAATGTGAATCTTGGCGACGTTGTTTTGATTAATGAAGTTTAAGAAAGTTATCTGTAACATGACCAATCGTGAATGGATATTCTATTCACTTGGAAACTCCCATCCACTCAGATTATCCCGCAAAACACTCCTAATTCGGAGCTAGACTACTGCAAGCTGCCTCGCTTTCTAGGAAACTACAGCCTCTCCTAAGCGACCCGATTGTTTGTGAAGAATTCCCCGCTTCGTTTTTACGAAAACAACTTGCTGCGTAAATAATTCAACTATCCCAATAAAAATTGGTGTGTCATAAATAACGTACGGCTGATTATGTTTTGGTTCATTTTAAGAACATACATGTTCTTATTCAGATCTGTAAAAAGCATTTCTCTGGAAACATTACCGTTGGACCGCCATTTTAAAGTTTGAGCTAGTTTTGTTTAGCAGCTGTTATTTCAGTTAAAAAAGCATCAGTTTTGTTCATGTTAAGAGATAAGCTGGTTATTGTTTCATTTTCTGCATGATGTAGTTTATATTGGTGGTAAATTAATAAGCTGGCATTTTTTTTTTGCTACTACTTAAAGTGACAAGTATCCCTGCGGATACTTGTCATGAATGTAAGATGGTAGATAAAGCAGAATGATGATGTGTTATCAGCCGACTACAGATCATATGGTTGATACGGACATGTTGTTTTTCAGCCAGATAACGTCAGATCAATACACCGTTTTAGAGTGACTGCCATGAAAAGTCTACTGCGTAAAACCGCTCGCTATTTTCGCTTTCGTTTTCGATCGAAGCTCCGGACGCTCCGATCACGGTCGATGTTTTCATTGGCCGTCAACCTCAGCTCCTGGTTTAGACGTGGAATCCATGCAGGAGAATATTTCTATATGATTCTTGGTATATAATTTATTATGACACTCGTTCAGCGGAAAACCGATATTTTGAAACCATTTTCATTCACCATTTTCAAACATTTGGAAAAAAAAAATCTGCATCGACTGATATCCTTTCGTGGACCCCCAAGTCTACGAAAGGTTGGCCGGTGTCAAGTAAAGGTCGCGTCGTCGTGCTATATATATATATATATATATATATATATATATATATATATATATATATATATATATATATATATATATATATATATATATATATATATATATATATATATATATATATATATATATATATATATATATATATATATATATATATATATATATATATATATATATATATATATATATATCTCTCTTATCTCTCTGTCTATCTGGTCGCTTAGACCGTAACATGTTACTCACTTTGGGACTCATGCTGAACTGGAAATTGTTGTGAGAAATGTGGAAGAGATCACCCACTGGAAGCAGAGTCGGAATAAATGAGGTGACAAACAATCGACGCGTAATAACTACCATGTGTTTCATTCGATGACGTCCCAAATTATCCCTTGATATAATTAACCTTATCTAGGCTTTCAATCACAAATTGACATTAATGAAAATATAATTTCCATCAATGGTAGTTTTATTCATTGGCGTGGATTAAGGATTTGAGGTCATTATAGTCGTTGACATTGAGGCATCATCATCACAACTTGTCAGTTAAAGCATTGCATCAACTCATACCTGGTCATTGATTGGCTTCCAGCTCTAATATATAAAACGCATCATGACCTCTGAAATAGAAGTTAACTGGCGCATTCCTTTTCAAAGATGGGACCACCATTTGTACGTGATCTTCCGAGTCACGAGTCAGGTTGTCACACCTTGGAGTCGAACCCACAGCCTGTGGATCAAAAGGCGAAGCAGTAAACCACCAAGCCACTGAGACCGTCTTAGTGCCATTCCCTCGGCTTTGTATTGACTTGGTTAAGGGTTCATGTCAAAACATCTGCTAAGGGGTCATATCAAAACATCAAGGGGCTGCAGCTTGTGACATCTATCGAAAAATAGTGCGCGTTACCAACGATAGTGCGCAACCAAAGATTACACACACTTAAGATACAATGCGCTTCTAAGCAGTAAGATGACATTAAGTACCGTCATGTCAATAAGCAGTGAGATGACGTTAAGTACCGTCATGTCAATAAGGAGTAAGATGACGTTAAGTACCGTCATGTCAATAAGCAGTAAGATGACGTTAAGTACCGTCATGTCAATAAGCAGTAAGTTGACATTAAGTACCGTCATGTCAATAAGCAGTAAGATGACGTTAAGTACCGTCATGTCAATAAGTAGTAAGATGACGTTAAGTACCGTCATGTCAATAAGTGAGCTTGGATAAGTAAAACTGTGATTTGGTGACGGGGAATGCACTCTAACTTTCTGTGGAAGTCGTTATCGACAGTGTTTGAGCTGCCCCCTTGGCTGAATGAAATGTTAATGATTGATTAATGAGTTACAGTGTTTGAGCTGCCCCCTTGGCTGGGAGAAGGATGTTAATGATGGATTATACGCCCCCTTGGCTTGGAGAAGAATGGTTACTGTGTTACAGTGTTTGAGCGTAAAAGTGACAGTGTTTGAGCTGCCCCCTTGGCTGGGGAATGCACTCTATGATTTTCTTGAGTGAGTTTGAGCTGCCCCCTTGGCTGGGAGAAGGATGTTAATGATTAATGCGCTGAGTTACAGTGTTTGAGCTGCCCCCTTGGCTGGGAGAAGGATGTTAATGATTGATTAATACGCGCTGAGTTACAGTGTTTGAGCTGCCCCCTTGGCTGGGAGAAGGATGTTAATGATTGATTAAATGGTGCTGAGTTACAGTGTTTGAGCTGCCCCCTTGGCTGGGAGAAGGAGGATGTTTGATTGATTTATGGTGCTGAGTTACAGTGTTTGAGCTGCCCCCTTGGCTGGGAGAAGGATGTTAATGAATGATTTATACGTGCTGAGTTACAGTGTTTGAGCTGCCCCCTTGGCTGCGAGAAGGATGTTAATGATGATTAATATGCACTGAGTTACAGTGTTTGAGCTGCCCCCTTGGCTGGGAGAAGGATGTTAATGATTGATTAATACGCACAGAGTTACAGTGTTTGAGTTGCCCTCTTGGCTGGGGCTGGGAGAAGGATGTTAATGATTGATTAATACGCACTGAGTTACAGTGTTTGAGCTTCACTGCACGACCAGGGGCCGTATCCATAAAGAATCCTAACTTGAGTCGTCTTAACTTGAGTCGGGGTGCTAAGCTGAGTCAGCGAACTCCGGCGTATCCACAAAACAAATTGTTAGCGAACTCAGCTGAGACCGCCAGCTCAAGGCTGGCAAACAGCCAAAAACGATTAGTGGCTATAATTTCACTCATGTACCTTCGCGATCACAGTTAGTCTCTGTGTTCATAAGACAGAAAATGGAATAATGTGGCAAAGAATGGTCGATTTAGACGAATGAATGGAAGTGGTCTAGTCTGACTATTTTATATAATAAAGTCTAGACCTAGTAGGGTCTAGTAGTCTACTGTCGTTATCAACTTATTGTTTATCAAAACAAAGTCAAAAAGGAATAGTCTTTAAACCGGTTGTTTATGAATATGTCACTCACCTTTATTCTATCCGACTGTACAATATTTCATGGTATCAAGTATAATCTACGGTGATATCAGGTATAATATTCGAATTTCAATATATTCTCAGCAATCTACGGCATTGTAATGATTGTTATCCATGAACATGACCACAACGCCAGCGGCACGATGAACCATTGTTTCTTATGGAGAAGATTTGCAAACTGGCTAGGTCTTATAATCGGCAATATAATCACGGCTAATCCTAGCCCTACAAGACGTCTGAGTAGACGTCTTACTTTCTCAGAAAACGACGCAATGAAAAAGAATTGAGATCGATTCAGACAACTACCAAACACCAAACATACCCAAGTGATGGAGTTATAGAATGCAATGATGCTTTACGGACAATTTTATATCCTTTTTCGGCGGGGAATTTCATCCATGGTAATTATTTATAGTTCGATCAATTTGGGAAGCGGTAAAAAGTCCGAAACACAACAACATGTTTGTTTTCAAGTTCAAGACCACGTACATCGCGCATGCTCAGAATGACGACTAACGTTAAGGGGGGGGGGGGGGGGGGGGTGGTACTTAAGTGTATAGAGGTATTATATATGTGCCGCGCGACCGGGTATTTTTTTTTCGGCCTCTCGTCTTGTACGACGGTTTATACATTCGCATTATACCTTGTACGACGGGGTATACTTTCGCCATTCTCAACTTGTTCAACAGGTACGGGTTTTCGACGTCCCGCGGCACACCCCTATCCGAGTTAGGGTCAATTGCCCCCCCCCCCCCCCCCCCCCACCCCAGGATGCTACAGCAATGCAAATGAGGCGGCGGTAAATCACGCGACACAATATGTTTTCAAAATGGCGGTCATGGTATCTTGACTGTTCGGAAATGATGTATCGATGGCATTTTTCTTGAAGAATAGCGTCGGGTTGGGGTAATTTTTTTTGCGCGTAGGTACTGTCTGTTGTACAGGCTCTTGATATATGTTATTTTTTGGATGCGTAGTTGAGCACCCAAAAGCGTAAAGACACAAACGTGTGCTTTTAATGAAGCGCTAAAACCGTCGTATCGTAACGGTATAAATTCATGTTACCGTTACGACCGGAGCTAGGCTAATCCATACGATTGCGAAATAATTCCATCGACCATGCTTGCACTAGTAACAATATTATTCCGCGATGAATACAAACAATCCTTGTTGAGTTTTGTTGTTTGACAGTCCGTTGGAATTCGCACGTTACTGTGCGTCATTAGACTATGACGTGTCGTTGTATTTGACGTATAAAACGGAGTTTTTTTATCGCAAAATAACCCTTGTCGTTGGTGTGCTTTGGGGGCACTTTCAATGTCTGCCATTTTATCATGAAGTGGATTTATATACTTGTAGGCTTGGCACCTGCTTTTCTTATATTTAATCATACATACGAAATGTGAATCTTGGCGACGTTGTTTTGATTAATGAAGTTTAAGAAAGTTATCTGTAACATGACCAATCGTGAATGGATATTCTATTCACTTGGAAACTCCCATCCACTCAGATTATCCCGCAAAACACTCCTAATTCGGAGCTAGACTACTGCAAGCTGCCTCGCTTTCTAGGAAACTACAGCCTCTCCTAAGCGACCCGATTGTTTGTGAAGAATTCCCCGCTTCGTTTTTACGAAAACAACTTGCTGCGTAAATAATTCAACTATCCCAATAAAAATTGGTGTGTCATAAATAACGTACGGCTGATTATGTTTTGGTTCATTTTAAGAACATACATGTTCTTATTCAGATCTGTAAAAAGCATTTCTCTGGAAACATTACCGTTGGACCGCCATTTTAAAGTTTGAGCTAGTTTTGTTTAGCAGCTGTTATTTCAGTTAAAAAAGCATCAGTTTTGTTCATGTTAAGAGATAAGCTGGTTATTGTTTCATTTTCTGCATGATGTAGTTTATATTGGTGGTAAATTAATAAGCTGGCATTTTTTTGCTACTACTTAAAGTGACAAGTATCCCTGCGGATACTTGTCATGAATGTAAGATGGTAGATAAAGCAGAATGATGATGTGTTATCAGCCGACTACAGATCATATGGTTGATACGGACATGTTGTTTTCATAGCCAGATAACGTCAGATCAATACACCGTTTTAGAGTGACTGCCATGAAAAGTCTACTGCGTAAAACCGCTCGCTATTTTCGCTTTCTTTCGTTTTCGATCGAAGCTCCGGACGCTCCGATCACGGTCGATGTTTTCATTGGCCGTCAACCTCAGCTCCTGGTTTAGACGTGGAATCCATGCAGGAGAATATTTCTATATGATTCTTGGTATATAATTTATTATGACACTCGTTCAGCGGAAAACCGATATTTTGAAACCATTTTCATTCACCATTTTCAAACATTTGGAAAAAAAAATCTGCATCGACTGATATCCTTTCGTGGACCCAAGTCTACGAAAGGTTGGCCGGTTGTCAAGTAAAGGTCGCGTTCGTATATATATATATATATATATATATATATATATATATATATATATATATATATATATATATATATATATATATATATATATATATATATATATATATATATATATATATATATATATATATATATATATATATATATATATATATATATATATATATATATATATATATATATATATATCTATATATCTCTCTGTCTATCTGGTCGCTTAGACCGTAACATGTTACTCACTTTGGGACTCATGCTGAACTGGAAATTGTTGTGAGAAATGTGGAAGAGATCACCCACTGGAAGCAGAGTCGGAATAAATGAGGTGACAAACAATCGACGCGTAATAACTACCATGTGTTTCATTCGATGACGTCCCAAATTATCCCTTGATATAATTAACCTTATCTAGGCTTTCAATCACAAATTGACATTAATGAAAATATAATTTCCATCAATGGTAGTTTTATTCATTGGCGTGGATTAAGGATTTGAGGTCATTATAGTCGTTGACATTGAGGCATCATCATCACAACTTGTCAGTTAAAGCATTGCATCAACTCATACCTGGTCATTGATTGGCTTCCAGCTCTAATATATAAAACGCATCATGACCTCTGAAATAACATGTATTTCAGCCAACATGTTCCTGATTTATTTCCTGTTCTTTGATCTGTTCCATGAATTTCCTGTTCCTGTGTTATTTCCAGTTCTAGGATCTGTTACATGTATTTCTGCCAACAGGTTCCTGGTTCATTTCCTGTTCTTTACTCTGTTACATGTATTTCAGCCAACAGGTTCCTGTTTTATTTCCTGTTCTTTGATCTGTTACATGTATTTCTGCCAACAGGTTCTTTTTTTATAGTCCTGATCTTTGATCTGTTACATGTATTTCAGCCAACAGGTTTCTTTTTTTATTTCCTGTTCTTTGATCTGTAACATGTATTTCAGCCAACATGTTCCTGATTTATTTCCTGTTCTTTGATCTGTTCCATGAATTTCCTGTTCCTGTGTTATTTCCAGTTCTAGGATCTGTTACATGTATTTCTGCCAACAGGTTACTGGTTCATTTCCTGTTCTTTACTCTGTTACATGTATTTCAGCCAACAGGTTCCTGTTTTATTTCCTGTTCTTTTCTTTGATCTGTTACATGTATTTATTTGCCAACAGGTTCTTTTTTTTATAGTCCTGATCTTTTTGATCTGTTACATGTATTTCAGCCAACAGGTTTGGTTTTTTTATTTCCTGTTCTTTTTTTTCTGTTTTGATCTGTAACATGTATTTTCACAGGCCAACATGTTCCTGAGGTTTCTTTTTATTTCCTGTTCTTTGATCCGTTCCATGTTCCTGAATTTCCTGTTCCTGTGTTTATTCCCCTGTTCTTTGATCTGTTCTTGACTGTTACATGTATTTCTGCCAACAGGTTCCTGGTTCATTTCCTGTTCTTTGCTCTATTACGTGTATTTCAGCCAACAGGTTCCTGTTTTATTTCCTGTTCTCTGATCTGTTACATGTATTTCTGCCAACAGGTTCTTTTTTTATAGTCCTGATCTTTGATCTGTTACATGTATTTCAGCCTATAGGTTTCTTTTTCATTTCCTGTTCTTTGATCTGTAACATGTATTTCAACCAACATGTTCCTGATTTATTTCCTGTTCTTAGATCTTCAACATGTATTTCATTTCCTGTTCTTTGATCTGTAACATGTATTTCAACCAACATGTTTCCTGATTTATTTCCTGTTCTTAGATCTTCAACATGTATTTCTGCCAGCAGGTTCCTGTTTTTTTCCCTGTTCTCTGATATATTACATTTATTTCTGTCAGCAGGTTCCTGATTTTTTTCCTGTTCTTTTATCTGTTACATGTATTTCTGTTATTCGATAAATTTCTTGCATTTCTACCTACAGATTCGTATATTATGAGCAGTCTTCAGGTTCCTTTTTTATTCCTGTTGTTTGATCTGTTACACGTATTTCTGGCCAGAGGCTCTATATTATTTCTGTTCTTTGATCAGTACCATCAATTTCTGCCTAAATGTTCCGGTTTTATTCATGTTCTTTGATCTGTTGCAAATAGTTACGACTAAGGATTTATGTTTTACTCCTGTCCCTTGATTCGTTACACCTATTTCTGCCAACAGGTTCCTGCTTCATTCCTGTTCCATCATCTGATACATGTATTTCTGTTATATGATCTTTTTCTTGTATTCTACCTACAGATTCGTATATTATGAGCGGGCCACGATCACGAGATATAACGCACTCTACATTATTAAAACAGCAAAAAAGTTTGACCTGCCCCAACCAGTTGAGAAATGCTCCAGCTTCCTCAAGGAATCTATGGACCCAAAGTACGTGTGTGGTATACTGAACAGCAGCTTGGTGCTCGACGAACACGACGTCACAGACAGCTTTGTGACGTTCATTCGAAACACCACTGAAGCTGTCCTCATATCTGAGCCGTTTACTTCGCTGTCGGCAGATGGCCTGATGAGGGTTGTGGAGGATGGATCAATGGCATGTGCCTCTGAGTTTCAGGTGTACCAGGCTTGTATGAGATGGGCTGAAGCCGAGTGTGGACGCCGTGGGCTGCCTGTCACAGATGGAAACAAGCGTGATGTCCTCGGTGCTGTTCTCTACCAAATACGATTCAGCTGAACGGCACAGAATTCTCCCATTTGATGTGAAACTCTGTATTACTTAATGCCGAAGAGATATTTATGATATGATTGCAGACAGAGAACATACAGGTTCAATACAACGGCACGACGCGTCATAAACACAACGGCACGACGCAGCCCAAACACAACAAAATCACAGCTTACTATGGCACGTTTCCGGGATGTAATAGGGGGAAGAAAAGGAGAGAAAGCATGGGCTTCTAATGGATCTAGTAATGCCATTGATTTCAGCAGTAACACACCTTTGCTAGTGATAGGTGCTGGTCTATACCGAGGTGTGGGGGCTGGAACTAACGCTGTCCACATGCAGCTTCTGGACGACAAGGACGGAGTTCTGGCTGACACTGGGTATATTACCATGGCCTCAAATGGATCCTACACACCCATCCCGCTCTTGTTTCCCTCACCGTGTCAGGTAGATGCTAACCGAACATACTGCATTAAAGCAACCATAAAAGGCCACCTTACCCACTTCGGGATTCATGGCATGGTCACAGTGACAAGTGACAAGTGTACACTCAGCTTCTCCAACTCTAGCTGCAGTAGCCGTACCGATGTTGACAAGGGCCAAATACCTACAATTGTCGTCTCACTCCTTTGATGATATTCTTCACTTCACCATAGGACCAAATAAGTTGATCATTATGTTATATCCTTATTGACGTTGGAATATATACCGCATCAACCGCATATTTCGAAATTAGATTGCACACATAAATGTGTATGTATGTATGTATGTATGTATGTATGTATGTATGTATGTATGTATGTATGTATGTATGTATGTATGTATGTATGTATGTATGTATGTATGTATGTATGTATGTATGTATGTATGTGTATGTATGTATGTATGTATGTATGTATGTATGTATGTATGTATGTATGTATGTATGTATGTATGTATGTATGTATGTATGTATGTATGTATGTATGTATGTATGTATGTATGTATGTATGTATGTATGTATGTATGTCTGTGTATGTATGTATGTATGTATGTATGTATGTATGTATGTATGTATGTATGTATGTATGTATGTATGTATGTATATGTATGTATGTATGTATGTATGTATGTATGTATGTATGTATGTATGTATGTATGTATGTATGTATGCATGTATGTATGTATGCATGCATGCTTGTATGTATGTATGTATGTATGTATGTATGTATGTATGTATGTATGTATGTATGTATGTATATGTATGTATGTATGTATGTATGTATGTATGTATGTATGTATGTGTATGTATGTATGTATGTATGTATGTATGTATGTATGTATGTATGTATGTATGTATGTATGTATGTATGTATGTATGTATGTATGCATGCATGTATGTATGTATGTATGTATGTATGTATGTATGTATGTATGTATGTATGTATGTATGTATGTATGTATGTATGTATGTATGTATGTATGTATGTATGTATGTATGTATGTATGTATGTATGTATGTATGTATGTATGTATGTATGTATGTATGTATGTATGTATGTATGTATGTATGTATGTATGTATGTATGTATGTATGTATGTATGTATGTATGTATGTATGTATGTATGTATGTATGTATGTATGTATGTATGTATGTATGTATGTATGTATGTATGTATGTATGTATGTATGTATGTATGTATGTATGTATGTATGTATGTAAGAATGTATGTATGTATGTATGTATGTCGGGTATGAATCATCTTGCTTCTGCAATTTCTTGGCAACAGAGATTCTCTGAAATAGTGGCAATCTTTAAAACGTGTACAAGAGCACCACACCAAGTTATCAAGGGCGCCACCCTCCGTGCCCACGTCTCTCCCTACGTCACCTTCATTCGCCGTACTTTTGATCGACAAGGCACTGTCTTTTAACAATGCGACCTCGGGCTGGCACTGTTGGCACCAACGACGTCACACTAAACAAATGGCGGAGGCTATGAAATCAGATCCGAACCGAACGTTCCAAAAAAGAGGAAAACTATTCAAACTATAATGCTCACCATCTTTAAAACCCGGAAATATTCTATCAATGGGTTGAGTCTATGATATCATAATCTCGTTTAGTTGGCTGGCGTATCACTTTAATTGCGTAGATAAGTATGATAAATGCCAAAGCAAGGGCGGCAAAAGTATAACTTCATTCCGAAAATGACAGTTAAACTTGCCTTGATGTTGAGCTTAGTGTTAGAGATCCATGGTTCAAATCTTTGGAGACAGACAGGGTTTTAAGGATGCTGACACAGAAATCTGAATCACTAAGCCAATGTATTGTCAATGTATTCCCATGTGTCATATCACAGGCCGCCATCTAGTCGGACTCTCATCGCTATCCTCGTATGTTGTTTTCGTCTGGTGTACTTTCACTAAGATGAGGGTGCGTTATACATAAAATGAACCGTTTGATGAGATCAAAGGTCACGTTGTATTACGTGCACTGCATGCAAGCGTCCTTGAGTGCCCCACCGCGCGCTCTACGTAGCATCAAAAATTTACCGAAATTATGGGACGATTACCACTGAAAACATTAATTCACAACAATAGATCGCTGTGTTCGAAATTTGATGCATTTACTAGGTAAGAACCTCTCTGGTGCAAAACGTAACTCGGTGAGACCCAATTTTCTTCTTTCTATTGTATGGTAAACGTATCAACGAAGGAAGTTGTAAAATCTCATGCAATTGCAATTTTTTTTACCTGATAGTATGAATTATCTTTACTCCATGAGAGTTCATCACTTTACACAATCCATCTGCAAACACATCATAAATGAAGGTCAGATGTGCAACCTGGAAGCAAATCGCAACCTAGTAGCAAAACGCAACCAGGTAGCGAAACGCAACCTGGTAGCAAGACGTAACCTGGTAGCAAAACTTAACCTGGTAGCAAAACGCAACCTGGTAGCAAAACGCAACCAGGTAGCGAAACGCAACCTGGTAGCAAACCGCAATATGGTAGCGAAACGCAACCTGGTAGCAAAACTTAACCTGGTAGCAAAGCGAAACCTGCTAGCAAAGCAAAGCCTTGTAGCCAAGCGAAACTTGGTAACAAAACACAACCTGGTAGCAAAACGTAACCTGGTAGCAAAACGCAACCTGGTAGCAAAACGTAACTGGTAGCAAAATGATCACCACTTAAGATGTTCTTTTTTATTTGAATTCATTTAGGAGTTGCTTGCAACGCAACCGGCACTCAAGTCTGCATTGGATTAGGGCACACTGTTCATTTTCCCATCTCCATAATTCGTCAATATCATTTGAATTGGTAAGTTTTCCTGACCACCATCTTCTCCATCTACCAATGGGTCTGTTGCTAATATGGCCATTAACCTCCCTTCGTGGGATATCACAATCGTTGATGTTATCTTGTGAAGGTAATGAATTGTCCCGTGAGATAATGACGAGATATATGAATTATCTCGTGGGATTAATGAATATTCTCGCGAGATAAATTATTAATCTCGTGGGAATATTAAATACACCTGGAAATAATTATACGTTTCTGATCCGAATCCCCTGTGATAGAATCCCTTGTTATTGAACCCCCTTTCATAGAATCCTCTGTCATAGAATAACTTATCATAGAATACTCTGTCATAATGGTCCAGCCCCAGTTTGGCGTATTGGAGATGCGCTATTTTTATATTTTTCTGGCTCGACGCTTATGGCGGCGGCTGTGAATTATTGTCATTCGACTGATGTTGGTCTTGAACGGCGATAACGTTTCCCAGTAGCGAACAACTATATATACACTTGTGCACAAGTAAATCAGCCAACCAGAGCACAACAGCCCACCCACAACTTACTCAACCCAACCCGCAGCAGATACACCACTCTCTATGGCAGACTTGTTTGACGCTACGCTACATGACGTGTTGTACTAACATAATCCTAGCCTGCGTAGAAACATACCGAAGGAGATCGGAGATACACCTGCGCGAAACTGAATATGCCAATCAGAACACACTTGTTACTTGCGCGCAAGTAAATCAGTCACACACGAATCAACAGGAATTACGAGCTCCCGACTGATTCAGCCAATCAGCGTGGTACCGTTTTATGTCATTGTGACTTCGGCCGGCATGTAATTATTTCTCTCTAAGACAAAACTCATATCTTTCCGGTTTGTCGCTAGGAGATGGATATTAATTCTGGACGCCAAGCGACTGTAATTGACATATGTACACTGCATGCTTGCGAGTATTTTAACTTTTATCCAGGAGCTTATAGCTGTTCCAAGCGATTAGGTCAAGTTCAATGTTCAAAGCTATAAGCTGTAATTACCAATATAAGAAGACCATGAATGTCATTGTATGGAGATCCAGATAACCCTACAACAGCGACCAGATACTGACCTAGCCCGGCGTCTACACGATGGGCGGTATATGAATTCCCTTCAGACAATCCACTATCTCGTCATGGATGGTAAGTATGTGGGAACAGGTGCTTGACTGGTGCATGACTGTGTATCATATAAAGGCCAAATAATATCAGTGTATCATATGAAGGCCAAATTATATCAGTGTATCATTAGAAGGCCAAATAAACATCAGTGTATCATATGAAGGCCAAATAACATCAGTGTATCATATAAAGGCCAAATAACATCAGTGTATCATATGAAGGCCAAATAACATCAGTGTATCAATAGAAGGCCAAATAAACATCAGTGTATTATATGAAGGCCAAATAACATCAGTGTATCGTATACAGGCCAAATATCATCAGTGTATCATATGACCACTGAATAAACTCAAAGTATTATTTGACAGACTTATAACATGTATGACAACCAAACTACATCAGCTACACCCAATTTCCAGTAAGTATGATATGTGTGTGTACTGATGTCGTACGCATTGATATCATTCAACCAACGTTTTGAATATAGATATGACACAACAAAGGTCGTATTGAATATCGATATGATACAAAAAATGATTCAACAAAGGTCGTATTGAATATAGATATGACACAAAAAAGGTCGTATTGAATATAGATATGACACAACAAAGGTCGTATTGAATATAGATATGACACAAAAAAGGTCGTATTGAATATAGATATGACACAACAAAGGTCGTATTGAATATCGATATGATCCAACAAAGGTCGTATTGAATATCGATATGATCCAACAAAGGTCGTATTGAATATAGATATGACACAAAAAAGGTCGTATTGAATATAGATATGACACAAAAAAGGTCGTATTGAATATAGATATGACACAACAAAGGTCGTATTGTATATCGATATGATACAAAAAAGGTCGTATTGAATATAGATATGACACAACAAAGGTCGTATTGAATATAGATATGACACAACAAAGGTCGTATTGAATATAGATATGACACAACAAAGGTCGTATTGAATATCGATATGATACAACAAAGGTCGTATTGAATATCGAATTCATTCAATGAACATTATAGTGAAAATTGATCTCATGATTTTGATATCTTGTAACCAACATCGTAGGTAATTTCAATATTATTCTACAAAGTATTAGACGTTTGCATTAGCTGCGGGCAGAGGGGTTTTTTGATCATCAGAGAAGAAGGAAAGGAACACAACCGGCATGGGATACACAGATGCAGTTACAGTGTTTGAGCTACCCCCTTGGCTGGAAAAAGGATGTAAATGATTGATTAAAACGCGCTGAGTTGCAGTGTTTGTGCTTCACTGCACGACCTGACCTAAAACAGTCATAGCTATGTGTATCTTGTTGGTCAACATAAGGCGGGTTCATAATATTAGGGTCGTATCATAACGGAGCTAGTGTTAGCCGATGGGCTATGCCTTGCTGTTGTCATTGGTGAGTTAAGATTATAAGGAGAGATATTATAACTTATCCCGCACTTTCCCGTAGCAATTCTACCACCGCACTCGTACCAGTAGTGATAACGCCACCCTGCTCGTACCAGTAGTGATAACGCCACCCTGCTCGTACCAGTAGTGATAACGCCACCCTGCTCGTACCAGTAGTGATAACGCCACCCTGCTCGTATTGGTAGTGGTAACGCCACGCTGCTGAAGCCATCTTGCTCTGACCAGAAGGGAACACGTCACCCGCTGAAACAAGCAGCGGATACACCCTCCAAGAGTTTATTTGTCATATGGGATTGCTTTATTAGAAATATGTGGTTCTCGTAACTACATAACTGGCGTTCCAATTCCCCCCAGGCAAAACGTACAACGAAGTTCATATTTCCTTGAATAAGCCTTAGTTTTGAATTTGCATCGTCCCGGTAGCAAACAGGTAATTGTACTTTGAGCCTAATCTCATGAACTCATTTATTGAAGCTCTTTTTTCTGTATCAACTTCAAGCCGGGCACGACAAAACTTGGTCTCATTTTCTGCGTCAAACTGGTTCTTATCAGTGAAAACATAGTGCGCCACCTGCCGATAACAGTGGGGGTAAAACGCAAATTTAGTTTCATTTTCGCGTCAGTTCTCTGTGGTAGTTACGCATGACGCCTCACGTAGTTCGTAAACGTAACTGTACAATACGCTGTGAGATCCACCTCCCACTCAGTGAGTATAACGCTTTGTTTACTGAACAGTCATTGATAGAATGATGTAAGGGTTACCATGTCTGTTGACAGGCTGATTTCTGTCAATGTAGAGGGGAGTGGTTTAGTAGCGTTTGGCTTATGTTCAGGTAGCCCGATAGACCAACGTCAGGTTCTGTTTATCACCTTGTCGGTTCAACAGTACAACCACCTATTTGGTTGTCGATTCGGTACATGCTTACATGTTTTCATGAAGTTTGCAGGTTCTGGCGAGTTTCAGGCGATCACTGTCAAAATTTATTATTTAGTACGGTTCAAGACAATGTTTCATATACCTATCGTCTGCGGAAAAATATATTTTTGATGACTTTCCAAGTTTATCGGTGATATTTTCTTTTGAAATACATAAAATAACCATCATCTCAATCAATGAGCTTATAGATTATCGATGCGTAATAATTATCTGTAGAAGTCTGAACCAAAAATACTGTCTCGTTCAGTTTACTACTTTGACTTCATGAGTTTCATTATCATGGATTAGGGGTTTCACGGCATTTAGGCTGGATACATAAAAGAGTCCTCATCACAACCTATCAGTTAAAGCATTGCATCAACTCATACCTGGCCCATTGATTGGCTTCCAGCTCTGATATACAACACCTAACATGGCCTCTGAAATTGAAGTCAACTGGCGCATTGGAAAGAGCCTCCATCAGAGACTTCAGTATATCCTGGAGGGACAATGTTCCACGGACGTGACCTTCATCGTGGGAGCCAAGGGCAACCAGAAGAGGATGCGGGCCAACAGGTTCATGCTGAGCTGCGGGTCTAAGGTGTTTGAGGCGATGTTCCAGGAGTCATCGGAGGACCAGGTGCTGGTGGTGGATGACGTGACCCGGATACATTCATGGAGATTCTTAAGTGAGCAAATATAGCACATATAGACTATTCCCTGTCCAACCTGAATAATTGGTATCTGCAACCAAAATGTTTGCTCTGTTACATGTATTTCTGCCAAGAGGTGCCTGCTTTATTCCTGCTCTTTAATCTGCTTCCTGTTTTATGTGAGCCGGCTTCTGTTTTATTCCTTTTATTCGATCTGCTTCATGTGTTTCAACCAAAATGTTCCTGCTTTATTTCTTTTTATTTGATCTGTTAGATGTACTTCAGCCAACAGGTTCCAGTTTTGTTCCTGTTCTTCGATCTTTTACATGTACTTCAGCTAACAAGCACTAGTTTTACTCCTTTTTTTATCTGTTACATATATTTAAGCCAAGAGGTTCCTGTTCTTTGACCTGTTACATTTATTTCTGTCAGCAGGTTTCTGTTGTATTCCTGTTTTTTGATTTGTTACATGTTTCACTGCCAACAGGTTCCTTTTTATTCCTGTTCTTTGATCTGTTGCATGTATTTCTGCCTACAGGCTCCTGTTTTATTTTTGTATTTTAATCTGTTACATGTATTTCCTCCGACAGGTTACTGTTTTATTTCCTGTTGTTTGATCTGTTTTATGTATTTCTGCCTAGATGATATGTATTATTCCGGTTGTTTGATCTGTTAAGTATATAACTGCAGACATTTGCCCGTATTATTCTTGTTGTTTAATCAGTTTCATTTATTTCAGACTGCGAGTTCCTATTTTTTCTGTTGCAAATAGTTCGGGCCAAGGGTTTATGTTTAACTCCTTTCCTTTGATTTGTTGCATATATTGCTGCCAACAGGTTCCTGTTTCATTTCTGTTCCATCATCTGATACATGTATTTCTGTTATTTGACCTTTTCTTGTATTGCTACCTACAGATTCGTTTATTATGAGCAGGCCATGATCACAGGAGATAACGCGCTCTACGTTCTGAAAGCAGCTAAAAAGTTTGGCCTGCCCCAACTAGTTGATAAATGCTTCAGCTTCTTCAAGAATTCTATGAACCCAAAGATCGTCTGTGGTATACTGAACAGCAGCTTGGGACTCGACGAACACGACGTCACAGACAGCTGTATGAAGTACATCAGAAACACCACTGAAGCTGTCCTCATATCTGAGCCGTTTACTTCGCTGTCAGCAGCTGGCCTGATGAGGATTGTGGAGGATGGATCATTGGCATGTGACTCTGAGTTTCAGGTGTACCAGGCCTGTATGAGATGGGCTGAGGCCGAGTGTGGACGCCGTGGGCTGCCTGTCACAGATGGAAACAAGCGTGATGTCCTCGGTGTTGTTCTCTGCCAAATACGATTCTATCAGCTGAACGGCACATTATTCTCCCATTTGATGCGAAACTCTTTTTTGCTAAATGCTGAAGAAAAATTAGAAATTTACGATATGATCGCAGACAGAGATCATGGAGTTGATCAGCATGGTACATACAGGTTCAAGGAGGCGGGAACTCACAACGTCCACTTGCAGCTTCTGGACGGCAAGGACAGAGTTCTGGCTGACACTGGGTATATTACCATGGCCTCAGATGGAAACATTATACCCATCCCGGTCCTGTTTCCCTCACCGTGTCAGGTAGATGCTAGGCGGACGTACTGCATTAAAGCAACCATAAAAGGCGGTAAAACCTACTATGGGACTGATGGCAATGTCAAAGTGAAAAGTGGCAAGTGTACACTCAGCTTCTCTAGACACAGAAGCCGAAGTCAAACTGGTCCCGAGACCGTTGTTAGATGCCGTAGCCATGTTACCGATGTTGACCAGGGCCAAATACCTACAATTATCGTCTCCCTCCTTTGATGATATGCTTCACTTCACCATGGTACCTAATAAGTTGATCATTATGTTATATCCTTATTGTAGTTGGAAAATATACCGCGTCAACCAAATATTTCGAAACAAGCGATTTCCAAATTAGATTGCATACATGTATGCATGAATGTATGTATGTATGTATGTATGTATGTATGTATGTATGTATGTATGTATGTATGTATGTATGTATGTATGTATGTATGTATGTATGTATGTATGTATGTATGTATGTATGTATGTATGTATGTATGTATGTATGTATGTATGTATGAATGCATGAATGCATGAATGCATGAATGTATGAATGAATAGATGTGTGTTTGTGTATGTTTCAATGTATGTTTGTTTATATGCATATATGTATGTATGTCAGCATCGATGTATGCATGCAGATTTGTGCATTAAAAACCATTTGCATAAGTTTGTGCATATTTATATATACAATTGCCATCTAGATTTGTTTATATCAGAGTCGTTGATATAGTAAAATATCTATGAATTCGTACACTGTTTTGTGTGATTTCCTTTTGATATTCTATTTTTCGAATAATGTGTCAAATAAAAATCATTCTGTTTTTGTTATGGAGATTCGACCCATTTTTCACGTCAATTTTATACATTCATGCCCCGAATGGCTCAGCTTCTCTCGTCTGCTTTCATTACGTTTTGGTCAATAAAAGATTCATACATAAACAGCGAGCCATAGTATAATGTGAACTCATCCCAATACATCTGTGGATGCAGTGCTTCTTTAACTCGAGTTCACATCTTTGTATGACGAATGAAGATCCACCATTATACCACCCATGTTATTATGAATGATATATTTAGCCAGGCGCTCACAGGACGAGACAGCTATTGACATCATCTCATCGACAGATCAATACATTAGTATTATTTAACAGAACCGCATGTTTGATTACAAGAGGGCAATATTTGAGGCTAAAAAATATGTTGAAATATTGACCAGTCTGACAGATCGATCTTCCGCAAGCAGACAACTCACTAAGACCTGGTCAGAGAACAAGCACTCTTTCTGGACCATAGGCGCTCTGTTCGGAAGGCCCAAGGCAACCAGACTAATTCTGGCCCAGTAGGCCCTGGCAACCAGACTAATGTATGTATGTATGTATGTATGTATGTATGTATGTATGTATGTATGTATGTATGTATGTATGTATGTATGTATGTATGTATGTATGTATGTATGTATGTATGTATGTATGTATGTATGTATGTATGTATGTATGTATGTATGTATGTATGTATGTATGTATGTATGTATGTATGTATGTATGTATGTATGTATGTATGTATGTCTGTATGTATGTATGTATGTATGTATGTATGTATGTATGTATGTATGTATGTATGTATGTATGTGTATGTATGTATGTATGTATGTATGTATGTATGTATGTATGTATGTATGTATGTATGTATGTATGTATGTATGTATGTGTATGTATGTATGTATGTATGTATGTATGTATGTGTGTACTTATGTATGTATGTAAATATATATATATATATATGTG
>CM067355.1:34125943-34182513 GCA_034190875.2 Urechis unicinctus
TACTATACATATATACTACATATATATATATATACACTATACTATACATATATATATACATATACATATATACTATACATATACTATACATATACATATATATACATATATACATATATACGAATATACATATAATATATATATATACACACTATACATATACCGACTATTCATACAACCACTATTCATATACCGACTATACATATACCGACTATACAAATACCGACTATACATATATGTAACACCAACTCCCCATCGGATCAAAGATGAAATTTTTGACACGGACAACACTCAGTCATCTCAATCACCAGAATCGGATTGCATTCCACCACAAGAAAGTGAAAGCAGCGCTGCATCTCTGGAGAGTGAAAGAGATCTTCATAAAGATCATCAATTCATTGTTTCCATTACCCTACCTGCTACTGCAATGGTGCCACTGTCCTTTATGTGGCAGCACGGACATAGGTTGGGGACATCATGTCTCTGTGAGTTCTTTGCTCGTGATTAGTTTTGAATGTTACTGCTGTGTGGAAATATCACAGTGGTAATCACAGCCCTATGTGGACCCCACATTTGCTGGCATCATATTACTCTCAGCTGCTGTACCCTCTTGGCCATACACGCTGTGTGTTGTCACATATGGGGTTTGTAGCCATGTCACCGGCCACCTTTTACGGACATCAGATCTTACCGCCTGTTGTGGAGAAAGGTTTTGCATATTCACCAGACAACCCTCATTACCACCATAAAGGGAGATGGGAAGCCAGTGGTGTTGGGTGGTGATGGGAGTGCAGACAGCCCAGGGCACTCGGCCAAGTATGACTCTTACACTATGGTTGAGTTGAACACCAATGCAGTCCTTGATGTTCAACTTGTACAGGTTAATATGTGATTCAACAACATGAATGGGAAATTGTTAGACTGTGTGTTGTCACATATGGGGTTTGTAGCCATGTCACCGGCCACCTTTTACGGACATCAGATCTTACCGCCTGTTGTGGAGAAATGTTTTGCATATTAATATGTGATTCAACAACATGAATGGGAAATTGTTAGACTTTGATGAATTCTGATAGCATTTACTGTGTAATGTGCCATGCATGCTGCAGAGTAGACAATGTGATGGAGTTAGAAGGATGGAACAGATCTCTACAGGTACTGCGAGATTTATGCCTGAAGGTAAACAAGATGGCCTCAGATAGGCATATGTAGAAACATGATCATCCATTAAGACATAGTTGATAGCTCTGTCATTACATTCACGAACTCATGATGCTATGTTGTGTATCTTTTTGTAAAATCCAGGCAGGTAGAAAATCCTTTACAGACGCAGCATCTGTATAGTATTTGGCATGTTCTTAAGGTTTGTGGCAGTATTCACTCATTGAAGTCTCACAAGTATAGCATAACATCATGTTGCATTTGTTTTGCATTTGTTTGAGCAGGTCATGGGAAATAAATTGGATGCCCTGGCATGATCACATGAGTATTTATGATAAGAGGATGGATTCCGAGAATGATTAACCATCTCTGTTGAACGGCTGCCTCTACAGTGGATGAAGACCCAGATAGCATGAGACTACTGACCAACCCATCCCTCACGGCGGACGTGGCTAAGTTGTCAGCCTGTCATCAGTCATCATTTAATGAATCATTTCTCAGCCTAATCCGCCATTTTACCCCCACAATGATTGTATTTTAACCTAATGGATTGAAATGCAGGCAAATATTCTTCATTCAATTTCTATTCCTGTCAAATGGTAGTCCAATGTTGGAACCTTACTTATTTACTTATTGTTGCTATCAAATTGGTTGTAGACTGCAAATAGATCTTCATTATAATGAGACTGCTGGAAGAGAAAAATTCAAGGGAGGGCTATATGTTGTGACTATAGTATCAACACTGGCATCATTTGGTGAATATTCATTTCAATACTTTTTTCTCATCTTGCATCTTATGTTTTATGATGCAATCACCACAAGTACAGTGAAGTACAGTGCATACATTATGTTGCCCTGCTCCTTCTGGGGCTATTCTCTAAAAGTACTCTATTCCCCAGAGCACCCTGTTCTCGGGAGCTCCCTACTCCCCTGTTACATCCTGTGCCCCTGGAGCACCCTGTTCCTCCAGAGCGCCATGATCGCTCGTACCATCTTCTTTTTCCAGTAGCACCCTGTTCCCCTGTAACACCCTGTTCCTTTGGAGCACTCTGTTCCCCCAAAGCACCCTGCTCCCCATTAACACCCTGTTCTTTCGTAACACCCTGTTACCCCGGAGCACCCATTCCCCTGTAACACCCTGTTCCCATAGAACACTCTGTTCCCCAGGAGCACTCTGTTCCCTTGTAACACCCTGTTCCCATAGAGCACTCTGTTCCCCAGGAGCACTCTGTTCCCTTGTTACACCATGTTCCCTAGAAGCACTCTGTTCCTTGTAACACCCTGTTCCCCCATTACACCCTAGCACACTGGAGCACCCTGTTCCCTCGTACCACCTTGTTTCTCCGGGAGCACACTATTCCTACAAAGCACACTATAACCCTGTAACATCCTGTTCCCTTGTAACACTCTGTTCCCTTGTAACACTCTGTTCCCTTGTACACTCTGTTCCCTTGTAACACCCTGTTCACAAATTTATTATAAATATATGTGAAATCAAAAATAATAGTAATGATATGATTCATGCAACATTAACATCTTAAATTGAATGTGAAACACTCTCTTTTGTCAGTACCTTTCAGTAAATGGTCGCTGATCTTGTTGAACGGCCTTTAGACGGTAACCAGCAGCGTCTTTGACTTCACTGACGTAAACTTCCTGAAGATCAGATACCATTGTTTCATGCAGTGATCCCGTCCCCCCAGACTAAGTAAGGTTTATCTCCATGTGTTCCATTTGTTTCAACATGAAAAGAATAGGATAAGACAATGGATGTGCTTGGTCACCGGTTTGTTGTTTGTGTGGAAGGTGACAATAAATCATTTGTTTTAATTGTATATATACCAGTGGCTAATTGCTGTTGCTTGATATCAGAAAGCTTATCAATGTCTACAACCGTGAATGCCCTTTTACCCAGGCACTCCAATCCTTATAGTGATATTGGATACACACAATCTTACCAGAATTGACTCTCTGGTGTGGAAACATGTATGTACATGTGTCCCATTGATCCGCACAATGGAGGAGACGGAGACCTGGCCGGTTTAAAATACATCAAAACAATAGGTTTAGTGGCTGGAACGGTGGTGTTGTGTGATCATACATGGAGTCGTAAGCATCCAACTTGAACTATTCAAGCTTCAACATGTTATCTCTGGAACGTCAGTCTTATATCAATGAAATGACAAGGAGTTTGACTAACTAACCATTACTTGTGCTGTGAAGTTTGCTCACTGGGTTAACTGAAGGTCGAAGTTTATCGTGTGCCATATGTTGTCATGGGTTTGCATGCATGGCACTTAACCTGCAGAGAAGTTTCATTTGAAGCAATCAATAACTTGACAATAATTTGACGAATTACATTTGACTGATGACACGTGGATGATATGAAAATAATAATATACTCCATAGATCTCACAAATCACAAGTCAAAGCTGGCCGGTGAACGTTGTGAAAACAAACGTCATGACATGACGCTACATCATAATGCTCACAATAATCTGTGATTAATCCATGCATGTATCCTATTTATTAAGTATCATTTAAGTTAATTAACGACGATTTATAATCGCTTTGTATTATTTTGTTTAATTGCTGGTGTGATAGCAGATGCCCTAGCAGTGGCAGCTTGTCAAAGCATCTGATGACTGACTACACAGAGGGCAAAGCCATGTTGTACTGTGCATCAGGCCGACTTCATGAGGTGTCCATGTTAAAGCTTACAGATCCTGAAGTGACTTTATGAAGGCAAACCCTCGTTGTGCATCAGCAATGTACCCCATAGAGTCTGGGTGTGCATAGAGAGCATGAGTGGGAGATTCATGGTGCCTATTGTACCTGTTTTGCAGCAGTACAAATCTTCTACCAATGTTTTTCCCGATTATGTTCAAATCTCAATATTAATTGTAACTTTCATTTCATGTAAGAGATTAGCCCTCTTATTAAAGGTGGACACCTTTGCTTGGAGATAGGGTCTCTGGAGGAAGACATGCACAGACAAGCCATGCAGCTGGAATGTCTTCTGTGGCTTCTCGGCTAAACTAGGATATGAGCCCAGTAGAGTCCTGGCAAGAAGTCAAAGCTAGCCTCTGAATGTTGTGGAAACAAACGCTATGACAAGACGCTCCACCATAATGCTCGCAGTGATCTGTTGAATTGTCAACTGCGCTTATTCAAGAATATACATGCTTTAGAGTATATAGCTTACTGTGATTTTTGGACTTAAATAACATATTCATGATATAATTGAAGCTCACCATTTTGTTTGGATGATATACCCGTATTGATAACCCCGTGCTTTCTTCTTCATCCACATCGTGTCATTGCAGTGATCATCTTGGACCTTGTATGTAGGAATGATCATATTGGACCTCGTTCAATTGGGGAGGAATGTTAACAAAGCTAGGACTGTGGACAGCCATTGTGGACTGGATGTATCAGAAGTGTTGTAAACAGTGATAGACCTGAGGCCCAAAACAGTGAGTTTTATGAGCATTGAGAATTATGAATATTCATGACATCAATGTGCAGTGAAACTATTGTCTGTGAATATGATTACTGCATGATACAGGATCACAATCTACGTTCGTTTACCTGAAGATCCTGATCTGTAGCACGAGTGTAGTGGTATTTTGTTTAATCATATTCATTGTTTTCGCAAAGGAAAGCAATGAGGCGTCGAGGAGTCTGATGCCAATGTTGAATTGGTCATTCGTCGAACAAAAGCTGGCATACATGGAGTGGAAAGACTTCCCTCAAGCTATTTCATTATTGATAATGTTGAGGATGAAGGCCAATGGCATTATATCCTACTGTCGTCCAGATGGCAAGGTCGTGAACTGTGGAACTCGTGGGCCTTAACTGACGACGAACAGAAAGAACCAGCATCTGTATTCAACAAGTTCAATTTGCATCTGGTCAGCAAACTCAAAAAATGGGTCACACCTCAGAGCGAAGGCAAAGTCATGCGAATTCACACAACAATGCAGTTCACGAAAAAATGGCCCTTATGGCTGTTGTGGCTAAGTTGTCCGGCTGTCATCAGACCTCATTTGATGAATTGTTTCTCAGCCTAATCTACCATTAGCACCCAATATAAATGTATTATCACCTTATGGAATGAAATGCATGCAAATATTCTTCACTAAAATTGTAGATTGATACCTTACATATTGATGATATTGCATTGGTTTTAGTTTGTAAATAGCAGCTCTTCATTATAATGGGAACGCTAGAAGAGCCCACACCAGGAAAAGCACAGGGATTTGCATTGGCCTGCCGGCCGCTATCTTCTATGTATACATAGAAGATAGCGTCCGGCAGGCCAATGCAAATCCCTGTGAGGAAAAGTACAGGGAGGCTAATGTGTTGTGATTTCAGTATCAACACAGGCAATCATTATAACCAAGTGAAGAATAGTGCATGAATTCTGTTTCCATAGATTTTGATAAACATCTCAATACATTGCTGTTGTTACTATGTTATTGAATAGCAGTATGATATATATACGATTGATTTACATAATGATTGCTAATCCATATTGGTGATATTGTGATAAGTCACCACTTGACCTCAATCATACGGTGTGCAGAGTATGCTGACATCTTGCTAAGTGCTGCTCTAAACCAGTGCAGCAAAAAAAGATGAGCGCCTGTTCTACCTACAACAATGGCACTTACAAGTTCCTCCTACATGTGTTCAGAGTATGACAGACCAACCAAGAAATGTGCTGTAAAGAACCACATGACTTTCAAGGTGAATATCTGGCACAAACAGCCCTCATACATGGTGAATCTCCTGTTACACTGTACTGGAATCTCTTAATCATTATATCAACGTCTGGTATTGAAATCCAGCTTAAGTCTGACATGTTTTTGATGCATGTCACTGTACGACCTTCACCTTCAACACCCTGTTTCCCCGAAACACCCTGCTCCCCCGGATCAACCCCTGCTCCAGGTGTTCCACTTTGTTCCCGTGAAGTACCCTGTTCCCCCCAAAAAACGGTGTTCCCCAGAACACCCTTTTCCCCAGAGCACCCTGTTCCCACAGAACACCATGTTCTCCAGAAAACCCTGTTCCCCAGAACACCCTGTTTCCCCAGAAAACCCTGTTTCCCAGAACACCCTTTTCCCCAGAACACCCTTTTCCCGCAGAACAACCCACTCCTCTAGAACACCCTTTTTCTACAGAACATCCTTTTTCCCAAGAGAACCCTGCTCCCCAGAACACCCTGTTCCCACAGAACACCCTGTTCCCACAGAACACTCCGTTCCCACAGAACACCCTGTTCCCCAGAACACCTTTTTTCCCAAGAGAACCCTGCTCCCCCAGAACACCCTGTTCCCAAAGAACACCCTGTTCCCCAGAACACCCTTTTCCCCAAGAATACCCTGTTCCCAGAGAACACCCTTTTTCCTCAGAACACCCTTTTTCCTCAGAGCACCCTGCTCCCCCAAAACATCATGTTCCCGCAGAACACCCTTTTCCTCAGAGCACCCTGTTCCCCTAGAACACCTCGCTCCTCAAGAACACCCTGTTCCCACAGAACAAGCTGTTCCCCAGAACACCCTTTTCCCCCAGAACACCCTTTTTCCCCAGAGCACCCTGCTCCCCCAGAACACCCTGTTCCCACAGAACACCCTGTTCCCCAGAACACCCTTTTCCTCCTGAGCACACTGCTCCCCCAGAGCACCCAGTTCATCTACTACTTGAGCTGTGAATACAGGTTTCCTTGCCAGGTTTTAACTGGAGGGTGTAGTGTATCATGTGTTATATGTTGTCTGGGGTATGCATGCACGGCACTTGACGTGTTTATACTATTACATGAGCAAGTGTCATGTGAATCTATTAATGACAAATTACATACGGCCTGTAACATGTGGATGATAGATGTCACAAATCACGTGGCATCGGGGAAATATTGATATGGGAGGAGCCCTGTAGATTCTTGGCAAGAAGCCAAAGTTGGCCTCTGGATGTTGTGGAAACAAACGCTATGACATGAAGCTACATCATAATGCTCATGACACTCTTTTGAATTGACAAGATGTCGTTGGGCTGAGACACCGACCAAGTTCCAAGAAACCTGACAATAAATAGCTGACTGTGCAGTGAGTGACGTATGTCAGGCTGGTCAGACATGGGAGGCAGAATAGGAAAAGATGCGCATGTCAATAAAGGACTGGGCGTGTAATAGAATGAACAAGGTATGTTTTTTTTAAATCAATAAGTACCTATTTATATTCAGCACATATAAAAAAACTAAGAATATATCACTTTTGACATTTCAAGTAGTAGAAGTCTCGTGTTAAAATGTTATACATGTCAGTACCTTATATACACTTTGCTTACTTTTAATATACGCTTGTGTTGACAGGTTAAGAGTTAAGAAGTGACCAATCGTGGGCAGACTTGTTGTGGTGTGAGCATCGTGTAGGGTGGATCACCTCCTCTTCAGTATGACAATGATGTCTGGTAAAGTACCTGACAGTCATCCATCAGCTGATGTCAGTACTACACAGCCCCTGATCTGGACCACATACCAGCAATCAAGTAAGGAACTCATTACATGTAATTCGCATCGTAATTCATTTAGTGTCTGGAATTATGGCTACTATGTTAAGAAGCTTTGTTTGTGGCATTCACCATCACATGTATCACACTACAATTACATCAACCAAGTCAACTCAGTATGCAGAAGTGATCCTCCTGTACCTTGTGTGTGGTACTCATCACATGTGGCACTAACACAGGGCGTTGCTGAAGCCATGAAATGTTATGCGACAACAGTGAATTCTTATTGGTTCATCAGATCCGATGGCAGTGTGACATGCTCTACCGCTAGTGGGCACTGGATCCACACATAATACCACCGACCAGGATGTACCATGTTTTTTTTGTACGTGTCAATACTAACTTTGCTTGCACCAATGATGCAATGTGTGAAGTTGGGGACCACAAGTGTCATACAGGACGCCATCACCATTTTGGCATCCTGGAATCGATCATAGCAACCCAGGCACTTAATGACATATTTTGATGACAGGGAAATTGTTGCTCTATCCAGAAGATAGATGATTAGTAGTAATTGCATGCTATCTTAACATCACAAGCTCAAAGCCAAGTATATTGATTGACTGGAATAGCAGTACTTATTCCATGAGTTATTCCAGTATCGTAGATTCTTGGGTGGTGAGCTACTATCAACGATGTGAGCGTGATTGATGTGGTGAAGTACATGCGAGGTTGGATGTGTCTTTTAAGCTGAAAAATCTCAGTTTCAGTAATTTGATACTTGTTACTTGAGTTTTTTTCATTTTGGATATCACAGAGCCTCACGATTGGAGCGTGATTTATGTGGTGTGCTATATGTGAGGTTGAATGTGTCTTTTAATCTGAAAATTCTCTGTTTCAGTAAATTAGTGCATGTTACTTTGTATTGAGGTTTTTCGCTGAGGAGAACACAGAGCCTCACAACACCACAGAAGATGTGATTGGGACTAACTAATATACGGTACAGAACACATACATTTCCCAAACTTTTTGAAATGTTCAAGAGTAAGCAATTCATCAGTAATTTTGGAAATTTAATTAAAAACTACTCCACCTTGTCCAATTGTATTATTCTTTTGACAGAGGTATTAGCTTTCTTGTATTGTTGTGTACAGATTGTCGTGTGCTTCTGCGATTTCCAACCTGGGAGAGGTGGCTAAGCGGGGATAATAACAGATTTAAGCATACAAAGAACACATGAAACCATTGTTGGTGACTGATTTCAGGTTTCAGTTTTGAAATTCAAAACCATTTGTTCCATTATCTGCCAAGCAGCATTTAAGTGCCATATAAGGTTACTCTTATAAAGAGTGTGAACTAAAAGTTGTGGAATATCCAATGCCTTGAATGAGGAGAGTTTCCCGCTGATCTTGGCAATCTGCAACAGAGTCAAGCTTGGGCCAATCCACGTTTCTAGAATTGGATTCTAACAAAATGGATTTCTTGTCATGAGGTGGGTGAAACTTGGCATGATTAATCTATTTATGTTGTGGTCTTGCTGCATACCTTAGCAACACAAAAACCTTAAGGCGGCGACTGCAGCTCGTTGAGTTAAACCTCGAGGAACATAATTAACGACATGCTGCCATATACGGTCATTCCCTTTCTGATAGGGAATGACGTTTATTTTGTCATACACAACAAGGTAACCATTACAATTTAACCTTAGGACATTTTCTTATTTGACAGAGTGACATGAACTAAACAATACCTTGTAAAGAGAGTTATGAATTTGTTTTGCCATATATGGTATATATAAGGCAGGGGATGACTTATGCTTAGTCATTTCCAAATGATTTGTTTGAAACATGAATACATCACTAATACATAACAGTAACAACATACAAATCACCATATGACATATTTAAAGATTCCTTAAGCTAACTAAGTACAATGGGTGGAATCTTTTGCAAGTGAGGTTGGCAGCAAGGTAGGGGCCATAACCGGCCAAAAAGGCTGACATGAATGCCACGGTTTCTTGGCAGCCGACCTCCCACCCAAAGGAGCCTCCATAATTAATATACATGGGGGAGAGGCTGTTACACGATCAGTGGGAGCTCTGCAAATTGTGAGCTGTTCTTGTGCTTCACATCGTGGATTGTGTCAGATACTAATTTCCCAAGAACAGCAGGAGGAAGTCTGTACAATGCCTCATTTAACCTGTTGTTAATGTATATTTGTGTGGAATGCCTGACTAATTGGCTAATTTTCTCCCTCCCACTCCTAGCACTGAACGTCTGTATGCTGCAGTCGACCCTGATGGAGAAGTTGATACGTCTTGAAAAATAACTACAGTACTTACATTCTCACTAGTTATTTACCCTTCTTGAAAAAATTACTTTTGGAATGATAGAACCAGTCACTTCTTCAGGTTCTTTTATCATCAAGGCAACATGTTATCCATTTATGTTAAAATCATATATGATGTGGTATATTGACCAGTTACCAGTTCAGTTGTTTAATCTGGTCTATCACATCAGTGTCCCAGTGACAATCATGTATGTATGTATTTATCAAGGGGGCATATATTTCTTTGTAGATGGTCAGTGCCTTTCTGCAAATGATGAGTTGATCTTGTTGCTGAGAAAGTTTGCTTTAAGTTAGATCTGCCAGAATGGTACTCACACATCTATTTGTATGATAAATTTGATTATCATTGGTTTTTCTTTCCAGGATATAAAAGTAGCTGACATTGATACAACAGTCCTACTTGGCGTCGACAATTTTCCATCTATGGTCCAATTGCCGGTATGTGTGTGTGTCTATGTACATATGTTATGACAAGTGGTTTGGTGTCAGTGCTCCTGTGCATATATGATTGGTAGTATTATACAGCTGTTTCATGTGATTGCCTCGGTTACCTGAGTTGTAATCATGACACTCAGGTTGATGTTGGCAACTACCATCATATTGTTTTCCTTTCGTCATCAAACGACTCTAGGTGTAAGTGGCCCTATATATAACCGACTTTAGCTGGTAAACTCCCTGTTAGATGTGTTATGTTGCTCTTATCACCGAAATGTACTAGAAGGGGCTTGTTTGTACCTCTCTTCTACTGTTTCCTTATAGATTAAACTTGTGCTTATCCCACTGTATATGATTTTGTGTCCAGACTGTTTAGCCTCGGTCTGGGTCTATGATCTACTAGGGCTCTATGGATGTACAGGTGGCCGACCCGAGGATGCTGCCAGGAAGAGTCCTGAGATATGGGAAACATGGTAAAGAAACATGTCCTCCATTTGGTGTGTTCCCTGCCATTACGCGTGCACCCACAGGATGTGGGTTCGATACCTATCTGTGAAAACCTGACAGGTTCCTTGTTGATCACGTTAAATTGGGTTAGCATCTCTGAAAGGGGATTCACCCAACCCGGTAGCTCAATAGAACCGCGCTGGACCTTCGTCCCAGCGTTGTGGGTTTTGAAGCCCAATCTGGGCGACAGGTTTGTGCCAAGTGGCCACTAGCTCTTAAGGGGGGCTGTCCAAGCATCACAATCATCTTCATCTATTACCGTAATACCACCTCGTTGTTTAAAGTGATGTTAAAACCCCACAATTTACTGTCACCTGTCTATGAGTACAAAATATAACTGTCCACAAGTTAGAGCCCTTGATTCACAACATGGCGCGAAAATGGTCAATAGACAATAAGAAATAAAAACAGCTATGAATGAAGAAACCACATTCATTATATGACCGGAAACTGATTGCCTTATTCTAGATATGTCGCTATCGGCCTAATTATGTTGTAATTTTTATATGCTGACCTTAAAATTACTTATTTATTCAACGTCTTATTAATTTGCAGGCCAAGGAAGTGTATTGCATTCTGAATGTCTCATGATGATATGTGTTTTTCAACTAAATTATCAATTCTACTCTATAAATGAGATATTAGGATATCCTGTAGTTTGGCTCATGTTTAAGATATTCCGTACGCTGGATGTAACAAGTCAAACAGTGAGCATAGGTCATTGGTTTTTAAAACTGAAATGAAGATTACTATCATGTATTTGTTTCCAGCTTAGCGATTTGCGACTCCCAAAAAGAGAAAAATCTAAGATCATGGAACAGATGCAAAGGGTCAACGCCCAGTCCCAAATGACATCACCCTCAAACACGGGGTTTTCTTCAAAAGAGTTTGGAGATAACCTGATGGGGTTGATTGCCTTCCACACAAAGCGTGCCCCCGGTTGGCCACTAGGATTTCAACGATCTCTTCACCCCAGCGATTCGTAACAAATCTATCCCAGGATTCCAAGTGTTTTGTCAGGAGGACCACGTGAATTTGCTGAAGGTTATTGTGCTTCTAGGTTGATATATTATTCCAATGAAGATGACATCGTATGGTCTTTAGTGCCTGTGTGTGTTGCAGGCGGGGACGTTTGAGGTACTACTGGTCCACCTCGGCCCATTATTCGATTACGTACCAGTACAATGCTCTTTGCTACCGGACAGATTTACAAGCTAACTGCCACCCTGGTAACACCATACTTAGTTCATGATCCATAAACATATATCTTTCCATAATTGATTAATTTATATATGAACGAAAAAAACTTTGATTGCTCACTGTGTTGTCATGGTGATCTTTGTGTTTGGTTACCATGACAGCCTGTCAACATGCTGGTTACCTTCTGGACTCAGTGTTTGACTTTGCTGGTCAGGTCATCTTGTTCTGTTTACCTGATGCCGAGGTTGCACTCTTCTCGACCCTGGTTGTGTTGAGTTTATGACAAGATGATGCTACATCATATCAACTCCATAGTTAGTGTAGATTGTGAGACTTAATATGATGTACAATCTCAGATGGCATTCATCAGGTACATTAAGTGATGTGTCAATAAATCTCTGTGAACCTTACCTTAGATATGATATATCCTATGATAAAATAGGATATACCGTATGATCAGATAGGATTTATCTCATGAGAAGTTGCTCCTTTATTTGGCTGTATGCCCGGTATTTGAATTTTGATTGATTTACCTTGTTGTATATTTGAGACGGTCCTTGCTACCGCATCAGTAACAATAACGCTGCATGATTCTCCAGATCGTCCAGGACCCCTATGACCCCAATGACCCGAACTTATTCTTCTTACGAAACAATATCCGAGTACTCTCAACATTCTCCACGCTCATTAACTGCTTTAGTGAGTGTCGTTGTCACTGTGTGTTGGGTGTTGTTGACTGAATGTTTATTTTAGAAGTGTAACATGTCATTACTCAATTGGTCAATAGCAAACAGAATCGTTTTCGTTTTCATTTGCGTTCTCAGGTTATGCCTATTTGACCTTTAACCTCTAAGTGATTAACTGATGCAAATAAAGAGAATGTGATGTAGATGTTGCAGTATTCCTGGTGGTTGTGTTTGAATGAGTTATGAAGGAATGTTTAGGAAGTGCTGGTGACAACTTGTGTTTGTGTGTAGGATTGACAGTGCTTTCACAAGAGACAGATATCTCACATGATCTACAGCCTAGTTCAGTAGCCCATTCCAAGTAGAAATATGTTATTTCTATGAGTATTTGGAGAGTTGTATTTAGCAATCCTGACTTTAAGATATTAACATGTATCCATTCCCAATATGTCTGCAATATAAGCTATTCTGTTGCAGTTTGGGCATGAAATCACAAACTGCTGTCAATGGGGTTAAGTTCACAGCTCCGCCTGTGACACACCAGCGTGTTTGGATAGGAATCCCGAAGCAGGAAATGATTCTCAGGGATGTGCAGGGGAGGTACTCGCCTCTGTACAGTACACCCAACCACTCCACCTGTCCCATCGTTCACTCAAAGAGCCCTGTTCCCTTGCTTGATACAATCCTCTCCTGCAGCCCCACCCCCCCCCCCCCCCCCCCCCTATATCAGAAGCAAATCCCACAATGCTTCAGGGCTGGGACGGTTGCAGCACAGCACTGAAGGGCTTTCTGACTTGATGGAGAAAGATCCTATGGTAAATTGAAATAACTACCTTAACACAAATGGTTGGAAGTACTATCATTTGTTATTTAAAGCAACTGCAACTGTGTTAATAATCATTAATGTTGAAAATTGGAATATAATATGAAACTGAAATAATGTTTTGTTTCCATTATTAATCATTGTTTGTGCAGTGCTGATCTGGTTGTCATGGTGATACTGATGGCGAGGCTGTCGGAGTTTGACATGAGATCATCCAGATAAAGGTCAATGAGTTCAAACTCAAGTGACGAGAGTTGAGTTGGCCAGATGATCGATGAATTTCCGGCTACTGGAATTGGCCTGAACGGCTAAAATAGTGTTTGAACTCGAAAAAAGTAACCTTTCGGGTGGCAAATGTCGTGGCGGATGGTTTTGTTAGGTAGAAAAACATGTTCTCAATGGATGTGAGGCGCGACAGGCCAGTAAACGGGAGTTAAGATGGTTTAAGCGAGATTTTTGGTGAGCGGGTGGCGAAATCGTTGTCCCCCTTGGGTTTATGTATACATAGAAGATAGCGGCCGGCCGGCAGGCCAATGCAAATCCCTGTGCATTAAACAGTCACACAGATAGCATCTGATGCGTGTAATGTAACGAGAGCGTATTGCTTCCTGTCACTTATAACACAAAGAGAGCATAATTCTCCCAGTCACCTGTAACATAGCAAGAGCATAATGAATCCCATCACCTCTTAACATAACGAGCGTGTAATGCCTCCGGTCACCTGTTACATAGCAAGAGCGTAATGATACCCGTCACCTCTTAACATAACGATCACTGCCTCAGAGGACCTCCTTATCCATGTGTCCACCTTAAAAGAGGTTTTAACTCCCCTGCCTCTCTCAGCGTCCTCCTCCTTTCTCACCCTCAGTAAATGCCCTCATGTAACAGTACAAAGTCAGGGTCAAAAACCCAAAAAAGAAACATTACATTGTGGGAGTCCAGGCAGTCTCACCAAACAGAAGTTACTTCAACACCAGCATATGGGTAACAAGGAGAGTTCCTCAACACCTCCACCACCTCCACCACCCACCACCCCTCCCCTGGTTTGATTGCCTTGCAGTACCAGGCTATGCTTCACCCAGCCGTGTTGTACAGACATTTTTTTGCACTGCATCATCAGACGCTCCTGTCTCACCTGCAATCATCCAATCACTCACCTGTATCTCACCTGCAGTCCCCATTTCTACATCAGTCTTCGTTACCACCACCTGCTCTCACTTTACACAGGTAAGCCAGGTCTATTATTATGAACTATTGTTAAAGATAGGTAAACCAGATTATTTATTAATTCCTGTTGCTATAGACAAGTTTAAACAGGTCATTTATAATGAGCTGTTGTTATAGACAGGTAAAACAGGTCATTTGTTATGAGTTGATGTTACACACGTTATCAAATTAATTTATTTTGAGTTGTTATTATTGTAATCATCAAAAACGTGTACATATTCTGCAATGACCTTTGCTTGTAGGATGACCTTGTACAATTATTTGATCATAACTTGTTCAGTGTGATGAAGTTAAACCAAATTGTTTGGATGATCTTGCCTCATTCTGCAATGACCTTGACCTGATTACTGTGTTTCCTCACTGTATTTGTCACGAAGAACTCCCAGATGCACAAGCACCATGTCCATCGCCAACTCTTCTCCCCTTCAAGGTGAAGCAGTTGTAAACAAAATACTGACACCTCTACCTCCCCCTGAAGTTAAGGTCAAAGGTCATATTGTTTGACCTCACCTTCATTAAAGTCATAGATAGATATTGACCTACCTGCAGAACAAGACTGACTGAGGTTGAAATCTGTGGAGCACCTTTCTCAAATCTGTTCAAGCTGAATCTATTAGTCATGATTTCAACTTGTCCCCGGTGAAGACACAGACTCCATACACAATTGTATCAGACATTTGAAAATGCTGTATTTTAACAGAATCAACATGTTGTTTTGGATGTAAATTATATCCTATTTTCATGTTGAAAATATCAAGCTAACTTGTCAAAGATTGTGACATTTACAATACATACAGATGGTGTTATCTGAATAAGCTCCGACTGTATGGGCTGAAGAATTCTTCCACGCTGCAAAATTTGTTTCATTGTTAAATATAATAAAAATTGCACTTGTTAACAATCATTGCTTTGTGCTAGTTCTAAGAACTTATCATTCTTTACTAACTTATTTCTTGGTCTTTGTTCATTCTGTATCATTATAGTTGCTATGGAAACTTTCTGGTTTGTATGTGAGACAAATGGTCATTGTTGCTTTCTGTGCAATTTGTAACTGGTAGTTATTGTCAGCTAAGTGTGACCCACCTTTATTCTTGGTCCCAACTCAAGACCACGAGGGGTTTTAATTGCTTTAAGAGCAGTCAGTATGGTGTCAATGCATGGCATTAAATTCAAGTTTTGGTCTTAAAGACAATTACCTTGCCAATTGAAATGCACATCATCAGATTCGTGGTGAAAAGTTGACTGTGTGAACTAACTGGCTAGGTACAGCCGCTTAGGAGGACGGACACACATACCGACAAACTTTCTCAAACAAATATCAGATGCAGAATTCCTGCGTTTGTACTTATTTATGTGAGCTATAAATGTTAAAAGGTATCTCTTGAATATTTTACGTTGTACCTTTCAGCAAACAAAATTCTTCCTTTTTCTCCTCATTTTGCCTAATATTCATGTCCTGATCCGTGTCTTAATCATGTAGTGCAAGTCTGTACGCATGCTTGCTATCCTTACCAAAACCTTTGGTGAGAACTTTGACAGAATATGTGTCAGTATATCTGCTTCCATTGTTTGATCAGTGAAGTAGCAGTTTACTTTTTCTTCTATTGACATGGTTGTTATTGCCAAGTCAGGTTCGTGTTTATCCACTTAGTATCTCACATTTTTTATCAATTTCCATTCGAAGGAATAGAAATATTCATAGATAACTTAAAATCATTATTTATTTGCCGACCACAATAGATGGACGAGTCAGTGTTAAGCGTGTCTAAGGTAGAGACTGATACTCAAAGCAACAGCCAATGTAACATCTGACACTAGTAGTTTATGTGAAATACTGCAAATTACTCCCTATATATAGTAAGCTATTAACTTTGCTTGCAATTTTGTTTAATTTGTTGAGGTGCAACAATGGCCATTGGGAAGGAAGTAGAATGCTATCAGTGAATAAATCCACCATTACTATTGATAATCCTGTGAAAGTAAGTTAAGGAACTCTTCAAAAAAAATATAATTTAACACAGCTGTACTGTGCATAGTCATGCCATCAACACAACACAAAATAGGTAAAAACATATAATAATGTTATTACTTATCAATAAATCTGCCCACACCTCTTATGCGTGAGCAACACATCGCCAATCATTGTGGCATTTACAAATGCCATCACACAACAAAATCAATAAAATCACCTGCCAAATATTGATCACATGATTATCATCCAGGTTTAGAGCGGGAACACCAATATCAGCTGTAACACGGTTAAACAGACGCCAACACATACACATGTAATGATTTGAGACATTTAACTCCATTACATACAACTTAAGACATATATAACATATCAAGTAAGGTTCTATTTCAAATGCAATATGTACACAAAAAGCTGCAACCGTATAATTCCAATGAATTAAATCATTGCTATGCAACATCATGGAATACATTATGATAGAGTTAACACAGCAATCATTGTACCAAGTTGTATGGCAGCCTCTTAGTCGGCATCATGCTCCGGCCCGTGACGGTGCGCAGTGACGATGTGGAAACTGTGGACGTCAGTGTGTTTGTCACTTTGTGGGGGAATACGTTCCTCAGGTGGACTTCCTGTCCGTGCTTCCGAGGCTGCACTGATTCGGGGGAGAGACGGATGTACTGTATAATAGAGACAGGGACAAGGATGAGACTCATGTCAACATGACACAATAACACGCCTCACTCATCGTTCTGTCCAACACAAACTTCGCCATTTCACTTGAAAATTAATCAGGAATTATTTACTTGACAATTTGTATCAATATTATTAATGAATAGTCTATTCTATGCGATGAGAAAAGACATACCAAATTAAAACGAGACGAACCTTTCTGACGGCCTTCGGAGTAGTTTTTAAATGGGTGTTTTTCCCAATTCTTGTACGAGACAGTTAGGGAATGGCGCCTCCCGGCTCGGGCATGTCAAAATCGAACATTTTTAAATTCGACAAAAGTGCTTCAATCGATTCGAAAATAAACTTGACAAAAGTATTCCACTATACTTGAATTACCCCCGTATATAGATGGATATTAGGGCTCAGATAGATAAATGAACGAAAATCGACTTTGTTTGACGGAGCACGATTAGCGGTGGTTGCGAGCGTGCGCAGCCGTGTTGAGTGAAGGCAAGGTTGACCCTGATACGGGCTCACGCGGCGAGTATGAGATGATTGGACAACATTTTGAAGTGCAACTACGACAAAAGGGCTCCATTTGATAAGAAAAAAACTTCACCCATTTGTAACATCATACTTAAATTTGTCAAAAGTGTGAACCTTTGTCGCGGCCATCAGATAAAATTGTGAAAAAAATACATTTGTTTACACCGTAACATTTCGTACATAAATAATATTACTTTCCCTTTGGCCATTTTTTTTAGATTTTATATGACCACGAACATTAGAATGTCATCTTGTCATTTATGGCTCAAACGAAGTAAAATGCAAAAAGTAAATATTAATGAAATTCAAAACGTTAGCTCTCCTTTGATGTATTATCCGTCCATGTATCTTAAATATAAATGCCAATTAGAGCAAGTTGAAAAATATTTGATTTGATTTCATAGGAATTAACTGCATGCAACGTGCTTCAGTTTATTGAATTTAAGCCATGTACATCATTATATATATATTGCATGCTGTCCACGTCCGCGCTGTCGGCACTGGCATGATCGTACGACATGGGTGTTAAAGGGGTATTATAAGGCCATTTATAATGGACGCTTCATTCCATTCAAGTTCATACCAGAAGCAAGCGAGTATCCTGACCACCTCACGTCGTTTACAAGCGCGCCACAGTGAGATTATATTGGGACTTCACCTAGTGCGGGGTGTGGCCGGGCAGGGGAGGCAGGTTGGGGGTCGGTCACCTTGCGACAGCAAACATGACGAAAGGAATCAACTTGATTTTCAAGGAGGTCAAGGTTTATATGCCATGAGGAAAAGTCTGACTTATCACCTGCAACTAAATACACAAGTGTTGATATAGCAATAGATTCATTAGAACTTCATATCCATGTCATTATGAGTTATGTGCAGTTGGTCGGGCGGCTTGTAGTCGTACATATCTGACCCGATAACTCGGTCGTCTTAATCTGCCTCCTTGTCACAACGGAGCATTGCCCGCACTCATTCGATATTAATCGTATTAACCAATTCCTGCCTTCACATTATCGGATTTCCGTCGCGGCCGCCAGGCGGCGATACTGATTTTCAACCGTTAGTAGGGGCATGTTTTACCAAAATGCAATACGCTACGTGGAACGTAGAGAAATTTAAGCTGTGGTGAATATTCGTTGTTGTATATTTTATATTGGTGTTAGTTAGGGGAAATTGTTTAAGAATATCGTTCTATAGACTATATAGACTGCGCGGAAGCATCCATGCATGCCCTGTTTTACTTGTGCCGTAGTGAACTGCAAGGCCGATGTTCGCAAGAAAACGAAAAAACACCTGTGGATGACAGTAAAGTTTCCGTCAGTTGTATTACTGACGTGAGAAGTTTTTAAGCTGTGTGATTGCAATTGCCAGACATTAAAATAATCAAGGCGACAAGCCGTGTCTCTTCTTCAGTCGGTAATGCTGGATAAGACTTTGCATTGGTATTGAAGTCAGCCACTGCAAACATCATGACCACGACATGTTTCCAACCAAATATTCTAATTATATAGATTAAGAATTACCCCGTGCACTCACATCCAGCAGACTCTATGGTACCAGATGGGGAGAGGAGAAGCCATACATTGTATGGTTACTCGGACTGGGACTGCTTCCGAACACATTTCCCCCTCAGATAACACCTGCAATGATTCAGGGATTTATGTTCAACTGCATGTATGTGTCCGTTGAGGAACAGCTGATATCCCCTTTCGCTTTCAAATGATGCCACCCTGCTAGGTCAACAAATGAATAAGAATCAGGTGCATTTGACATGTCGGCCGTACTCGCCATTTAAAGCACGGGTTGTGGCGTCTTTTCGAGAGCACAAGCCGTTTTGTCTGAGAAGAATGCTTGATCTAAAGAACAAATTAATCGATGTATTCAGCACATCCGCGCCTTATAATGGTTGATCAATAGAGTCCAGTGACGGCTGGTATAGTGGGATGCCATTTACAATACAGGTGACGTCATTACATCAATTATATCCTGGAAGCACATCAGAGTCCCGCTCACTATATACGCCATGTTAACGTTGTTTTAAGACGGGTTTCCAAACACATAGCCGATTAAGTCAGTTATTAACGTGCACTGTTACATCATTAGGGCATCAGCGGTGACGTCGCATCGAGCTCATATCTTCACACTTATAATTCTGTATATCACTCTTGTTGTCCTTGGGGAAATTAACGACAGACTGTGTATCGCTATTGACCAAGTAATTGCCTTCTGATAACAGCAACGTCGCGATTCTTCTTACTTAGAAGGACTAAATTTCAAGGCTCGTGTTCATAAGCATAGCTATAGACATTGTTCACTACTTAACCATGTTGAACAAGTTTTGGTAGAGTTAGCGTTTATGCACTCATCTTATCATCAATATCGCATATTCACGGCTATCATGTAAACTGTGGCCGTCGTTCCAGTTACATAGAGCATTTGGTGCATTGATAATTAGACTGCAGTCTTTTCCCCACAGTCGACAACAAACCTATTCCTAGCTGACTGCTTGAGGCTGTTGTCATCCCTGTTGCTCCATCTCATCACGGATGCTAACTGAGAGTGGGTGCAGTCTACATGCTTGAAAGGGTTAGGTCAAAGAACACAAAGGTCATGTAATAGAACACCACGTTAGTAAAATGTAACTTCAAAATGGGGCATATATGTTGCTCTATTAGGGAGGTGATGACAATCAGCAGGAATGTGGCACATTGTCTTGTAACGCCAGATCATTATGTTGATATCATATAGGTCATGTCTGTCACAGGAAAGCTATCATCTTGTGATCTGCATCACACGCTAGCTCGATGAGATTATATATGGACCGCAAACTATTCTGGAAGAGGAGACCTACCTCGGCAATAGCCATGGTGATTCGGATCAAACGTTACGCCGATGATAAATCATTGAGTTATGTAATATCTGGACTGGTATTATTCTCTTGATCTCGATGCAAATAACTGAATCAGGGGTAATGTAGCAACAGATACAATTTTACATGCGTCATTCTGATATCTGCCCAATTTAATGCAACCTCATACAGCTTGTGTTTGTCGTAGATGCTGTATCTCCGGTGGTAGTTCTCCAACATTGACCTAAGTTCAAACATATTGCTGTGTTATTTGTACAAAAGCACGATAGTCTTGTGCATGATAGCCTCCGCCTCATTGGCGTCTGCTTACACGTGACCAGCCCACTGCATAATAAGCCCGTTTCCGGTAAAAGATGTTACCAGCCTGCTTCTGATATGGTCGCTACAACCTTGATCACCTGTATAATGCCATCAGCGGGTTCCGTACAGAGAGCTCTTTTGTACGATACAAAAGACGAGTTATTCAGGTATATCGCTCAAGTAAATGCCTGATAGATATGCTGCATAAATTCTTTGTTCCTAAGCTGATATGCAACAATTGATAATTACAGTTGCATGAAAACCATTTCTGTTATGTTTTACGTGCCTCAGATTATATGTACTCCCTGTGCCCCATTATCAATGGGGATCTCCACCATGGTAATGGTCAGTTATTGTGACAAACGTGGTCATAGGTACCACCAAAGATTCAATGTGCTTGTCACCATCGACATGCCTAGTGGGGTGCATGTCATCTTCAACAACAGCACCAAATTATCATAAACTACACTAGCGTCTTGTTGTAAGGCTTCTACGTTTGAATCGCGCCCTACGTACAAACGCTAATACACCATTAGCATACCAGCATCCCTGCTCTCATTTATCAGCATGATATGGGTCATCAAGTGGCTGCCAAGGGTCAGAGCATGAACACATTTTATGTTGCCCTCTGACCCAAGCGACCCTATGTTTTTATCAATCCTTCGGTTCCAACAAATTACTCAATACGGCAACATGGCTGATCTCAGCATGGGCTGCCATAAACCTCACATTCCATGGTGAGGATCATACAATAATAGGGAATAATCAGTAAGATGCGATCAACTCTAATAGTTTGTGTCATAGTAATCAATAAAATCTCATTCATATATTTCGCAAATACAACTATACTTTACTGGGTAAGGCAAGCAAAGCATAGGGTTTATCGCCACACCATATAATGTGTTATACGATGCCTTCACAAGAGTTCATATGAAGAGTTAAGAGTGACCTGATCGAGCAGCCACCTTCTAGGTTTAATAAACAAAAGAAGGAAATCCACGAAGATGACAATCAGCAGGAATATGGCACATTGTCGCACATTGTCTTGTGACGTCAGATCATTATTTTGATGTCATATAGGTCATGTCTGTCACAGGAAAGCTATCATCTTGTGATCTGCATCACACGCTAGCTTGATGAGATTATAAAGGGACCTCAAACTATTCTGGAAGAGGAGACCTACCTCGGCATTAACCTAATTTCTGCAGGATTAGCTGTAACACTGTCAAGCCAGACAGCTTCATTCAATGGCAAATCCCCAAACGACTAATTAATCAAGGTTATTTTAGCAGCAGTTAAAAAATATTGCTTTGCTATTTGTACAAAAGCACCATAGTCTGACATAAACCTCGCATTCATTGGTGAAGATTATGCCAATAACAGGGAAGGCATCAGTCATCAATACTGTCATGACAGCACCAATGCATGGCTACAATGCTGCCAAGACTGCATCACTTCATGGATAAAACGCTGCAATGACACACCACTACATGAGTACAATGCTGCCATGACAGCACCACTACATGGCCACAATGTTGCAATGACAGAAACACTACTTGTCTACAATGCTGCCATGTCAGCACCACTACATGGCTTCAAAACTGCCATGGCAGAAACACTAAATTGCTAGAATACTGCCATGACAGCACCACTACATGGCTACAATGCTGCCATGACATTAACACTACTTGTCTACAATGCTGCCATGACAGCACCACTACATGGCTTCAAAACTGCCATGGCAGAAACACTAAATTGCTAGATTGCTGCCATGACAGAAACACTACATGGCTACAATACTGCCATGACAGCACCACTACATGGCTACAATGCCGCCATGACAGCAACACGAGCATATTTTGATCTGCCGCCAAGAGCTTATGCTCTAAAGCACTCCCATTAAGTGGGCAGCAGACTCTTCTGGTGGGAAGGAGAGCAGCCTTCATGTTGCAAGGTATAGTGCTCTTACATTATAACGGAAGGTGGAGTTAACAGAGCAACATTGTAGGATAAGCCCGGGATGGGCGTATAAATGGATGGAGACTACATCACCATCATTCACATCACGTCTAAGTGAGTAATGATAAAAGGGTAAACTAATCAGACCCCTCCACAGCCAAACCAAGTTTGCGTGAAACAGATGTATTTCTCAATGCATAATAATAACTCTTTGTAAGTGTGCTCCATAGATATCAGAAGGTCATGACCTCTGGAGAGGACATTGATTTGTATATGGAACCAACTGAACTTGCAAGGTGAATTGTGACTTTCCAGTCTTTGACCAAATATTAACGAGGATAATGGACGATGTGCTATGAGTCACAGGCTGGTTCCAACCCAGCCGAACCGTATGACAATGCTGCCAATGTTGACTCAAACAAATACTGTAACGATACCCATACCAACCCCCCAAACCCCAACTCCCTACCCCAACCAGACAATCTTCAAATGCTAGCATTATTCATTATGAGTAGGTTACCTCCGCCCTGAGAGAGTCCGCACAGCAATCAGTCCGTTCTATAGCTATACCAAGGTATGTGACAACTGCCAGGAAGTGATTACACGTCAAAAACCTCACAACAAATGCTGATATTGTAAGAGGAGCACATGAGCCAACCATGCTGTGAGAATGCATGGTTGATCAACAAAAGGCTCTCGGTTTAACTTACACCAGCTGCGTTCACATCACGATCACAGATTCGATCACCATAATTAACTATAAATGTGACATACTTCCAGTTTCACAGCATGTCTGCAGTTGCTGTGCGGCGCAAAACCATCCCAAGTTTGAAACGCACAGCAACTTGACGCTAAACCATCCCATGCGCGCAAAAAGAAATTGCCGCAGTCATGTTAATGTCTAATGGTGTTATGTACAAATAAAATACTTCGCCTCCAGCACGGAATCTATGGGACGAATTTCAATTATTGTAGCGTATACGACCTCAACCGTTCGGAAGCAGTTACAGGAGCTGTGAGTTTGCTTTCAGTTTATGCTGTAATGCACTATTTGAGCGAGGCATTATGCACTAAACTGTCATTATCGCGGCGTAAAACTTTAGCTTGGACGATTTGCACCCTTTAACTGGACTGAGGCGCCAAGCTTGAGGGCTTGCCGGGATTATAGATGTGTCCCCGTAATGTTCAACATATGTATTGTCATCTGCTTAAAGGCAGCAGCTTTGCGTGGTGGCCAATTTTAACGGCAGCGTTGTCGCTGACCTGTTTGACTTCTCAGTAGCACGGACCACAGACCAAAGTGATATAGCGCTGTGACCACTCTTGGTGCGCAGCGGAAATGTCATGGGTATGATGGCTGTTATTGTGCGGGTAAATGAATGGTGTGTTTTCAATTATTGACACTGGTGAATGGTGTTATCCATACTCGACGTATCCATTGACTAGTTGGTGAACCTAGTGGCTTGATATGAGATCAACAAGCTTGTAACGACATTCCCAGTTGGCAGGGTAGATTGTGCAGTACGCAATAGGCGGGGAGGATACATTGTTCAACTGCGGAAGAATTGATATCTCGGTGTCAGGCGTTCATTTCTATGACACGTCTGCGTGTCAATACCTTTGATGTCAATTTCACATGAGTTGTGGATGTCTAGCAGTATGCAATCTCCTGGTTGTAGACGTTGCGACGCGTTTAAAGCCATACAGCTCAAGATAAATTGAACAAGAGCGCGAGCGTTTTCGGTAAGGATCGAGTGAAACTGGGAAGGGGATCATTGTGATATCATTCATAAAGTGTTGAGTACTGATCGCAGCGACATTTGTGGGATCGAGTTTTGATAACGAGAAATCTCTGATGAAGCGCTGCACGTATTGAGCTCTTAGAATAGCAAGATAAGGGACAATTTGTTGAATAGGCGTGCATAGGCGTGTTTAGTGAGGGGATGGATGAGGTCGATGTGAACGTGTTTGAGTGCATGTTCATGGATGGACATGCTATATTTTCTCTCAGGCAGCTCAGTTCCACATGAATTCACAAGCCAAAGACGCCTATGAGATTTTCAGGTCATGCAATGCACAGCGTATGAGATGGCTGCGTGATCGACGCGACCCCCCAGAGCGCCTTGTGATGTCCATGCGTGTGCATGCACGTACATGGCAAACAGCCATTTCCGATATCAATATTGTGGTCTGCCTCCAAGCATGTTTTGCCTGCGAGCACGTGAGCCAATGAAGACACCCAGTGCTCCTCCTAGTGGCCAGTTTTACGCCATTGCAGCTCCTCTTAAAACTCGCCACGGATATGGTGATTGTTACACAGTGGTAAATGAATTGTGTATTTCCATTCTTGACACCGAATCATCTTTCTTTGTGATACTAATATGAATGGTGGCAAAGCTGTCATTTGACTTTTTGTGAAAAGTCGAGTGGATTTGTGGTAGATTGCTGCTGTACGGATTTTTGTTCCATGTGTAAAGCCCGATGATTCACTCCAGTGTGTGGGATAAGACTCTATATGTGTCGATTTCACATCGAATTGTGGGTTTCCAGTTTGTAAACAAGGCAATCTCCAGAATACTAGTAACTTGGGTGCGTTTAGATGCAATGCTGTTCAAATTAATTTTGGCGAGATGCCGAGAACGATGTTATAATAATTTTACAAAAGTGTTTCTCTCTCTCTATATATATATATATATATATATATATATATATATATATATATATATATATATATATATATATATAGAGATATATATATATATATATATATAGATATATATATATATAGAGATATATATATATATATATATATATATATATATATATATATATATATATATATATATATATATATATATATATATATATATATACGAATTGTGTAATAGTTATACAATATGGTTATTAATGGTGACATACTGAAATTTAACTTTTGACATTAATCACATTGCACAGTATGACTCCGCACTAAAACCCAGTGGGAAAAAAGCGATGAGCCTATACTTGACAATGGTGGGATGGTGAAATAGCTTATTGTAGCTTATTTAACTTTGGAGGAATTTTACTAATGTTACAAAAATTATCCTGTACAATAACACTGGTCTAATGCCATTAAAATGATTAAAGTTGATGAGTGTGGCTGTTTCTTGAAGATGAGATATCTGGAGAGCTGCCGTATTGGTTTCACCAGGTGTCGCTTGAGGGGAGGGGTATGCGTTATCCGACGCCTGGTTGTGCCGTTGTGTCTCCACTTAGCCTTGGTCAGCTTTGGCTGCAAGGTGTTGGTGCGTCGGGTGAAGGCGCTATCTCTCTCTTGTATGGCGTAAATATACCTGGGAACAAATGAACTTACGGCAGCGATCAGTGTGTCTTGATTATGGGTAATGTAGGACGTATTAAAAACATGAGTGCTCAATGTGTATGTTTGAGTATGTTACTTATGTGTAATATTATAGCATCCCAAAATGAGTATTGGGGTATCATGTAAAGAAAAGTGGGAGGTGTGTTGGAGGATTGTGTATAACTTTGCTTAAAGTGATTTGAGTGCGTGTAAATGAGTGACGGTTATTGCAAAAGTTAGTATTTAAGAAAGCTATGCTGCTGAGAGACTGTTTAGAATAGTTATGCCTCAAAGAATATGTATGTTGCACATGGCCACTATCTATCATGTAAGTCCGGATACACAACGATGTGACACTTTAATTGTATGTGATGTACGTGCGGGAGAAGATCAATATAAACGACTCGTATATATTTGTATTGAGATATAAATGTTTACGATACTTCTCCCTTAATCATTTGATAAATATGCACGTCTTCCCTAATTTGCAGATTCCTTCATGAGATTATACCCGGATTCTCCACCAAATGTTACGCTAGTGTTTCTAAGATTTTCTTGCTAATGCACGCTCTTCGTTACTGTTACTCACTGCCTGTAGTTGCTGGAGTGGGGACTAGCCAGAGGAAATTAACGCGAGTCCTGAAGTAGGGATGCTTTTTGGTCCGGTTTGACTTGAGATAGAAGGGGGGTGGATGGTGAGATTATTCATGAAGAGAATATTGATTGCTCTGGCAAAAAAGAGAAAGATGGAAGAAAATTATATCGATTGCTGTCAGCATGAAGTCGCGCGAATATTTTTGTCGCCAGATTACGGTAATATAACCAAAGTACTTACTCTGATTATATATCAGCCGTGATAGGGAGCGCTTTCCGATCGAAATTTGACTTTTAAAACAAGAAATGCGTATCGAAACGATGAGCTCATGAATAATTAATCGCCTCCGCATGACGTCAGACCCGGCAATGTTTTGTTTGTGAAGCGCTTCTGCGTTACGATTCTTGCAAATTAGCTGCTGCTTATTTTGCAATTTTATCATTCCTGGAGAGCAACGAAAAGACATGAGATGGCATAGATCATTTGCAGGCCATCGTTCCTTCCGCAGGGCAATTCTTTTATTATAGAATCGAACCAGAAATGAGCGATTCAGACGTCTCTGATGAAATGTATAAAGACGCCAGCGATGCCACTGGCCAAGACATGCTGCGCCTGCAGAGCAAAGCTTAGTATTCCGATCGTATTCATGCATCAGTTCATCGTATAGGTGCTGGTATATAACGCGAGAAGTTCATCCATAAATTTACAGACAAAGCATGTATACCCTCTTTTTCTGAACATATTTTCTGTCACTTATGTGTTTTAATGCAAGCTTATCACGTATATTGACTGTCAAGTGTAGTGGGAGCCTGGTGAACACCAAAGCCACAGACGTTTATTTATTGACCGAAGTTACATAAATGTTTGAATAAATCTCAACTCATGTCAACACAAAGCAAACAGTATACAACAGTGCTTTTCAGCAAATAATTCTTCCTGTCAGACAGCAGACATGAGATATCAAAACATTTGTTGTCAGACCAAGAGGCTGCAAGAATTTGTATTTACTTAGTTGTACCATGTTAGTGTAAAAGCTCTTGGACACAAATTGTAAATTGCATAATTTCGAAATAATGCCCTGCAACTATCCTGTATTGACAAGAGTTAGGACTGCTGGGAAAGCAGCCAACTGTTAGCAATACATGACACACGCGGATGGTGTCAGAAGCCACAGTATTCCTATTGAAGAGGCAAAAGTAACCAGTAGCGACGGATGGACGGATTAGTGGATGAGGGGCCATCAAAAAGCGCCCATGTGTATGTGATTTACAAATTGGCATAACACATCAGGAAACTCAAGATAACCATAGTCTACTCAACTTTTTATCCATGGGCTATGTGATAATATCTAATAAATATGGTAATAACTCTGACGATCGATATCCTACTCTTGCTTCCGATACCACAGTCAATTTGTTTCAAGCTATGCTATAATCCCTCAGTGTTTGTACGATAGGAAGACACAAGCGAATATCAGATGCGCCCTTATCGAATGATAAGCTTCCGTGCACGCGCTCGGCAAACCGCCATTTCAAATATGAATAATGTCGTCTGCTTCTAATCATGTTGTGTCTGCGCTTGCGGGAGCCATTGGTAAGGTTCATCGCGCCAGAAAGGGGGTTGGTATGTGTTTTTTTCGTCTGGATGTGATCGCGCTTACATGTATCGCCCGCTCTAAGATACCACTTACGATGTTCTGTGCTAATACCACGAGCTTACTTATCTGTAATAGGTCATAAAAGTTCATCCCACAGTCCTAAACGAAATGTTTATAACATATCCGTTCTTAAATCTGCCACATTCACCGTTGTGATTACCAATATAAGGTATGTTATTTCGCGGTTGGTATATCCGATGTCTAACGGGATATCTTTGGTGAATCAAGTAATTATTTAAGAAATTGTCTACCTTAAAACTGCATTCCCTTGCAGTGAGGTGTTGGAGTTGTTAACTTTGAAAGAGGAGATGATGCGTTGTTCGACTGCGGCTGAATTCCTGCGGCATGTTTAAGGTGAAATGAATCATTTCTAAGACTCATATTCGTGTCAAAAACCGTCAATTAGACAATTTCACTTTGAAGTATGAATTTCCGTCAATGGTAAAAAGCGACAAGACAATCTCCCGGTTGTAGAAGCTTGAGCAGGGTTAGAATCAATACTGATCAAAATAAGTTCGACGCGATGAGGATAGAAAGAGAAGCGGGAGAGGAGTATTGATCACAGCGCGACAATTGGGGAAATGTGTTAGGTGAACGAGGAATCACTGGGCCGCTGGATTTTTTCAGGAGCTGTTCGAAGAATTGGCACCTTTGAGGATGATAACATTGGTAGCAATTTGGCAAGACGTCTTCACAACTCACCGAGTGTCACGTTATTGCTTTCTGTGATCACATACTTCACAACTCACCGAGTGTCACGTTATTGCGTTCTTATCTCCGGTCGTAACGGTAACATGAATTTATACCGTTACGAGGCGATCATTATACATGCGTCGCCGTGTCCGCGTTTGGGTTGAAGGGCTACTCTGCGCAACTAGAAAATAACATATATCAAGAGCCTTCACAAAAAATAGACTTTGCGCACCAAAAAACTTACCCCCCACTTGCCGGTATTCTTCAATAAATGCCATCGATAGTTCGTTTCCGAGAAAATCGCGATACGATGTCTGCCATTTTGGAAAATATTAATTCCCGCGATTTCCCGCATTGCCTTAGCATCCCAAGTGGGGGGGCACTTACCCTAACTCGGATAGGGGTGGGCCGTGGGACCTCGAAAACCCGTACCCGTTTTACAAGCTGAGAATGGGAAAAAGTATACTCCGTCGTACAAGGTATTATGCGAATGTATAACCCGTCGTACAAGTCGAGAGGCCGAAAAAACAAGCCCCTTTGCGTGGCACATTTATACTATATCTATACACTTAAGTGCCCCCCCCCGGGCTTAGCATTAGTCGTCGTCTTTCTGAGCATGCGCAATGCACGTGGTCTTGAACTTGAAAACAAACATGTTGCTGTGTTTCGGACTTTTTACCGCTTCCCAAATTGATCGAACTATAAATAATTACCATGGATGAAATCCCCCGCCGAAAAGGGATAAAATTGTCCGTAAAACATCATTGCATTCTATAACTCCATCGCCTGTGTATGTTTGGTGTATGGTAGTTGTCTGAATCGATGTAAACAAATTCGCGTTGCGTCGTTTCCAGAAAGAGTAAGACGTCTACTCAGACGTCTTGTAGGGCTATTGCGTTCTGTGACCATATACTCAACGTCTTCACAACTCACCGTGTGTCACGTTATTGCGTTCTGCGATAAATGATCCATTTTGCATAATTACAATGTATTGTATACATGTAAATATTGGTGAATTTATTAAATTTGATTATAATGATGATGAAATTCATCACAACACGTTTTAAGAAGATGCTGATAAAAATGATATGTTATCTACTATGCATGATGATGATGATAATGACATTGTGGTCACTTTATCTATCTTTTGTCGTATTCACTGAATCGACTTGTATCTGGTTCCACTTGAATCACTTGTACCCGATCATCATGATCAGACAGTGGGTATGTATCATCTGTATACATACTAGCAGATTGTCAAACGTTGCCCTGAATGAAATGGCCGATAAATTACTGCAGCACACATGCCGAGCATACTTATGCTAGATACCTCACTGAATCTAGCAACGCTTCTAAGGGCAACTCTCTAGCCCAGGAAATCTACGGTAATACATGCAATTTCACATGTCGTGATCGAACCCCAGAGTCAGCAAGCTTCTCCAGATATTTCGCGCGCTCTACAAGGTCATAGTTCCCATCAGATAACTTACGTCTTCCGCCAACACTTTTACCCGACCTTCAAGCTCAGCCATACGCTTTTGTACGCCGCTTGTATCCTGTTCATTATTACCACTTCCAATGCCCACTAACTCGTCTAGGACACACTAACCCTTCTACGAACGACTGACCCTTCCACTGCCCACTAACTCGTCTAGGGACTGACACTTCCACGATCGACTGACCCTTCTAACTAGGACCGACTGACCCTTCCGACTGACCCTTCCCTGCCCACTAACCCGTCTAGGGCCAACTGACACTTCCACGATCGACTGACCCTTCCACTGCCCACTAACTCGTCTAGGACCCACTAACCCTTCCACGATCGACTGACCCTTCCACTGCCCACTAACTCGTCTAGGACCCACTAACCCTTCTACGACCGACTGACCCTTCCACTGCCCACTAACCCGTCTAGGGCCAACTGACACTTCCACGATCGACTGACCCTTCCACTGCCCACTAACTCGTCTAGGACCCACTAACCCTTCCACGATCGACTGACCCTTCCACTGCCCACTAACTCGTCTAGGACCCACTAACCCTTCTACGACCGACTGACCCTTCCACTGCCCACTGACTCGTCTAGAACCCACTGACCCTTCTACGACCGACTGACCCTTCCACTGCCCACTGACCCGTCTAGAACCCACTGACCCTTCTACGACCGACTGACCCTTCCACTGCCCACTAACTCGTCTAGGACCCACTGACCCTTCTACGACCGACTGACCCTTCCACTGCCCACTAACTCGTCTAGGACCCACTAACCCTTCTACGACCGACTGACCCTTCCACTGCCCACTAACCCGTCTAGGGCCAACTGACACTTCCACGATCGACTGACCCTTCCACTGCCCACTAGCTCGTCTAGGACCCACTGACCCTTCTACGACCGACTGACCCTTCTACTGCCCACTAACTCGTCTAGGACCCACTGACCCTTCTACGACCGACTGACCCTTCCACTGCCCACTAACTCGTCAAGGACCCACTGACCCTTCTACGATCGACTGACCCTTCCACTGCCCACTAACCCGTCTAGGGCCAACTGACACTTTAACATCCCACAAACACTCCTTCGGCCCACTGACCCTTATTCGACCGACTGACCCTTCTGAAGCACACAGATCTTTCTATGACCGACTGACCCTTCTACAGTCCACAAACACTTATACAGCCCACTAACTCTTCCACGGACTACCAACCCTTCTACGGCCCACTAACCCTTTTACGGCCCACAAAACCTTCTACGACCCACTAACCCTTCTACGGCCCACTGATACTTCCATGGACTATTAACCCTTCTACGGCCCATTAAATCTTCTACTAAACCTTCTACGACCCACTAACCCTTCTACGACCCACTAACCCTTCTACGGCTCACTGACCCTTCTGCAGCCTACTAACCCTTCTTCGGCCAACTAAACCTGCTAGGGCCCACTAACCATTGTACGACCCACTAACTCTTCTATTGCCCAGTGACCCTTCTGCAGCCCACTAACACTTTTATGGCCCATTGACCCTTCCTCAGCTCACTGACGCTCCTTCGGCCAACTAACCCTTCGAGGGCCACTAACCATTGTACGGCCTAATGATCTTTCTACAGCTCGCTGACCGTTCTACAGGCCCACTAACGCTTCAACAGTCCAATGACACTGATACAGACCACTAACGCTCCACTAACACTTTCATGGCACACTGACCCTTTTTCAGCCCACTATCCCTATTACAGCCCACTAACGCTTTTATGGCCCATTGACCCTTCTACAGCCCACTAACACGTCTAGGACACACCTACTCTTCTACAGCCCACTAACACGTCTAGAGCCCACTGACACTTCTACAGCCCACTAACACGTCTAGGGCCCACTGACACTTCTACAGCCCACTAACACGTCTAGGACCCACTGACCCTTCCACGATCGACTGACCCTTCCACTGCCCACTAACGCGTCTAGGGCCAACTGACACTTTAACATCCCACAAACACTCCTTCGGCCCACTGACCCTTATTCGACCGACTGACCCTTCTGAAGCACACAGATCTTTCTATGACCCACTGACCCTTCTACAGTCCACAAACACTTATACAGCCCACTAACTCTTCCACGGACTACCAACCCTTCTACGGCCCACTAACCCTTTTACGGCCCACAAAACCTTCTGCGACTCACTAACCCTTCTACGGCCCACTGATACTTCCATGGACTATTAACCCTTCTACGGCCCACTAAATCTTCTACTAAACCTTCTACGACCCACTAACCCTTCTACGACCCACTAACCCTTCTACGGCTCACTGACCCTTCTGCAGCCTACTAACCCTTCTTCGGCCAACTAAACCTGCTAGGGCCCACTAACCATTGTACGACCCACTAACTCTTCTATTGCCCAGTGACCCTTCTGCAGCCCACTAACACTTTTATGGCCCATTGACCCTTCCTCAGCTCACTGACACTCCTTCGGCCAACTAACCCTTCGAGGGCCACTAACCATTGTACAGCCTAATGATCTTTCTACAGCTCGCTGACCGTTCTACAGGCCCACTAACGCTTCAACAGTCCAATGACACTGATACAGACCACTAACGCTCCACTAACACTTTCATGGCACACTGACCCTTTTTCAGCCCACTATCCCTATTACAGCCCACTAACGCTTTTATGGCCCATTGACCCTTCTACAGCCCACTAACACGTCTAGGACACACTGACTCTTCTACAGCCCACTAACACGTCTAGGGCCCACTGACACTTCTACAGCCCACTAACACGTCTAGAGCCCACTGACACTTCTACAGCCCACTAACACGTCTAGGGCCCACTGACACTTCTACAGCCCACTAACACGTCTAGGGCCCACTGACACTTCTACAGCCCACTAACACGTCTAGGGCCCAATGACACTTCTACAGCCCAATAAACATTCTACTTCTACGGTCCACTAACACGTCTAGGGCCCACTGACACTTCTACAGCCCACTAACACGTCTAGGGCCCACTGACACTTCTACAGGCCCACTAACACGTCTAGGGCCCACTGACACTTCTACAACCCAATAAACATTCTACAGCCCACAGATCCTTCTACAGCCCACTGTCCCTTCTACAGCCCACTGACCCAACCACAGCCTGTTAGCATTCTGCATGGTGAGTTAGCTCTAATACAATTTCACAAATGGCTTCAGGGAAGAGTCAGCAAATGTAATACTCTCTCTGATCAACGGTGACATCATCGTAGCAAACGCAGATAACATGTGTGTGTTATACAATAATAGATTTCCTACAATGAAGGTAATATAAACCTTTTGGGTGGGATGGAAGGCAAATAATATAGTCAGTTGCTGTTATTGAATACATTTATCCACCACTTCGGCAAGCCTGGTTCTGTCGACTTTCATTTCCACAATCGAAACACGGCCCCGGACGAGGCGTTTGGGGACCTCCTATGGATTGGAGACGGTGTCCGACTCCGTGATCTGGGTTCGCGCTTATAGCCGACGTCGTTTCGGGAGCGAGCGTGGTCATGGGTGGGGTCACGTTAGCCGTGGTACAGAATGAGTGAGTGCGGTGTGTAGAGAATTCTCTACCACTTCATTGCTGTCGCTTTCTGCTGGCACTTCGGTCTGTGTGGGCAAAACGGAGGCGTGATGAGTTCCGTGAAACCAATCGTCGCCGTTCTGGAGACATGTGCCGGGACGAACCATGTATGTGCTGTTGCTTCCTGGATTGATGGCGACCACTTTTATCGTCATAGTGCACATGTTGGCGGGCGTTAGAGCGGACAGCCATCACATTGTTGCCCGTTTGTTCTCTTTCCGCTGTCCATCTTTTTTCGAAGATCGACGCTTGTCTCTCAGCCTCGTTGAAGGAGGGAGTGTCGGCGCCAATGAACTGTGCGCGTGATCTATGCCGTAGGTTGGACACAAAAAGTTGGCTGCGCACATGGTCCTCCGCCAAATTATAACGCAAAAAATGATTAAGCGCACGCGTGGCGAATTGAGCCACACTTTCATCGTCGCGTTGGGGATCGAGGACGGCGTGGCCATTAAACATCTTACTGAAACGGTTGTGCATGCGATCACGCACTTCGCTCCACATGACGACATGTGGACGTGATCGGGTGATATTTCGGTACTGACAGGTACAACGGTACCACAGCCGCCATGTATTCGTGCGTCCAATTTGACAGGCGGTCGCACCTTTCAAACCGCTCAAGCCAATCATTCCAATGATCGTCGAGCCCGTCAAAGTTACCAGGGTAGGGGAGAAAGGTGCGGACATCGTTAGGTGGGATGTTGTGGTGTGGGGAATTGGTACATTGCTTAAGTTATGCAAATGTGGGGGGTCGATGTTATTGGGCGCGTGTAATGTAGGCGCAACGTCGCCACTGCTGCTCTGTGAGTGAGTAGGGGGACCGATTTGGGGTGGGGGTGTTGACGATTGTTGTGTATTAAGCGGGGGAGAGGGTTCTTTCGCTTCGGCAATCGACAGTCGTTCGTTTTACGATATTAGTTTACTCATGCGCTCAATTTCTTGCTAAGAGTCGCGCAAAACAATTTCTAGAGATTCAATATCCGAACTGGCCCTCTCATAGACCGTGATCGGGTGTCCATTATGTTAAGAAATAGGAACGGTAAAAAGAAAACAGGAAAATGTAAATGCAACTTATGTGATATAGGTTCCGGGGTCGAGTTGGATTCTCCACCAGTTGGTTCTGTCGAGTTGATGAATGGAAGACAAAAACGACTTTGCAGGGCCGAAAGAGGAGAAATATACTTTATTCTTCTAAAGACAGGATAACTTCTTTATTTATCAAAGGGACCGAAAAGGATGGTATTTAATGAGAGGAGAGATGTCTCTGATTTATGCTTGGTGATCTTGCTCTCTCGTGAGCGTGTGATCACTCCCTTATATTCCGTTACTTTTGGGGGCTGCCCCCATTAGCGAATGCTATTGGCTGAGAGGCTTCTAGCAGGTTCACCAATGAGGTCGCCTTTTAATGAGGTAGTTAAGTTGGGGTTAATAACTGACGGGTAACTTTAAGGAGAGAGGGTAAAATTTAGAAAAACGGTTTGCGACAACTTTTTTTTAATGCATACCAACATCAGTATATATAAGACTGGTGTAAACAGGGCCGGATTTACCTTGGGGCCCTAATCCCCCCACATACAAGGCCTCCCAAAAAAATCGCGAAAATCATCGAAAATTTCTCAATTTTTGGATAGAAAAGGGCCCCCATAATGTAGTTTGCCCCAGCCCCCACCCCAACTTGTTCAGTCCGGCACTGGGTATTAAGCATGCATAAACAACCATTCAGTTGTTAGTTATTGCAATATGTGGGGTATGATGTTATATGCTGTAACTAGGAATCTTGGAGTAAAGTAAGCGTAATTAAAATAAGAAATACAGCATATATCACTGACTGCGGTCTTTGTGTATGCTCGTATTATACATTCAGTAACATCCGGGAAACATCGAATAAAACAAATTACAGTCGTGGATAGTTGAGGTCCAGTAGATGAGATCTCTGAACTCGTCCAATGAAAAGGGGAATGCGCTGAAGTATAAACGGAGAGCATTGTGAGTAATTGATTACATTGTATGAATGCTCATAACCACGACCCAAAATACGTCACATGCGGTTTGATGGATGGATCAGAAACCCGATAGTACCCTAAAGTAATGTGCTGACTGGTCGCAGACTAGCAGATGAAGGTCAAAATTCACATCATCTGGCGACGAATTTGCTGCATATGGTTCGGTAATTACAAGGATAGTGGCGCTCCCTGTTCTCGAGGTCATGTCCGCCAGGGATAAGACTGACCCGACATTGACCTCGTTCATACACGAAGCTGATGAGGAACAATAAGGTTGAAACTATAATATTCACTGCGATCATTTTGATGTGGAGTTGCCCGTGATAATCGCGTACAGGTATCATCGCGATAAGTATGATAGTGCATGTTCACGTGGGTGATATGGTGAATTACACCGCGTAGGGGTGGGGGGTGACTTAAATGTATAGAGGTAGTAAACATGTGCCGCGCGACGGGGTATATTTTTCGGCCTCTCAGATTGTACGACGGGTTTTGTTGGGCCTCGTACTTGAACGACAGGGAATATTTTTTTTAGCTGCAATCTGTACGACGGGTTATTTTTGGGGTTTCGTGTTGTACAACGGAGTATTTTTTTCTCTTCCCATCTGTACAACGGGTTAAATAATATATTTTGTTTGAGTATGTCGAGATTTGCTCCCGCGATTTCCCACCAATTGTTGGTGATGAAAATGCAATGAATGGTCCCCATGTGATGTGCCGAAAATATAAGGCATTCTTGTCATATATGCCACAAATCTGATTTGTGATGGTGAAAAAAATCCAAGCCTCACAACCAATTTTCAACTTGTACGACGGGTTATTCATATACATAATACCTTGGCCGACGGGGTATGCTTTTTCTCGGGTACGTGTTTTCGAGATCCCACGTCACACCGCTATCTGGGACAAGACCAAGTACCCCCATCCCCGGATTTTTCCTCCCACGTGACTATGCGATAGGTATCACATAACACACTATTTGTCTGGAGAGCAAGAGCACCCAGTGTTTGAGACATTATGACGGGACATAAGCCTGATCGTGTATATTAAAAGTCGACCGATCAGAGCACCTCAACTGCTCATTCCGTGTGCCAGAGAATAAAAGGATCAACTAGCTATTGATTACATCAATTGTTAACCGAACCTACGTCTAACCAAGACCTTTAATGTTGTAATAAGGAGCTTCAACAGTTAAGTGTATTCAATAAAAAAAAAAAGAGATTTGAAAATCATAACGTTCCATTTGAACAACCACATTTCTATATTGACGATTGTTGGAAGTTTATCGAATATGAACGATTGATAATTCATAGCTGGATCAAGAGGTAATCATAAAAGTTAAAGCGGTTTTTTAGCTATTCAGTATATTAATTGTGGGCGCTAAAATAATGTCTTCAACGGCTCTACGTTATGATTCTATTAGGGTAAGTTAAGCATGAAAATCATAACGTTGTATTTTGCTTAAACATTTTCAGTGAGCATGATATTACAATTTCATCTCATTTTGCCAAGTATTCTGACCTGAATTCCGTGCAGGTCTATCCGGCAGATTAAATCGACCAAATTCTTCCATAATGAAAACTATGTGCCAGTATAAACATGTTTCATCAATGACTAGAATATAAAATTTTCGTCTGTGTTATTGACAATTTTGTTATTGGCCAGTAAGATACTCTATTTCCTCTTTAGTATAGCTAATATTGACAGTCTAAAGGTTTATGTATATTAAGAGATAACTCTAGATGATACAAGAATAGATTGCTTTATAAATTGTAAACAACAGCTGATATTGGCTGGGGTGGACGATTATTGAGGGGTAAAATCTAGAGACTGATGCTGAGAGGAACAGCCAATGAAACTTCTGACCCATGTCATACATCTGAAATACTGATACCCAATGTACAGTAAGCTATTGATATTGTGTATAGTTCAGTTTGTGCAGGTGAAGTACTTCAAGTAAGTATAGGGTTTAACAGCACACCAACACTAGTGTGTTTTATGGTGCCTTGAAAGAATCTGTGTAGTGTTGTGATTACACAGATAGCTGATGTATAAAGCCATCTACACTCTGTTGGTCATCCTGGGAAAGTTAAGTTAACGATAACTTCTAAGAAATATAATGCATTGCGCATAAGCATACCGTCAACACAACACACAACAGGTAATATTACAATAGTTTTATTAATAATCAATCAATAAATCACCACACAACAATATTACAAGAATGAAATCACTTTATTAAATATTGATAACACAACAATAATCCAGGTTAAAAGCAGGCACAGCAATATCAGCTGTAACCCATAGCAACAGAGGCATAATGCTTTTTAGAGTAAAACTGGACATTACATACAGCATTATACTTTATATAACTTATGATAGGTACAGTTCTATCATATACATAGTGACCTACATAAATGATTCACATGAATGTAATCAGTGCTGTCATACAATCCCTCTCAGAATGACAGAAAAACAACAATGTGTATTCTTAATCCACCCATTTTAGGAATTCAATATAACAGAGTCAAGTCATTTATATAACATAAGATGAAAACAACTGAACTGTTAATGATATGTATAATATGTCCAGTTTGACAACTGAGTGATAATGCCAGCGGTAACAGTTGACAGAGTAACATACAGCGACAATCAGCCGCCTTTATAAACAACACAGGACATATATAACATATCATACAGATATTTCAGATCCAATATGTACACAGCAAGCTGTCACAATAGAAGGAAAGATGAAAACATTATTCATAAGAAAAAAATTATTGCTATGAACTATCATGGTATACAATATGACAGAGTTAACACAGCAGCCATTATACCAAGTTCAATAGATCCAGAGTCAAGTCACTTCTAGAACATCAGGTGATATATAAACACACAACTACTGAGTCCATGTAAACAACTGAGTGAATTATAGTCTACACATCAAGATAACATTTAAATATGTCAACAAGTAAATTAATTGTAAATCATTTACAGCCAGAAAGTGAAACAACAAAACAAGACGACATTCAATCCAACATGGCGGACACATTGCGTGACTCGGCATCACATCATGACAAAAGTAAATATTGTTCATGTGCATCACAACAAGACATATGAGGGTGACTAATGGCGGGGTGAGACATACCTCCGAGTGAGGTCCTCCTTGATGTGACTGGGGATGGAGGTCAGTAGATGGTCGCTGTATACCAGCGGTGTGAAGTACGCGCCCTCACGACCTCGCCTGACCTTCTGCAGCTCGCCCGTGAAGCGCCTTACTACATCACGCTCTACAGACCTGACGTCGACGTCTGTGTAGATGTGACGTAGGCTGTGAGGCTCCTTGACGAGCTGCCTCAGTAAACACGTCACGTTTATAGGGTCATCATAGGGACACACGAGTGATAGGGTGGTGAGGCGGCCGTGTCGACACACCCACCCCGCCAGGTCAACCAGGTCAGCAGCACTCGGTGGAGAGTAGAACGCCAGCCAGAGTTCCCGTAAAGACGACGCGTTATCCAGTAAGTCTCTGATGAGCTCCATGTGACACGCGTCATCAGGGCGCACCCACCGCAGCGACAGACACGCGACGCTGGAGGCGGACACGACGCGCGACAACTCCCTGCAGGCAGCAGCAGCATCAAGTGTATACAGCTCCAGCCCTAACGCGCGTAAGGCGGGGGTGTTCTCAATGACGTGGTGTATGTGGGCCGCGGTGACGTCATTATATCTCAGCTCCGTGATGACGCGTCGTGACGAGGTCACCAGACTCCTCACCGTGTCGCTGTCGAGGTACACGTCCCCCATCAGGTGTATCTCCTGTGTATCCGGAGACACGCGCAGGGATTCCGGGAGGCGACAGGGGACGTACTGTATAACAGAGACAGGGACAAGGCTGACACTCCACATGACACAATAACACGCCTCACTCACCATTCTGTCCTACATCAACCTCACCATCACACATCAAACACCACAACACCAATCACAACTAGTTACTTAACAATTCATATACAATTATTAACTCGACAATGTTTATCTAGACATAATTATGAATAAATTACGTTACGATAAGAATAAATAAACAAATTCAAAACGAGACCAACTTTTCGAGACAGCGTTCAGAGTTCCGCTTTGTTTTTGAATCGACATTTTCCCAATTCTTGAAGAGCGCGATAACGATATGGCCGCGTTTGTAATAGATAAATAATCCACAAATGATACTATCCGATATGTTTGTCGTCTGGATTAAGGCAAGAAGAAGACAAGATGGCTGATGTACAAGAAAGCACAAATGGATGTCACAGGTATGAACTGAATCCGATGTGCTGTAGTTTATGTAGCGTTGTTTTTGAACCTAACAGATCCAGACGGAGTTAAAGGGAAATGCTACAGTTCACTGCCGCGCCACCCAGCGGCCGTCGCGTAACTGCGCGTCCTTTGGCGGGAACCACCTTTGACGCGCTGCGCCGCAGCGAGCTGGTTCAAAGAAATTTGTGCGCACATAGCGACGAATTCTTTCCTTTGAGTTTAGATCCAAGTCACACCTCATGTACGACACAAAACTGATCGGTCAAATTTTTTTTATGGAGGTTCGAATATTGTTATACACCGCACTCAGGGAATACAACCGAAAATCCATTGTAGCTTCCCATAGACTACGTGGACCTATCATTTTTTTAATTTCTGCTCATAGTAATATACCACTGCACCATATTACCAAGTTTAGTTCAAATCTCAGTGGTCAAATTTTTTTTATGGAGGTTCGAATATTGTCATACACCGCACTCAGGGAATACAACCGAAAATCCATTGTGTTCCCATAGACTACGTGGACCTATCATTTTTTAATTTCTGCTCATAGAACATATACCACTGCACCATATTACCAAGTTTAGTTCAAATCTCAGTGGTCAAATTTTTTTTATGGAGGTTCGAATATTGTCATACACCGCATTCAGGGAATACAACCGAAAATCCATTGTGGTGTTGTGAGGGTATTTCTTGTTTAAGTCCGGTTTCTCTTCTGTAGTGGCCTGAGCCGTATACTCAGATATATAAAGACTTCGGTGAGCGCAATATATATTTATTTTATTGTACTACAACGTTAAATTAGCACGCTTACATTCCCTCAAATCAGTCTTACGCTTACATTCCCTCAATCCGAACTCTCGAGCCAACCCGTATCATTCACTTATTAAATAAACGCAGAACATCACATTACCTCACTCGGGCCAGCCCTCTTCCTTAACTGGTTGACCAATCACAGTCAACCACGACAATACTCGGGCTACTGTACATACACCGCACTCAGGGAATACAACATTGTGGCTTCCCATAGACTACGTCAAATACATGTTACGTAGCATTAGTGGCTTAATATTTCTGCTCATAGAACATATACCAATGCACCATATTACCAAGTTTAGTTCAAATCTCAGTGGTCAAAATTTTTTTAATGGAGGTTCGAATACTGTCATACACCGCACTCAGGGAATACAACCGAAAATCCATTGTGGCTTCCCATAGACTACGTGGACCTATCATTTTTTTTAATTTTCTGCTCATAGAACATGTACCACTGCACCATATTACCAAGTTTAGTTCAAATCTCAGTGGTCAAATTTTTTTTAATGGAGGTTCGAATATTGTCATACACCGCACTCAGGGAATACAACCGAAAATCCATTGTGGCTTCCCATAGACTACGTGGACCTATCATTTTTTTTTTAACGTGGACCACTGCACCATATTACCAAGTTTAGTTCAAATCTCATTCAAATTTTTTTTGGAGGTTTTTCATAACCGCACTCATGGAATAGAAAATCCATTGTGGCTTCCCATGACTACGTGGTTATCATTTTTTTTAATTTTTCTGCTCATAGAACATGTACCACTGCACCATATTACCAAGTTTAGTTCAAATCTCAGTGGTCATTTTTTTTTATGGAGGATGTACAAACCATCCTAGAGAAATTATAACAATAAATTCATAAGCGGCTTGCCGTTCGAGACATCATTATTTTCTTGATTTTTTGTAAAGCAGATACTGTGCTGTCTGTATGTTAAATATAATGCAATTCGCTGTATGAACTTTTCTGTAGAACCAAAATATTATCAAATTATCATAATTCCCATTGGCTTAACATGTGGATCTTAAATACGCCATACTCAGAAATTTACACCAGTGACCTATACTTTTTATTTTACATTTCGTTAGCTTTATGTACGAGGTTAATCTCTGCAAAAAATCTTGAAAATCTATGCACGAGTTTAGAACTGCCGCAATTGTCTTTAATGAGAATAACGGTAGACTTTCTCTTCTTATTTATCCTCGCACGAGACAGGCGGGTACAATGGCGGTTGGAGAGGAGATGGCGGCATGGCGGTGGGGGTGCTGCTAAGAATGGGAGAGTTTTATTGAATTAAAGATTAATTGCGTGATGGATTATTGTAAAATATATACGTTGAGATGAAAGCTCTTGCTTACACAAGAAGTCATCAATAGTTAAGCTAAACACATTATGTTGTAAATTTTGAAATCAATCAACAGTGTATTCTAAACCAATGAATCAAAGCGCATAAATCCCAACAGAGGCAACAGAATTCTTCTTGTATTACAAATAAAATGAAGCCACAATTTTATCCCAAGTCGGATGATAAAAAGAATTATGCTACTCACAATTCAAACATATTACTATATATTACATAGTATCACATAATGAGCGCGGCTACATGAGCATTTCAAATGACTTCATAAAACGACAGTCATTGTGGATGTTCTGTCAATTAATGTTGAGCTGCCCCTGCCCAGCAAACAATGCGCTAAATTCGATCCAGGCACTACTGAGCGTCACCAGAGAGACGTCTGGGGTGTTTGGATTCCTGCAAATCGGGCGCGTGTGACCTTATTCCTCTCTTCATACGAATGAGGCAAACCGCGCACAATGAATGATTATATTTGATAATTCCAGAAACTTCAGAGTTGCTGATGTGGAAAAAAAAATAGTTTAGTTTAGCATAAGGAAATAATCAGTCACCATAATTAGTTATAACAATAATCTACCGTTGTTCGATTAAAACATCCATGTTGGGTAATATTGCCCCTATATCCTAAAGTCGCATGTCTGTTTTAGATTTGTCACTGGTTTTATGTTGTTTTCTCATTATTTTTTCCATCCCCAGTCGATGTCAATTTTGTTTACAGAATCGATACAGCAGGGTGTGATATGGTGTTTGTTTTACGGAAGCATCTAGTTTATGCAAAATACCCAGCATTTATGCACAACATTATGCATGGGTATCATCAGCAGGATCAGGAACAAAACATTAATTTACGTTTTGTATGCACGAGCGAGTCTTCTGGTGCTCGGTTCTGACTCCCGAACCGACCAGCTCTTAAACCTTTTTAAGGCAAGGACGATAACAATGGTGTTATGACCAGGGAAGGTTTCAAAAATACGATATTTAATCTAGCCGTATTTAACTCGTCATAAAAGACAGTATGTCCTTGTGGTTCATTGCATAAGAAGAATATGAACGGCGTTACAAATAACCCAGTGTAATTGGGCTACTCTACAGTTGCTAATTGTTAACCATATCCGAGAGTTTCACCATTGCATCTGATGAACCGTACATGACTAACCAGATTAACGGTACATAATCTGTATATTAACGGTTCCCAGCAGCGGACTTATGCAGCCTTGGGTACGCGAAATACCCCAAATCGCTGAGGGAGAAAAGCTATACTGAGAAATCCCGTGTCTGCAGTTCGGCAGAAACGCGACGAATAACGCGCCAAGATATGAACATGTCTGCGTCACCAAGTTTTGAAACGATGTCAAGTCGTTGGACCTCGACCTTGCGATTTATCTGCCACGTGCATGCCCTATTAAACTGTAACTTTGAAAGGAAAAGTTAGCCAGTGTTATGTTGACGATGGAAACCACCGTCTCACTTGTATACTTACTTAATAACTCCTCGACAGCGCCAGCTTCTGTTTCAGTTAACTGTCTTGATTATGGAAGAGTTATATGTTTTAGAAAGCATGAATGAAAGTAAATATGCGCACCCAGGTTTCCAAGTGACACATGATTCGTTTGATCGAATATCAATTCAACACTTTGATCATTAATGGAACGCAATGTAGATAATCTTTAGGACACTCTTGCCGTCAGCTACGCTCCTTGTTATATTCACTCTTAACTCTCAAAAAAGCCTTTTCTAAAGGGAGGTGAAATAATGAGAATGTGTGCGTGTGTGATGTGAAATACCGTTGTTCAAAAGAAATTAATGACACATCATGCGCTGGCACAAACATACGGGAGAAATAAAAACTTAGTCAAAGACTTCGCGTTGATATGATATTTAACCCGATTGCAATTTGTGAGCTCATTTCTTAGCCGACAGTGCAGAACAAAAGTTTATTAGACAGTGGTAAAAGCGATACCGCGAGGGAGAGATTCAGATTGATGCTCCAATCGACCGTGCACAATGTACACCACCCACGAAGAACATATCATGTATCATTTTAGACATGGTATACGATCGACATGGATTGGGACCTTGTTTTGTGAGGAAGCGAAGCTTGTCGTAACTCCATTCACCATCATTCAAGTATTATGGCGTTGATTAAACCCCATGCTTCATAAGAGGCGTTATCTAACAGAACAGTATTTATATTGATCCTAGATGAGTGGCCAGCGCGCTGCGTCGCTGTTTGTCTTTAAATGAACTTTTAAACTGGCTTGGCTAATTTTCTTGTATCTGGCCTGGGAGGCGCAGAAAATAATTTTGCGCGATTTTGTAACTGGTTAATGGTGTTCATTTTGGCTCGTGGTCTAGCTTCACAATATATAATAAAGCCTCCGACGATAACAATATGTAATTTTGATGAATCCATTTTTTTTAGAAAGTGACGGACCCCCCGGGGGGAGGCACTTGGCCTTATTCTGGATCATGTAGATAGGGGTGTGCCGCGGGACCTCAAAAACCCGTACCCGTCGTACAAGGTCAAAATGGCCAAAAGTATACCCCGTCGTACAAGGTGTTATGCGAATGTATAACCCGTCGTACAGATTGAAGCTGAAAAACATACCCCGTCGTACAAGTATGAGGCCCAAAAACCCGTCGTACAAGTCGAGAGACCGAAAAAACATACCCCGTCGCGCGGCACATATATACTACCTCTATACACTTAATTGCCACCCCCCGAGAAAGGAACCAAAGAACGGGGATAGTCGGCTCTATTCGAGTTGACACAGGTGCTCGATAGCTTTTGAGTGCTGCGGGGCTAGTTCTACATATAACGGTTCAAGAAGTCAGGTTTCCGAGCGATTAGCTCATGCTATAGTGTTTAAGTACTAATATAATTAATTGGCTGTGTTGCATATTGCCGCTTAAACAGCTTGTTCGCCATTTAGCCCAAGGAAGGCATGTATAGCAGATAAACAGTCCTAGTCTAACCCGATATGCTATCATGGTAAAACAACCGAAATTGGGCCCTCACGCGATCACGCATACTTCACTGTTTCGTTCGATTTGCGACACCGTCTATCCAAATTTCTTCCACTGAGTCGATTTTAACACTGTCATGTCGAAATGGATACGACTGTCCGTTATGAAAAAACGGTTGCAGATTATCCCCATTGAGCTACGTTATGATTCGCATGGTAACGCATCGAAGCTCAAGCATTGGTGAATGTAAACGAATGATGTTGTGGTCGGGGTTTTAAACGATTGGAGGCCGAATGTATTTATTTCGTATGCTCAGTTCGCCAGGATAAATTGTATTTTCGCGCATTGAACAACATTTCCTACTCCCACATATGATGTAGTCCCATTGGGTTCGACTATTGCCTTCATTACAGTTCCACTCCAGCCCATAAACCACAAAAGCGAAACTAGATAACGACTTTTAATTGCAGCGAACCTCCATTTTATGGGGGACTAAGTAATTTCGCTGAACTGCATCTTACGCGATAAACCCCATCACGAGAATACATTCGTTTCTGCCTAATATAAAAACGTTGAACACTGGGATGAGGCTTCATATATTTCTAACTGGTATTGTAAGCACTGTAAGGTAATTACGCAATCACAAAAACAATCAGTCACAAATATGAGCGTTATATATATATACCTACAAGCAAGCAATCACTCAATCAGTAATATAATATAATGCCTACTTAATACATCACTAGATATAACAATGCGTCTCAAATCATGCGTAGCAAATTATGACCTAATGTAACTTAAGATGGAGAGAGGTAACTGAATATGGGGAAAGGTAATTCAAGATGGGGAGAGGTAACTTAAGATGGACAAAAATAAGCTTAATATCGTGTAGAGGTAATTGAAGACAGGTAACTTAAGATGGGGAGAGGTAACTTAAGATGGGGAGAGGTAACTTAAGGTGGTAGACAGGTAGCTTATGATCGTACAGAGGTAACTTAAGATGGGGAGAGGTAACTTAAGATGGGGAGAGGTAACTTAAGATGGTAGATAGGTAGCTTAAGATCGTGTAGACGTAACTTAAGATGGGGAGAGGTAACTTAAGATGGGGAGAGGTAACTTAAGATGGGGAGAGGTAACTTAAGATGGTAGATAGGTAGCTTAAGATCGTGTAGACGTAACTTAAGATGGGGAGAGGTAACTTAAGATGGGAAGAAGTAACTTATGATGGGGAGAGGTAACTTAAGATGGAAGACAGGTAGCTTAAAATCGTGTAGATGTAACTTAAGATGGGGAAAGGTAACTTAAGATGGGGAGAGGTAACTTAAGATAGGGAGAGGTAACTTAAGATGGGGAGAGGTAATTTAAGATGGGGAAAGGTAACTTAGATGGGAGACAGGTAGCTTACGATGGGGAGAGGTAACTTAAGATGGGAAGAGGTAATTAAAGATGGGGAGAGTGTACTTAAGATGGAGAGAAGTAACTTAAGATGGGGAGGGGTAACCAAAGATAGGAGACAGGCAGCCTAAGATTGGATACAGGTAGCTTAAAATCGGGTAGCAGTAACTTAAGAAGGGGGGAGGTAACTTAAGATGGAAGACAGGTAGCTTAAGATAGGGAGCAAAAGGTGGGGGAAAGTAAATCAAGATGGGGAGAGGTAACTTAAGATGAGAGAGGGGTCAACAAAGATGGGGAGAAGAATCATCTCTACAAACACGCCTGTACACATGTACACTCATACGAACACCATCTGCTCGCGCCCACGCTCATAAGAGCTCCAACCCAATCCACGCCGCAATTCAGATGCCTTGATTACAACCTACATTTTCAGCACGTCGGGACAAGCAGAATTTACCCCATTCAGACCAGCATGTTTGGTGCCCCTTATTCCAAACTAACACTTCACATTGTCAATATGTCTAACTCCAATCTATAGCGATCGTCAACAGAAACCCCCTTCGTCACATAATCCGATCAGTGATAAACACAGGGAAATGACTACATGTTCAGATAGGGCCAATTTGTCCTAAGTTATTAAAACATGCCTTCAATGCCTAACATCCATTTCCTTATAAATACCGAGGCTCCGCTCACACTTAAATACACACATATACCAATTTATACGATATACAAACACACCCTAAGATACGAGACACACGCAAGAGAGAACCCACACGCCAAACAGAGACCAGACTCGTCAAGAGACACAACAACACAGCAATTACCATTCATAAGTTTGCCAGAGATCACAGGTTAACTCTTTCTCATTGCTGAAACAACCTGAGAAGGAACCTCTGAAGTGACCAGGATCAAACACAAGTAATATATGACGAGGAACAGGTATCTTACCATGAGAGAATGGTAAGTTACAATGCGGGAGAGTTAACACTGGATGAGAGTTCAATTACTTGAGATGGGGGAGAGTAAAACTACGATGCGGAAGTGGAAATTAAAAAGAGCTAGTGATGACAACCATAGAAGCTGATCTTGAGGAATAACGTATCCTGTAGAAATGGAGCTTGCCATATGGCGTGCTATCACAGGACACCCAGAGGACTTATGAACTGGCTGCCTGCGTCGTTAATTTATAAAACCGAACACATGATGGTCGTTTGCGCGCCGCGACGGGTAGTAGGTTTAAGAAGCTTTGGTTGTAAAGTACAAATGCGGTTTACACACATTCCTGATTTCAAACGAGATATATGTGATGTGCTTCGAAACGTATACATTGAACACGAAATAAGTGGACATCAGTGTATTACAGTGACAATGAAGGGCCCTGAAGGAGCAAGTTGGCTGGGCGCATGTGCTGAAAGTTCGGAATGTGAATAGACACCCCGAGATCGAATCCAAAAGGAAACCCGGATAGACGGCGCCCAATCGGCGTGAAGTGGACCTGCTGTAATGTCAATATAGCCGGCCCGTCAGTTGGGTACTGCAATGATAGACATACTCACATCTGAATATAAACACAGTGTGCTAGCGTGGCTCGTCTCTATAACACGGGCTGCGTTGTCCTCTGTCATCTTATAAAACTTCATCAGCAGCATTTCTAGCGGCCTCTCCACGGCAACCTCACAGTCACCTGCGCACAACACAACAACATCAGACGCGTGACATCGTTGACACAAATAACAACGTTATAAAACACGTCATGACACCCTTTGACCCTCAAATAAGGACGCGTTCTTCAATGGAGGGAAAATTTGCCATCTTTTAGCTCACATGGTACTCACAGTGATGAAATCAAGTATATAGCGTTCAACTAGACCAGCAATGTGCACGTACATAATGTGATATAACCGGCGCTATCACCTACCGTCAGTCTCAACCAGTAGGTGTTTGAGCTTCTTCAATTTGGCGACTTCCGTCACCATGCTGTTCTGGACTGTACCGTCAGCCGCCTCAGTGAAGTGAAGCCTCACCGTATCTAAACCTATCTCGCTACCAGGTGTCCCTTTTGCTCCCGCCTGCTCGTCCTGTGACGAGTTCAGCTGCTCTACAAAGTAACCTACAGCTTGCCTGTTAGACATCGCTATATCACCTATTTCAAGTGTCTGTCCGTCAGGAGCTAACAAAGGCAGTAGGGGACGAGGATCAACGAATGAGGCCTCGAAAAAAACTTCGATAGCAAATTGAGGGCCACCATTTTTCCCACACCTGTCAGAGCTGACTATTTGGTTCAAGACCTTCTGAGCTTTCTGCTGACAATCTTGTTCAGGAATTTCATATAGACTTTCAAGAATCAGCTGGCCTTCATTGACCCCTAATAAGCCCACGCAGAAGATCAAGATAACGTCAAGATTTCCGTCATTATGTTTGATGAGATTCTCTATGTATTTGATATCGCGACTTGCAGTATCCAGCCCACCACACCACTCTAAAGTAGTGAGGTGGTTGAAATAGCAACAGATGACCGGGCGTACGCCATGACGTGTTTTGGTCTGCTTTGTAAACATACTCATCAAACCACCGGTCTTGACATCCTTCTCGGTAAGTTTACATCTCTCAAGGTCACTCGGTTGAAATAAGATTTGTTTGTCCCCGAACTTACTAATGGCCATGCCAGCTAATTTAGCAAGCTTACACAGAAATGACTTGACAAGATCGTGCCGCCAAACAAGGTGTTCGTCATACAGGAGGATATCTTCGGACCGAAGGCATTGCGTAAGAACAGGTAACATTTGCTTGGTATACAATGATGATTTAGTTTTTGGAAGGTTTGGTAAAATATCTTTATCGTTATCACGTAGCCAAATTAGATAGCTGAGAAATTTTTGGATGTTAATTGGTATTGATAACATGCTTCTAACGTCTTCGTGATTCTTGAGAAATGCAGCGGTTTCAGACCCCATCTTACCGACCAGAAACTGATCAAGTAATGTCTCCACCGATTGATCAGAGAGTCCCGCCAGCTCCGTCACTCTATCAACCCTCATGTTAACATAACGAAATGGACGGCTGGTTAGCAACAATTGGGACTCGGGTAGGAGTTTACCGCGAACCAGGCTATGCAGAATAACGCCGGGGTGTGCTTTTGCTGATGGATCAGAGATAGTCAAAGTGTTCGTCATAAACTCGTCGTGCTCGTCATAACCGTCGAATATAAAAAGAACTCTGTCTTGTCGTTTTTGAAGTTGTCGAATTAGCCTTTGTTTCTGTGTCTTAGTTCGTGCAGTTTGGTTGTAGTCAAAAAGTAGGTCAGCTAACGTCAGCGACTGTCCCATGTTACCCAACTCTTTCAATATCAACAAAAATATGAAATGATGACCCCCCCATTGACCAAATGCAAAGCGATTCAAGATGGTGAAACATAATGAAGTCTTGCCCATGCCGGGGCCACCCAACATGAGCACTGAATGCGGTCGACGTCTATCGGTGTCCGTGAGAAAAATACTGTCTAATGTCAATTGTTGTCTGTCCGTCTTTTCAATGTGAAACTCGTCGAATCCCGTTCTTGTCTGTGCGTCCGGTGGTCGGTGTCCATGATTAATAATCACAGGTTCGTGCTGGTCTAAACTGATGCTATTGCCATACTGGGTTTGTTCTTGCTCGTTTCTATTTTCAATCTTTTGCTTATAGGTACCCTTCATCTCAGTCATGTACTGATCAATACTGAGGACATCTCTAACTGGCACCTGGTCTAACTCTTCCTTAAGGCTGGCCGATAACTCACACAGCTGTATCTGTTCAGTATCTCTCAGCGCGACAACAAGGCCTCTACAGGCCTCCTCCCCTCTTCTATGCACACAATCCAACAGCTCCCTAACCTTGTTCCCTCCTTTCTTCCCAGTCTTTAGTACATCCATCTGATTTTCAGTTACTGCGTCTGTGGATACCAGATAACGTAGGATATCGTCTAACTCCTTTAACTTCCCAACAATTCGTTCCCTACTTTTGGTGAGGCATTCTACAAATGAGTTGGGTGAATTGGCGAATGCGTCACCAGCCGCAAGCTGTAATGAAAGGAGAGGCACGCAATTATTCTGGTCGTACGTCATATTATTAACACCAGAACTAGACGAAGAGCGGTCACATTCTAGAGAACTGTCCCATCAATTAACATAAATAAGTGGGTTTTAGCAATTATTGGGCGTCCATTGACATGAGCGTAAATAGAAAAGCAAAACAATCAGTCATTTGGCTTCATGTTGAAGCTGAATATGATTTGCCTCTGAGTGTAAACTTTCCACTGATGGGAAGTTCAAAATAACTGGCACATTATATATGAAGAGAACAACTCACCGTATCATTATCATCACGACCTGATGAACTAGGAGCATATCTGGCTCTCGTGACGTCAGCAGCAAATTCAATTCCCTCCCTGTCGAAGTCACCAGCATCCGGTACATGTTCCGGTTCATCCGAACAGCAACACAACCGAGAGATGGCAGCAATGATGGCCCCCATACTGCAACCAGGACATCAACATTAACATTATAAGAGATAAATCGAGTGCGTCTTCCATATAAGGCTGCGAGGTTCTTATCGTATTTGAAATGGGCAGTTGGGTAGTTGTCATAGGCGGCAGTGAAAGGTGGTAGTCCACGAGATTGAGGTTTATATCGTATTTGAAATGGTGAGCCAAGGCGAGTTAGGAACTATTGCGATTGTTGAATATGTCCCGAAAGACAATCATATTTTTGAATATTAGAAACATCTTATGATTCCGAGCGGATCACATAAAATGAGCCTCCAATCACTACCTCACCATCGTGACGAGTCCGCATTCCCAGTGACTTCACTCATCCTTTCCTCGCCGTCCTATACAAAGCAGGTCCGCATTCCCATGACGTAAACCATCGTTTCCTCGCCGTCCTATACAAAGCCGGTCCGCATTCCCAATGTCGTAAACCATCGTTTCCTCGCCGTCCTATACAAAGCAGGTCCGCATTCCCAATGACGTAAACCATCGTTTCCTCGCCGTCCTATACAAAGCAGGTCCGCATTCCCAATGACGTAAACCATCGTTTCCTCGCCGTCCTCAAAGCAGGTCCGCATTCCCAATGCCGGTCATCGCATTCCTATACCAAGCAGGTTCGCATTCCCAATGTCATCGTTTTTCCTCGCCGTCCTATTCCAAAGCAGGTCGCATTCCCAATGACGTAAACCATCGTTTCCTCGCAGTCCTATACAAAGCCGGTCCGCATTACCAATGACGTCACGCATCGTTTCCTCGCAGTTCTATTCCAAGCAGGTTCGCATTCCCAATGTCGTAAACCATCGTTTCCTCGCAGTCCTATACAAAGCAGGTTCGCATTCCCAATGACGTAAACCATCGTTTCCTCGCCGTCCTATACAAAGCCGGTCCGCATTCCCAATGTCGTAAACCATCGTTTCCTCGCCGTCCTATACAAAGCAGTTCCGGTTTCCCAATGACGTAAACCATCGTTTACTCGCCGTCCTATACAAAGCCGGTCCGCATTCCCTGTGATGTCACCCACCCTTTACTTACCGTCCTGTTCAAAGCAGGTCCTCAATCCCTGTGATGACATCCCCCCATTCCCTTGCCATCTTTGCATTGTTGATCCTAATTCCCTGTGGCGTCACTCTGGCTTCCTTAAAGACCCTTAAACCGCTGCAAACAATTGTCGGGTGCACAACTCATTCTACCCCGTCCGCCAAACCCGGATGACACCCGTGGAAGGGCAAATGATTAGGTATGGGTCTCATCGAGGACCGCAATGTATTTACTGATATATAACTACTGTACAGTTTAACCACATTATTTGTAAACAGTACATAATGCCCTAAACAGTACACTGCGGGTAGGGAGCTTTCATTATGTATCTCTAGGCGAGGGAAATGGTTGGGGAGGGCGATTCGTTTCAACGCCTCACGTGGAGACAGTCATTTTGATGTTTGTGGATTTACGGGGAGGGTCATAAAATTTGTCATACGAAGTCACAAATGAAAGTGAAATACTAGGATTTTACTTCACATTCTGCTGTAATATAACTGCTGTGATAAATGAGGATGATTGTGATGCTTGGACAACGTAACGCAAACCAATCACTAAAACTGTTGCCCAGACTGGGCTGTGAAACTAAAGTCGAGGAGCGTGGATTCAAGTGTTGGGTGTAATTGGGAGTTGCTTAACAAAAGGCAGAGCTAAGCGCAAAATCGTTTTCTCTTCAGCTTCCATGTGCAAACGAAAACTGAAAGAGCAAGCATTCAACTTTGAAATGATGTCTCACAAATTAAACCAGTGCAAACATGTTCCCACACTTGTAGTGCTTCGCCCGGATATATTCGGTATCGTTAGCTGGCATGCTAAAAATCGATCACGTAAATTTCCACCAATTGAAGGATATTATAACCCTGACAAACCACAGAAATATGGCATCAAGGCTTACATGCTCTCATTGCTCTGGGACAGCAGTAACGGGTATAGCCATGTGTGGACGATGTATTTTTTTTTAACGTCCTCGGTCGTCATTGGCCTTGATCAAACGAAAATTTGCCATATCAATTTTTAAGAAACCGCTGGATTTAGCATCCGGAAAACAACATATATCATAAGCTTGTGATAAAATACCGTAAACCGCGCAAAAAGCTTACCCCTGATCGATGCGGTTCATTGAGAAATTCTATCTATATATCGATTATGGAAAAATCACATGGTATAAGTATGCTCTCTGTTAGCTGGGTGAGCTCATGGAGTGGGTTCTACTCGGCGTCTCGGGGTGTCATCACGCAAGAGATACGCCGCAGTGCATGTATTGCAGTTTCTGGTGTGGAAAGTTTAGATTCAAACTAAATTAGCCATGCAGGCCAGCAGAATGCTATTTGTTATTTTCACGATTGTATCGTAGTATAAAACTTACAAACAATTCTACCAAGAAAGCTGTTAACAATGTACTGCTTGCAGTTCATTCATCAAGAAAAAAGCGGCGACAAAGCTTTTTAGATGAATATTTCGATGTATGCACACTTTTGATACAGCTGGATCGCAGCAGACATGTTTCGTCTTTTCTCCATCACGATTGTCACAAAGGCATATGTGTTGCAAGGCTCTGCCCTAGATCCCTTATTAAACACGCTATTCGAACAGCTATCTGTTTTGAATAGCCGTGACTGCGCATGCGCGTAGCTGACTGGGCGCAGAGCTATCCAACAACGGAAAAACGCTTTGCAAAGTTTAGAATAAAGTTGATATAATCGACGCTTTTGCGAATCAGATCAATGTCATCTCGAGGTCACAGACAAACAACAGCGTGTAAAATTAGTTTTATCTGCCAACAGCTACTTGCTTGACAAAGTAGAGGTCTGCTCTATCTACAACGAGTCATCCAACGAAACTAATGTGGTACTTATATGATGGACAAAATCTCAATCGGTATATATAATGATAATGATGAAGGGTAATCTAAATATTGTCTCATAGTTTAGAAAATCCCATTTGTCTCACATAATGATATTATGGGAGTGTCATTTGTAACAGATGTTATCTGGGTTGACAAATTCTTGCATATATCTGACATACAAATAACAGTCTTTGGACACCAGTGAAGGTGAGCAGGCTCTTTACTGATAACGCAACTAGAACAAGTGGGGTCAGAACGTGAGTACTGCATTAGGATTCATGAATTATCTCGGAGAATGTACTAATATCAATTATTGGGGATAAACCTGCGTAAAGGGACGGTCAAAAAAGAGATTATGTGAATGGATATTGATATTCAACCTGTAATCAGCCGTTATGTGAGGTAGCTTAGGACTCAGTAACGTGTCATTTGAGCTGAATATCTTCTAATAAGATCATTGGAAAGTTACACAGACTCATGTGGAAACAAAAATCACCGAGGAACCTCAAGTATAAAAAGACGAGGGTAAATGTTTCTATGGTAGAAAAACAACTTCAGTTGGCTAGAGTCAAGTTGTGTTTGGCGAGAGACGAACATAACCACAAACGAGTTATCTAGACGTAATATAGATATGACGCAGTTTAAGATAATATATTCGTCCTGGTTCAAAAATAACGCCTTTGTCAGTTCTAGACCACAAGAGAGTTGTTGCAACAGTCATTTTCAAAGAATCGAAGTTATACATCTTCAAATTCATGATAAATATGTCTAAATGCTATTGACAGTATTACGCAGTCCTACATCATACTGATAATCTTTACAAATTCGTAGATCGAGTTCGGCGGGGCAATTGTACTCCCCGTCTTGATGATGTTCAATAAATTTAAATCGAGAGTTCGCCACAGAGTATATTTTTATTAGTTCCAAGTCCTTCAAATAATGTCGAGGTTTCCAATTCAAGTTTCGTATTACGTTTCCAACTATAATCCAAACTCTAAACAAATGACTGCACTCCGTACGTTTCCTTCAAGATGGTGGGCGAGTGAGTCCGGAGGAGGGAGTCCGTCCGGAGGAGTGAGTCCGTCCGGAGGAGTGAGTCCGTCCGGAGGAGTGAGTGAGGAGTTCCAGAAGGGAGCTCCTTATAAAGGATTTCAACTTGGCATGGGGCCAACCCATATACGTCACAGTTTCGCACCTGGAAGTTTTACGACAAAATTGGCATTTTGGAAATAATTGTCCTTTACGACCAGGGCGAAATCGAACAATATAGGGTCGGCTACATTAGAGGGATTTCGGCGTGATATTACTCGCCAAATACTCCTCGACACGCCATCAGTGGAGTATCTCATGCTATTCACTAATTTATGATAAAGTAGGACATTGACGTCAGCGTTAAGAGTTGAGTAACTTGTCACCTTGTACTCACAAGGACGGACCACCAACGCCGGCCGTTACACAAGAACATTCGTGAAGGTCGAGACGTCAATGCCCAACTTTACAAACTGTTGCGATAGATTAACTTATGGAATGAGTAAAATGTCATTGGCGAAAGTGTAAACGAAATGAAATGTTAAGATTGATACACTTGGAGAAGGGTAGGCTGACTTATCGCGTACGATTCCGCACTCTCATCTACTCATAACGCCAGTTAAAAACGTTAGGACCCAGGTAATCTCTTGTTATGCGGATGAGTGGGTGAGTGTGGGGGGG
>CM067355.1:34182613-34290113 GCA_034190875.2 Urechis unicinctus
CTTATGCACTTCCGAACTTGTAACTCATTCATTTAATTGTATATTTTCAATAGTTTTCTCACAAACTGAGCTTAAAGTTAAAAAACGCCCCCAAAATGCATTAACACTCCCATTAGTTTAATAATACTGGGTCGATTTTGAATTTTTTTTACATGAATTCGTAGGTAACTGTTTTAGTAACATTTCGTACGCAGCATAACAGCAGGAATTATGTGTAGTTTTCTCACGAATCGCAGGTAAAAGTTCGGAAAACAGCTAAAATTGGCATTTTTTTTTCGATCGCTTATAAAATCGACAATATTCGTTACAGGGTCACAAAACGTGGTTAAAATTTTACCATGGAGAGCGTGAACTGAATTATAATTCTGTTGGGGAAGTCGCTGATGTCATCTCCGGTCACGAACGAATCAAAGTTAAAATTCGACTGTTTTCGCGTCGTTTCTCCGTCATGAATGGTCGCATTGTAAATTTGTTTACACCCGAAGAAAGCCCATTCAATTCTGAACACAACTGTGTAATTTTCTGCTCTATATTCCCGATAGTATAGTGGGTGTCATTTCTGCTGGCTCTGTTTACCAAAGGATGCCGCTGTTTCGCGCCAGGCTCGCGGGGCGAGGGTGGCGGAATGTATGGCAGACCGAGGTACTATTTAATAAAATATGATTTTCATCGTGGCGAAGCCGAGTTATGGCGATCGGCCCGGTTTGTAAGTTTGTAAGTTTGTATGTATGTATGTTTGTATGGTAAGTTTGTATGTATGTATGTATGTATGTATGTATGTATGTATGTATGTATGTATGTATGTATGTATGTATGTATGTATGTATGTATGTATGTATGTATGTATGTATGTATGTTTGTATGTGTATGTATGTGGTGTGTGTGTGTGTGTATGTCTGTGTGTATGTATGTATGTATGTATGTATGTATGTATGTATGTATGTATGTATGTATGTATGTATGTATGTATGTATGTATGTATGTATGTATGTATGTATGCAAGTATGTGTATGTATGTATGTATGTATGTTTGTATGACGCAGAGTCAGATAATGTTATCAGTGCACAGTGGGAATAATGAGCACCATTGCCAGTTATACACAAAAATAATTTTTTTTGAAATAATTTATATTTTGAAACTACATATTCCTCATCATATATATATATATATATATATATAGAGATATATAGATGAGAGAGATATATATATATATATAATATATATATATATATATATATATATATATATATATATATATATATATATATATATATATATATATATATATATATATATATATATATATCTATCTATATATATATATATTATATATATATATATATATATATACAACAATAAAAGGTGACGGCGTTAGTGGCTACACCTCTCCAACTCAAATATGGTAGATGTGAATATGGTGGCTAGCCGCGACCAAGCAGGCTCGGCAAAATTAACTTTGGTGTTAAATTAGTAGAAGTTTACTCAATTCATTAGTAAGTTGATTTAATAATCGATGCAATAGCTGTGCATATAATCCACGAGTAATCAAACAGCCATGTTCAGTTCGAAGGCATTTCAATCAGCAGCATGCGATTGAAATTTCCTATATATAAATTTGAACGCGATTTGGACGGTGGAGCTGCTCAGCCAAGGGCGCCAATGTAGCAGTGGGATGAGGCAGAGAAAGCCTTTCCGACACCGTAAAGGCGATTTTCTCGCTTCTAGCCGAAGTAACCATGGACTTGGCCTCATGGAGTTCACTCAGAAGCTGACACTGATTGGATTTTTGTACCGCGGCGCCCTTCCACGTTGAAGCAATCTTCCTCGGATTTTTTGTGGTGTTAACCAGACACCCTCTCCACCACCCCCGCTGACATCTGTGGATTCGTTACCTCTACTCATATCGCTGCTTACTATACTGTTTCAAATACACCGTCGAAGTCTAATATATTGGTATGCCGCCCAGACAATATCGCCTATCCCAGCAACCGCTGCCACATCTGTGCTCGTGAGTAAGTTTCAGTTTGGATGCAAACTGTCATCGCAAACAACGGTATATGTGGTAGGTTGATCAGTCTCCAGCAGCTGTTCTGGGTGGTTGGTATCTGCATGTTGCTGACATACAGTGGCATGTTTCTTCACTTGTCGGGATCACATCAGGGCGTCTTCAAACGAGTCACGGTCCTGGGTGTGAAAGAGCTCGACCCAGTGGATTAGCTCCTTCAGCACAGAGTTGTACTTTTGGTTGAAGACCCAGACGCTTTGCTGCGCATGGCGGCTGCAATAGGCCAGTTATGATAGAATGGTCAGTGCTTTTGTGGCCGAGCCGTCGTCAATAATTAACAGAGTGGGCTCACCTTGCAAACGTTGGTATAAAGTCGCTCACCAGGGTCAACAACGTACACCTCGGGATCGGCGGACCATGTCCTAGTCTCCAGGGAGATGCCTGCGAGATAGTGTAGCTGGTATTGGTGTCACCCATTGTGGTAATCACACAACTGTGGTCGTTGAACACCAGCTCATATTGCAATCTGTCCCTCTGGTAGAAGGGCTTGTGGCTTTTGATGAGTTCGAAGTCCAGCAGGACATAGAACTGGCTCCCATAGGTGTTGATAGTGGCTTGTCCTCTAACTCATTTTCAGCCTTTTCTACTGCCCCAACCCATATTTTGGTCGTATTTCTGTCTGATGTATCAATTACTCGGTAGTGGGGGTTCGACCTTTTCTGTGATGTCTTCCATAAGTCACAGTAACAGTAGAACACATCGCTGTCGTCGATAGACATGACTTCATTTCCAGAAATCTTGATTGCATTTTCGTAACCATGGCACGCTAAATGTTCTGTACAACGCTGCAGTTGGCTAAGGTCAAGGTCAGCGTGATTGTAAAGGTCAGTTAGGCCATCCCGGGAGAATGACGTCGTTTGCGCCCAGAAAAGCGCACCACCAGTATCTGGTCGATAGTGCTTTGCTTGTTAGTAGTAACAACGGGAAACTGTCCGAGGAGCTCACATAGTGTGCAGTATAGAGATAGTGTTTGACCGGAAATTCTAGACATGTTGACAGTTGAACTATTACGAATGTTTCTTTTATTCAGTCACATGGACTTTGACAACCAAACATTTGACCGCGACGTCACTGAACAGGGGGCCATGGGAGGGGACGAACTGGGCATTTTGCCATTGAGGAGGGGTTTATGGATGGGAGGAAGAGACGTTACATGTCGGACTGAACAACTACGAGGAGAGCTCTCTATGGACGCCATAAATAACTATTTCAATGTTAGTAATTCACCAGACCTTTGCCACGATTATTCAAAGTTCAAGCTTGTTGTAGGAGAGTTACGTTAGAGGAACCATCTTGACCTAAGGATGGTGATTTCGCATACCAGAACACTGCTTGCGTTAACAACGCTAGCCCATAGGGGCGGGGGTGATGCCATCCGTATTGGGTTGGGATTCTCTGAGTGGTACCGCAAAAAGTCAGTTGTGACAGAACACGAGGCAGAAGCAACCTTCACGGATCGTATTCATAACGCCATAAAGGACATGGGTACGCAGACAAAATTAGATGGGCTGCCACTGTGAGAGCTTATGAGGCCTTCCAAGGCCATGCAGACCCAAAGAGGTGAGTAGGTCAACAACCTGACTCAGTTAATTTGGATAGAAGGGGAAGTATGACCTAGGGTCTCAATAGTTAAGTCGGGATGGTTATGAGGGACGAGAGATTAGTCTGGTTGACTCTGGCACTGTAGATATTCGTAGACGCTTGTAGTAAGATACTCGAGACTTCTATTGCGCTTTATTTGTCTCAGCTGACTGGCAGGTTCTTGCTTTGTATTTTCTCTGTGTGTCTTTATCTGTGTCTTCTTTGTATCCTCTGGGTGTTCTTATGTCGTGTGTCTGATGCTGTCGTATTTATAGTAAAAGATGGGGGTGGCTTAATGAGGTGAGCTTTGATCAGGTGCCTGGGGTCGTTAGGGCTGACCTACAATTACCTAGACCTTTAATTATCAGATCAAACGGGTCTTTGTTAATAGTTATGGGAACTGACGGGATTCGAATGCTTATCTCAAATGATTGTACTTGCTAAACCAGGACTATTTAATTTGGAAACTGACCCGTTCGGAACATTAACTTAAAAGGATTCTAAAGGTTTACGTAAATTGGACAACAATTAATCTGGTATGAGTGAAAAGGGTGATTTTCATTTGCCTAAATTGGTTTGATTTTCATGTCCCGAGTTGCCAAAAAGTTGTAAATCAAATGAGGGATGGGAGGGATGGAGATGTGGTGGGATTATGTGTTTGTAAATTTATGTGTGCATGTTTGCGTTTGTTGGGGGTGAAAGAAGATGGCAAGTTTGGCCGTTAGACACTGGACATTTTTATGCCCTCTTCAAATTACACCAACACATTTTACTGCGTAGCTTGGTATGTAACGTTCCAAATATTCGTCTTAATATGGATTTTATGCATACATCAGTAATTTGCTCTTCTCTATATCTGCGCAGACTTCGTCGTGGCTTGTGTGTAGTAGCTTTCCGTTATCTGGTTATTTGTCTACAAAGCGTATATCTGCCGAGGGCGTGGCCAACTCACCTGTTAACTCAACACTCTTGCCGAGGAGCGCTAAATATAGTTTTTGAAAACAACCTGTTCAACGGGCGGACCGTTGTTAACCAGCGACCCATGACCCTAACCCCTCAGAAGTTGCTACTGCGCAATATGGCAATATGCCGTGCTGGTGTTAGGGTGGGGCGTTGTAAGTGATGGTATATGTTGAACTATGGAATATTATCATGAACGAAAATATCTAACTATTTAAGAATGGTGATGATATACAGGAGAGATTGACCAATACAGCAATACTGTTCATTCTTTAATAGAAATAGCATCAGATGAAGCAAACAAAAACACCAGTATCAATATCGAATCGAGCAGAACACCTCAAACCGGTCAATATGTCTCGACAAGTAAGAATAAGACGAGACTAACGAGAGATAAAGGAAATAATCTCGAGACACACCTCGAAGCCGATGTTCTGAAGTCCTTGTTCTCTATCACTTCCGTTCAGTATGCTTTTCAGCTGATGATGTTGTGGAGGAAATGCAAGGTAAACTTTATGAACCTGAGCTTAATCTGATAACCCACAATGGGTGTCAAACGGCAACAGATTACAGAACGAACGGGAAAAGTTCTATGACAAGGGTGCCTTACACAGTTGAACTGTGAGCAAACTACCCAGTAGTTTGGTAGATAAAGGCAAACGCTGGTCAGTGATGTGTGACGTTTGGATTGACGCCCCATTTTTTTATGCGCTTTATGGCACACATGTCTGTTAAGTATTTGATACGATACCTTTAACTTTAAGTGAATTTTATACAGATGCTATTTTTGGCATGAAATATTGACCAGACGTATTCAACAAGATTGTACCAGTTCAAATTCTTACGCATCAAACAAACGATGTTACATAATTACATATCACTGTTGAGACACGTCTCCTCCTTCTTCTCCTTCTTCTTCTTCTTCTCCTTCTTCTTCTTATTCTTCTTATTCTTCTTTGTCATTATCATCATCATTATCATCATCATTTTTATAACAGATAAGTGGGCATGGTAGTTACTGCCAACAGATCTCCATCCGTTGTCGACCATATCTTAGCCATGCTCAACTCATCTATTTTTACTACAAGACGATAAAAAAATTATTATTAAGGATATCGGGAAATATTTACATTTTTTTATATTGGACAGCCATTGAAAGTGTTATACGGATTTACGATTCTTTCATGTTCCATGACCTGGATCTAATCTTTAGGTCAGGATTAGAAATATACCTATCATCTCTGTATGTGGCATATGCCTACATTGGGATTAAATCTATGAATAATTGTAGATAATTGGGATATTCATTATTAAACAAAAAAGCTAATATGCAAACATACCAGCAAACGAAACTTACAGACTTAATTTGGCGTTTTGCCAGCCAACCACAGCTCACCAACAGTCATAGCACAACACAAACTAGTCCTCAAGTTGTTCGGGGTGGGCGCCGAGTGCAGAATGCGAAAGGAGACGAAATCCTGATTAGTGTGTTTGTGTGAGTATTAGATAGTTGAGAGTGTTTAAGAAAGAACGTGAGTATGTGAGTGAGTAAGGGCGTGTGTGTGAACGAGAGAAGTGTCGAAAAGCGAACACAGAAATGAGGTGGTACATGACAGCAAAGACGTATTGCATTGGTGTGCCAGGTAGTGAAGGCGGTAAACACTGAGGCTAAAAGCAAGAGAAAACATCCCCAGTAGGCAGAGACGTGGGTTGTTAGGGAGAGTGAGATGACAAAAAGTTAAATGCCTGAAAGGACTGAGTTTAAAACATGGTGAAAACATTGCTTTTGCTGTGGGTAAAAATCCGTGACGACCGAACCCAATCATTTACTTTCTTTGAATAGAAGACAGACACGAACCACCGTACGTTGTCAGTGGCGTAAACTGAGGAAAGCATTTGACTGTTCATGCTCACAAAGTAAGCGCTTTCGTGTTGCTCAATAGCAGGTACGAGTAGGTGTGTAAGTTTGTTTAAATTCCCCAAGATGACTTCCCCAATCAACAATTGATATAAGCTAAGATATAAGCACCTATCTACATATACCAGCAATCCTCCAAATGTGGGCTCCAACTACCTCTGATACACGCCAACACACCCAACTATCTCTGATAACCGCCAATCATCAAACTGAGGGACCCAACTACCTCTGCTACACGCCATTCATCAAAATTAGTCTGCTCAATTACACCTGATACCCACCAATCACCTACATTAGTGTACTCAATTTTCCCTGATACCCACCAATCATCACAATTAGGTTACCCAGTTACCCCTGATACCCACCAATCATTAACATTAGGTTACCCAGTTACCCCTGATACCCACCAATCATCACAATTAGGGTACCCAGTTACCCCTGATACCCACCAATCATCACAATTAGGGTACCCAGTTACCCCTGATACCCACCAATCATCAAAATTAGGGTGCCCAGTTACCCCTGATACCCGCCAATCATCACATTATGGACTCCCAGCTCCCCCTGATTCCCGACAATCATGTGGACCCCTACTTACCTAACTACACCTGATACCCCCAAATCACCTAAATGTGGACCTCGATCTACCCCTAACAAACACCAATCATCAAAATATGTGCTTCTAGCTACCGCTGCCAATCATCTAAATTTGTACCCCAAACTACCCCCACACCCGCCGCCAATCAGCAAAATATGGTCACAAAGCTAACCGTGATCCCAGCCATTTAACTAAATATCGACATTGAACACCTGATACCAGGCCAATCATCGGAATAATGCCTCATAACTACCTCCGCTGACCCGCTAATAACCACAAAGCTTTCTGTGCCAAGAGTAATGCTTGAGTGATGACAGCTAGTCCTGACAGCGAAAGGAATGCGGCAGCCGTACAAGCAAATCTTCACCGGTTCACTGAGGTCGGACGATTCTCGGCAGATATGTGTGTAAGCGGTCCTAATGCGTGTGTGTGTGTGTGTGTGTGTGTGTGTGTGTGTGTGTGTGTGTGTGTGTGTGTGTGTGTGTGTGTGTGTGTGTGTGTGTGTGTGTGTGTGTGTGTTTGTGTGTGTGTGTGTGTGTGTGTGTGTGTGTGAGAGAGAGAGAGAGAGAGAGAGAGAGAGAGAGAGAGAGAGAGAGAGAGAGAGAGAGAGAGAGAGGGGGAAAAAGAGAGCGAGAGAGAGAGAGATATAGAGAGAGTGAGAGTGAGTGACAGGTACCAGTTTGAGACAGAGTGGAAAAGAGAAAACGAGAGAGGGGGTGATGTAGTTAGACATGTTAGAGAGATGTGTAGAAGGCAAGAAATAGAAAGGAAGAGACAGTGAGAGTGTGTAAATAGAGAGTATGAGCGAGCAAGACATAGAGGAGAAGAGACGGAGCTTGTTTTTCGTTATGTGTGATAGGCGCCAAATGAAGCTTGTAGCTAATTGAATGCGTCGTCGTTTGCTATATACCCACTTTAATCTAGATTTAACAACTTCTGTCTCTCGTTTTCGACACCGGACAAATCACATAAATGCCCGTTACCATGTCATCAAAGGCAAGAAAGGAGACAACAGAACACATCATATACGTGTGTTCGTAGAGAGGTGTCAGCATACTCGATACTTTAACCGTCAGCTGAGCCTTCGGCAGAAAGAGAGAGCCTGACACGGTCGTGTGCGTAGGTGACAAACTTTAACGGGGTCAGATTCAGGGCGGGGTGTGTTGAAGGTGTAAGGAAACTCGACCCAGGCTTCAGGCGCGCACAGTTGGTAGCAATACATGAGTTAGGCAAGCGGTACTTGGACATTTCGTACGCAGCAATCTGCGGGGATAATGTGCGCATTCCTGTTGCAAATGTAGCCAAGACGGACAGACGGACAGACACACGGCCGGTTTATAACCAGAAAACACCAAGAGGTCCGTGTGGAGATGCCGGAAATCCATGAATCATTCAATTTTCATCATCATCATAACCCCATTATCATGATCGTCATCATCATCATCGTCATCATCATAACCCCCATCATCATGATCATCATCATCATCATAACCCTCATCATCACGATCATCATCATCATCATCATCATCATCATAACCCCCATCATCATGATCATCATCATCATCAAGCATTCCGAAAATATCAATCGCCAAATTCATTTGTGTCTTTGCGGTTTTCATGTACACGTGCGTAGCTTCTTGATTCTAGATTGGGTGTGTTGATGTATAAATAAGTGCACATGCATAAGTATACATAGTGTACGTGGCGATTTACACGAAGCATGATCTCTTGTCTGTTCGCCGAGGTGTAAATTGATATGTTGATTTCCAAGAAAATCATGGAAATTATTAAGCTGTCAATAAGCATGTAAGATTTGCATACAAGGTTGATCTAACTTTTTTTCGAGCAGGAAACAGCTCTGTTTCGCCGTCCACGAATTACGTGACTCAAGTCCTGGTCAGAGGCCATGGTACTAGAGGCGCAAAAATAATCCCAAAAGGCACATTAGTTAAGTAGATGACTATGAAATTTCAATCAGTCACTGAACACAAGTTAAAACCGATTATAAATAAAGAAAATGGGTGACCATATTGTCCCAAGCTATATTTGTGTTCTTAACAGTCCTATGATGCAAATGCTCGAGTGAAATGTAGTTAACATACCAGCAAGTACAAGTCTTGAGGTCGCAAGACGCCCAAAACCCCCATTGGCGTTTTGTCCCGTCGAGTACGTTTTGCGCCTTCGAGGGCGTTTTGACCCGGGGGCGCTTTTACCCGTAATCTCATGTTTTTTATTTGATATGTTTTATTTTTGGTTGAAGGGAGTGTTGGTGGAAGGGAGGGTCAGTGGTCGGCGGTAGGAACGTTTGGTTGGTAGTATGGAGAGTTGGTGGAATGGAGGTTTGGTGGTAAGGGTAGTTGGTGGTAAGGGGAGTTGGTGGAATGGAGGTTTGGTGGTAAGGGGAGTTGGTGGTAAGGAAAGTTGGTGGTAAGGGGAGTTTGTGGTAAGGAGCGTTTGTGGCAAGGAGAGTTTGTGGCAAGGAGAGTTGATCGTAGGGAGCGTTTGTTGTAGGGAGGATTGGTGGAAGGGTGTGTTGGTGGTAAGAAGAGTTGGTGGAACGGAGAGCCGGTGATAGGGAGCATTGGTTGTAGGGAGAGTTGATGGTAGGGAGCGTTGTTGCTATAGAAGGATGGTGGAAGGGAGGGTCTGGATAAATGGATATGTGTAGGGATCGTTTATAAAACATTATGCTTTCTTTTGAACCAGCTTACGTCACAACTGGTAGTTAATGGTTAATTTAGTTATATGCCTTTAATTAAAATCAGTACTGATATTCAAAGTGATGCAAAACAGCAGCAAGGATAAAAACCCAATGACGGGGCACTGTAGATGTTATACAATTTGGGCCGCCTTTCTACAAGTGCATGACAGCTACCTCCCTCCAGTTATAGGAAAAATTGCTCCCCAATTTGATAGGTAATGGTAATATTGGGGTTTAACGTCTCTTTCAACAACGAGGTGATATAGCGACGGTAATGGGTGATGATCACTTCCACAGGAAAATCACCTTGACAGTGGTTACCTTTGATACAAATTTCCCTGCCCCACACCCCGCGTGGTGACTTTCTTTCCCGCGGTTGACTTTCCTGGGAAAAAAAACTTGGCCGGCTGTGTGATGCACTCTACGAGCCTGATCGAGCAGCGTGCCTGTTATGTCAGTTAGGGTATACGGACTGAACGTGCTGCTGCTGCTGCTTCTCATATTGACTGTGTTGGCTGATGGCGTGAATATTCTCGCCATCACATGCTGATGCCCCTGCACTGCAGACATTAGAATGAAGCGATTGAAGACAAACTTTGGTGAAGCTATGACATTCCGTATAATTCAAATCATTTTCTATTTTTTTTCTTTATTTAATTGGAGCTCCCCCTCAGTTGTGACCATCTCCTCCTCCAGATAAGAGGGCAACTCACCCTCTTCATTGAGAACCTGGATGAAACACTGCATCATGTATGTATGCAATGGACATACATACATACATACATGCATGCATGCATGCATGCATGCATGCATACATACATACATACATACATACATACATACATACATACATACATACATACATACATACATACATACATACAGACATACATACATACATACATACATACAGACGAGACATACATACATACATACATACATACATACATACATACATACATACATACATACATACATACATACATACATACATACATACATACATACATACATACATACATACATACATACAGACATCCATACATACATACATACATACATACATACATACACATACATACAGACTATACATACATACATACATACATACATACATACATACATACATACATACATACATACATACATACATACATACATACATACAGACATACATACATACACATACATACATACATACATGACATACATACATACATACACATACATACATACATACATACATACATACATACATACATACATACATACATACATACATACATACATACATACATACATACATACATACATACATACATACATACATACATACATACATACATACATACACATACATACATACATACATACATCATATATGTATGTATGTCCATACAGGCGGGCGGTAATCTTGAAATTCTACCGACCCTACAAATTTTATACCGGCCTTACTTTTCGGTTACGAATACAGTGTTCAGCTGCCAAAAGTGTTCTGCCAGTAGTTTATTTAACAGTTTACTTAGTTTATATCGATCTCCTTGCGCATCGGCTTCTGCTTCTGTTATGTTAGCGTAGCGTCAAACAAATCTGCCATGGAGAGTGAGTTTATGTACCATGGGTCAATAAATGTTATTACATAAGACAAGATGGTATACAGTCGGGAAGCTTTCTTATTTTATGTGTTTGTCGGGTTTATGGTTCAAGTGGCGCTTAAAGTGCCTATCGCACGGTTATAAGTACTTCGCTGAAATCAATTCATAATGTGATCAATAAACTCAAACCGGTCCAATAACCGTCGCAACTGATCAGTTAAGGCCAAAATTTGATAAAATGTCAGTTCAAATTAGCGCGCCCGACAAAACGCTGCGGCAGCCATTATCTAGGTCATATCCAGGCGTGTGACGTCAGTAAAGTAAGCCCGTTCTCAGAGCCGCAGGGAGTTCCCCGTTGTCCCAGGCGCAGCAGTGACATCGCCGGTGGCTTTTTTCTCTTCAACGGAGACGTCTGAATCGCTCATTTCTGGTTAGAAATTTGCTCTGCCGAAGCCACGATGGTCTTCTAATGATCTGTGCCATCCCATGTCTCTTCGTTGCTCTCCTGAAGTGATGAAATAGCGAAATTACCAGCAGCCCTTTTGCGCTAATTGTAGCGCAGATCGCGCCTAGCAAAGAAAACAATGCCGGAGCTGACGTCATGCGGAGGCGATTAATTATTCATGAGCTCGTCGTCTCGATACGCCGGACTCATCTTTAAAGTCGAACTTCGATCAGAAAGCGCGCACTTTGACGACTGATACATAGACAGAATCGGTACTTCTGGGTTATATTTTCGTAATCTGGCGAAAAAAGTGACATTATTTTTTGTGCGATAGGCACTCGCACGAAAAATCATGTTCACAGTACCGATTCTGTCTATGTATCAGGCACTTAAATCACGCAAGCCCCGCTGCTGTTGTATCGAACCTGGGCGCAAGGTGTAGGCATCCTTACGTTTGATGTTAGGAGTTAAACAGACGAGAGCGACACTGCGGTACCGGGGGTCTTCGTGTCCAACTGATCCTTTTGATTTTTTATGGCATCCACACAGCGTTTTCCTTGGCCTCCTGCTATGTCACCAGACATTGGTTTTTTATTGGGGGATGGCCTTAACGGTGGTCGGCCTGGAATCTACCACGCCGCTACAGTGGATGCGTGCCAGCTTAACAATCATGCGAGAACTCATGGCGCGAGGCGATCTGTCCCTTCAGGACATTAACTTGTACCTCAACTATATGGAGAAGATTGCCAAGCTGGACACCCAGTATACCTGGCAATCGCTCCTCATATATGACAAAGAATATCGCAAATGGCAGTCACAGACCAAATGCAAATGGGGGCAAGACAACATACACCTCGTCGAAGTCTACCTCGAAACTCGCCCCCGTCTGTAGGCCTCATCTCGTCAGTCAGCCCTCTCCTCCAGCGCCCGTAACAGACGCCCAAACGAGATATGCCACTTGTTTAATGCGGGCAGATGTCACTGGGGCACAGCCTGTAGGTACGCCCATCGCTGCAGTGTACCCGGCTGCGGTTAACCCCATAGCCAGCAGCAGCACACACATACCAGCACCGAGCCATCAAAAAACGCGCCTGCGAGGGGTTAGACTTACTTGTCCCCCCACCCACCACCTCGTCCCTCACCGACCACATTCCCGCATGGTAGACACATCTGGAAAACGACCCTGACGACAATATCTCTTGTCCGGCATCACTCATGGATTCCCTATTATTAACAATGACCTGCTCCATCACCAGGTAAACACAAATAACTACAAGTAAGCCCTGGCAGCCCCGAGGTAGAGAAACAAATTATCTTTTTATTGATTATACAATGCCCCACTCTTTATTGGGGTCTAATATAGTGTGTATACAATAAGATGATTTGTGTGGTCATGTGTGTGAAAGAAGAACGAAAGGCCTTTGGAGTATATTATTATTAGCACCTTGCTACCACTGTCTAACAAAGACTGAGAGAGATTCAGAGAGGCCATTATACATGTAGCGAGGGTGAGAGAGTCTGAGTGGAGAGGGAGAGTCAGAATGGGGGAGACAGTGACTGATACATGGTGAGACAGTGACCAAGAGAGAGCGCCAGAGAGAGAAAGAGAGATGTGGAAAGTGACAGAATCAGCGTGAGGAAGAGAGAGGAGAGGAGAGAGAGAGAGAAGAGGCAAACAGAAACAAAGGGAGAGAAAGAGTCAGATTGTGAGGGGTTGGGGATAAAGTCATGGGAGTGTGATACACAGAAAGCCTCAGATGACGTGAGTGGCACACATAAATGTAGAGAGTGAGAAGGTCTGAGGGAGAAAGTGATGGAGTGGAGGAGATAGAGACACATAGACAGAGAGACAGGAGAGACAAGACGAGTGAGAGAATGCAGGAAGGAGAAAGACAGACAGAGACAAAGAGTCAAAAGGAGGTTGGAGGGGGAAGTCCGAGTGGTGGAGTGGGGGGTATGGGTTGGATGGTAGCCACAGAAAGGTCTTAGTGGGAGAGAGAGAGATAAAAAGTGGAAGAGTGAGAAAATCAGGGTGGGGAAGAAACACAGACACGTGGTGAGAAAAAAGAGGATGTGAGAGCGAGGGCCACAAATGTAAAGAGACTGAGTGTGACACAGAGACACACATGGAGAGAGATCGACAGACAAACAGATAGACAGAGAAGCGGCAAAGAAAAAAAGTTAGATATGGAATGGGAGATTTAAGGTGGGCAAGGACACAGAAAAGCAGACTGAGAGATGGAGAGAAAGACACACGTACATGTGACATGAGAGTGGGGAGAGAGATACATTGAGACACAGAGGCAGACAGTCAGACAGAGTCAAATGAAGGAAAAGAGATAGGGTGGAGAGTCAGTGTGAGAGACAGATGGAGAGAGAGGCAAACATAAACAGAGTGAGTGACAGGGTAAGTGAGAGAGAGTGAGAGAGAGAAATGAGAGAGCACATCATCTATGTAGAGACTGCGAAAATCAGTGGGGGTGGGGTGGGGAGATGCATAGTTGGAGATATGGAGAGACAGGGACACTGCGACATGTAGAGGGAGATATGGAGAGACAGGGACACTGCGACATGTAGAGGGAGAAGGAAGGGGTGGGGTCGCACATGTAAAGAGTGAGAGCGAGTCAGAGTATGGACAGACACACATGGAGAGAGGCAGTCAGACAGAGACAAAGGGAGTGGGGAGAGTCAGAATGCATGGGGACACAGAAAGGCAGACGTAGGGATGGAGAAAGCGGCACACATACATGTAGAGAGCAGACAGGAGAGAGTGAGTCAGTCCGAAAAGAAAGAGGCATGTAGAGTGTTAGAGAATCGGGATGGGGAGTGAACAACATACGTGTAGAGAGCGATAAATTCAGGGTGTGTGTGTGTAACCCTCTTGTGAACAACTCGAGTAATATGTCAGTCCGTGGAAATCAGTGACCCAAGTGACCCAGGACAACGAAAACGAATTCAGCTTTGATGCGAAAAACAAATGCAAACAAAGATCAGCTATTAAACAAAGAAATTATTTATTTTCGAAGTTATGCATGATCAACAAAGTAGACACTGCGCGACCACAGAGGCCGGATAAGTGCAATCTTGTCTTTTCTTTTGCACAATTTTCTACAATACCACACTTTTTCTACTTTAATTGTCTTGCACGTTTTGTTATATTCTTCTCTTAACACAATTCTTTATCATCATTGTCTAATGTATCACAATCATCATCATGACACAAACCAAATAAATCAAAGAAAACTCACCAACCACAGAAACAGAACAAATGGAATACACAGCAGCCCAGAACAAAAGGAAATTATCTCCATCTATCTCTTCATCTAATAATTCAATAGCATCCACCACCACCAAGCTCAAATTCCACCAACCAAACAGATCCCAATTTCATCTCATATACCATTTCATCCCAGAAGTTAATATAACAAAAGTCCCAAACCCCATACCACTTAAAAAAGACCTCACCTCCCACATTGGATACATCATCAAAGTAACACCAAGAAACAACTATATCATCACCACAGTCAACACAACTCAAGAAAAGCAACTACAAAAAATCCCAAAACTTGGTACAAAAAAGTAAAAAAAATCCCAATCACCCCTCCACACCCCCAGAAATTAAAGCAATCATCCATGGAATCAACCATGAAATCACAATAGATGAACTAAAAGAACAACTCGCAACTCAATAGATTGGAAAATAACACAAACACCTTTGACAAAAGAAATTACTCCAAAAATCACCATCGGTTTTTCGACACATAACACAAAATTATTCATACTAAAACCCACCAGATGCTTTAACTGTAATACTTTCGGCCGCACTTCAACCAACTGCACAAATTCACAAAAAATGCCCAAGATGCTGGGGTGGACATTCTGTCACCACATGCAAAATAGAATATCAAAATCAAAAAATTCTGCGGCGACCCACATTCATCAGCATACAAAGACACTGCACAACACATTACAGAAATAAAAACAACAAAACACATCATCTCCGCGGCCGCAGCTCAGCATTACAAACAACCACTAATGCAACCACGACAACCCAGACAACTTCCAAACACACCCTCAAACCACCACACACCCGCCCCCGCATGCCCCACACCACCCATTTCTCCCCTCCCCCCCCTATACCCAGCAAGCCTTCTTCATCCCCCCAGCTCTAACCAACCCCATCCAAACCAACAAATAAGTCCACTACTCCACTCCCTCCCAAATCCACATCACCCTAAATACAACACCATTCCCACCCCTCACTCACAAGACATCCCAGGAAAGAACCTATATACGCCATCGCAATAACCGCCATCACCAACTCATCCATCACAGCAGACAGAAAAACACACACGCCATCATCTCATTATCAGACGCACTCCTTGACATTACACTAGCATTTAATACAATACACCACGCCTTACAAAACACCCAATCAGTAGTTTACAAAGTTGAAGAGATGCTCACACAGACACCCTCCATCGATTAACACCCACCAACACTCACACATATAGACACACTGAATTTACACACACTTAATTCTCTATTAAACACACACAAAAACACACCACTTGGCAGTGGAACGCAAGAGGACTAAACACACAACAACCTGAACTCAACACACTTATAGAATTACACAATATACCAGACATTATATGCATACAAAAAACCCACCTAAAACCACACCACAACACACCAATAGACCAAAACACATACAGAGCAGGACAGACATGACAGACTCGACAAAAGAGGACTCCTTCCACTCATCAAACCAGGTATTCCACACCATATCATCAAAATTAATTCACCCATCTAACATCAAGCCATAACAATAACACACACAACACACAATTCACCATAATAAACATTTACGTCACCAACCGCACCATCAACACAGAACACTACCATACCCTATTTAACAGACCAAACACTATAATCATGGGGGGATTTCAATCACACCATAGATAATGGGGTCACACAAACAACAACCAAAAAGGGGAAGCACTCACAGATATTCACAACTTCGCATTATTCAACAACAAATCCACCACATTTATGGGGACCACATACACATCAACACTAGATCTTTCACTCACCATAGCAGACATTGCACACAAATTCCACTGGGTCAACTTACAAGAATACATTAACAGCGACCACAACATATTACCAACACATCGTGAAAACAACAAATACAAACAACTCTCACAACAACACATCACCCCAACACTCATACACACAGACCCTATCACATCATACAACAATCTAGAAACAGCCATACACAACATACTGAAAGACACTATACCAACAATCACACCAAACCCAAAACGAAAAAGAAACCCATGGTGGACCAGAGAATACACAGACTCAATAACATTAAAAAAAAAAATAAAGAAATAGAGCACAGCGTCCCAAACTGCCATAAGATTTCATAAATTTCAGACAAAAACAAGCACTTACCAAAAAACTAATAACAACCACCAAACACGCAATACCTGCATTACTTAACACACAAAATAATACAGAGAACATAGAAAAAAGCTAACCTCATAGCATCGCATATACATAACACAAGCAGCAACAACAATAACAACAACATAACATTTAACAACCACAAGTAACAATTTGAAAACACATATAAACACATCCTGGAAAACCCACCCGAACATCACCCACATCCACTAAATGAACCTCTCACAATACAAGATCTTAACGACACACTTAACAGTAAAAAAGATACCGCCCCAGACCCAGACCATATCAGCTACTCCCGCATTGAAAACATGACACTATCAGCCAAAGAAACAACTCTACAAATACTCATTCAACTTTAGCAACACAGGAAAAACCTCACACAAGGGAAACAAAGCACCATCATCCCACTATTCAAACCAGACAAATATCCCAATCATCCCACCTCCTACAGACCAATAGCACTCACATCATGCATTTGAAATCTTAAGAAACAAAAATCAACAATAGACCCACGTGGTACCTCGAGAAACACAATATTATAAACAATCAGGTTTCAGACACAACAGAAGTACAACAGACAACATTCTCAAACTTTTGGACACCATAAACAAGGCCAAAATTGACCAAACAATAGATTCAGCAATATTTCTCAACATCACAAAACCATATGACATGATTTGGACCAAAACATTATTATACAAACTCACACAAAAAGGCATTTTAGGCAACACTTTTCATTTCATAGAACAATTAATAACCAACAGAACCATTCAAATAAAAATTCAAAACAGTATAGCAGAGAAATATCACTTAGACAACGGGGTACCACAAGGCAGCGTAATCTGCCCCACACTATTTAGCTTATACATCAATGACATACCCCTATTTGGAGACGATATCACACTATGGCGGACAGGAATACCCATTCCAAACCTAGACAAAACAATGCAACAAAAACTCAACACCATTAACACCTGGGCCAAACAATGGGGCATAACATTTATCACCCAACAAAACTACAGCATTAAAATTCGGATACTCTCACAAAACAGAACAACATCAGTACACATTAATCAACATACAGCTAAAAAATCATTTTTGACAAACACGGCACATGGAATCACCACATAGAATATATCATCACAAAAGCTCACAAATACATTAATCTCATGAAACACATAAGCGGGAAAACATGGAGAGCAAACAAACACAAACAATTACTAATATACAATGCAAACATTAAAAAACTCATCAGCTATGCAGCACCAGCTCCCATAACAGCTAACCACAATTATATCCAGAAAGTAGACACCTTACAAAATACAGCGCACCGAATCATCAATAAATCAATGAATCACACATCAACAGCAGCCATGCAAGTAAACCATGGCAACCCTCCAGTACACCTACAGTTACTAGAAACAACACTTAAATATCTAATCAATGCACTTTCTTCCATCACACACTAATTTCCAGGAAACAGGGCACACACACAAAAATAAAGCTCACACCTCTACAGTACAAATAAAGCTAACACCTCTACAGTACAAATAAAGCTAACACCTCTACAGTACAAATAAAGCTCACACCTCTACAGTACAAAAACAAGAACCCAACACGACCCGCAATCAATCCCACCAACCCTAGTCCACCATGGCACACATCACAGCACAACACCGATACCACATAATGTGGCATTAGAAGACAAGACAAATAAAGACAACCCTACACTTAACAAGACAGAAGCACAACAACTCATAGACAACCTTCCACCCAACACAATACATCTATACACAGATGGATCCAAACAAAAAGAACTGACATGTGGAGCATTTACAATCCCACAACTGAAATTCAACATAGCCTTCAGAATACCCAACAATTACTCAATATTTAAGGCAGAAGCACAAGCAATATCAGCAGCACTACACCCATACACACATCAAGAAAACAAAAACATCGCCATCCTCTCTGATTCCCTGTCAGTTATCAAAGCAATAGAAAATAACAATAAAAACCCATACATTGAAGACATTATTCAGAAAAATAACCATCTCCAAAGTCATAACATCAATATCATCGTCGTCTGGATTCCGTCTCATTGTGGAATACCTGGTAACACAAAAGCAGACACACTTGCAAAACAATCACTCACTTCACCTAACATACATATTATACAGTACACCCCACCTGACATAGCACACAAACACCAACAAATACATCATAAACAAATGGCAATTTGCATGGGACGATCACGCACACTTACTATACCACGGCAACCAACCACTCAACTACCATTTATCGACCATCCATGCAAATACGCACCCCAATTGCGCCAACTGCCAAGTACCCGTAACAATACACCATTACTTCTTTCAATGCCAAAACTACAATACACAAAGGCAGCAACTACTGACGCAACTAAATAAACACAATATACAACACACGACCCACCACATCCATCCGCACACACCTCATCAAATACATCCATAATACGACGTTTTCATCCGCAATTTTTTCATTCTAGCATCATCATCATTCACATCATAGCGTGAATTCCCATCATAATGAAAATCATAGTCAACCCATCACCAATCCCTATTATACACCCCCATATTCCATCCCCCACTCCCCACACCCACCAAATAAGTCACAAGAGCGAATGAAGTAGCAATCATATCAAACTCTGTCAAAACTCCAAATATTGTCATCACCAACTCCATTGTTTTTTGGCACAACTTTTAGTACTTTACTATCATTGTCATTAGTACATACTATCCAGGAACCTCTAGGGCCATTTTCAATTCCTTCTTTAATGCTCTGGAGCGGCCCCCAGTAGCGAGAAATCTTCTTCCAAGCAATTTTCCTACACCCTTCTAAAGGAGCACTCATCATTCATTCAAATAAAATGTTTCAAAACACCTGGGCCAAACAATGGGGCATAACAGGAACCTGTACATGGCTCCGGCTGTAAACAGGATTTTCGAAATTTCTCTCTATCTCTCCTCATCTATCGGCTCAACGACCTGATGATTCCTACTGCCCCCAGTACACATTGCTCTCCAGGCTCCGTCTAGCTACATCCCTCCATCAGGCTTTTTCTTGGTCTCCTTGTAGGCTATTAGCCATCCCACGATGGTTATCAGCCCCCTAAGCGCCATGTGGTCTGTTTCGACAACTAACTTCTGCCCATACAATAAATGTCATCGCTGCTCGATGAATTCTACCGCTACTAGTCGTTCTCTTCTGGTCACGCCGTGCCATCCCTCTTGTTTCGTCAGCATTCAGCTGCCATAGGCAACGTCCCTCTCATGCCCCTCCTACTAGTACTACTGCGATATTACTGCTCCAATGCCGACTCCCTTGGCGTCTGTGTCATGGGCTTCTTGGGATCAGGATAGACAAGAATAGGCACCGTCAGCAGTTGCCTCTTCAGCTCTAGCCAGGCCGCCTGACACTCCTTCCCCTTTAAAGTCCTAACCTTCTCGATAAGTTTGATCGGCATCTTGGCGTTGGCAGAGAAGCCCAGGATGAAGCTCCTGAAGTACAAATACAAGCCTAGGATGGAGCATACTTCACGAAGAAGCACACAGGAAGGAGCCTTCTTGGCGTCCCCCAATCTTCTTCCGCTTTGATCTTCTCTGGATCGGTAGCCACTCCTGCTCGGCTCACCACATGCTTCACGGAAGCACCTTCTTGTGCATTTGTTGAGATTTCGTCGGCTTTATCTTCAACATAGTATACCGCTTAACCGCAAATACTGTGTGCCCTGCATGTGTGCGCTGCAATAAGCCCCAATTTTGCAGTGTCCTCACACGTCAAAGCATTTTGCAGTGTCCTCACACGTCAAACCTCTAAGCATTTTTGTGGTGTCCTCACCCTGCAAATACACCATCAATGTGTAGTACCAAGCAACGTGAGGTACCAGGCAAACCTCAATCATGCTGACACATGCAGTTTCTCGGCACTGCAAATACGCAGCAAAAAAGAGGTTCTGCAACCAGTAACGCAGTCAAAGTTACTGCGAAGAAAATGGGAAAAGCCCAAACCTCAGGTGGACGCCGCATCTGCAGTCGGATCAACACTAACGTAATCTCTATGGTATCCTACAATTTCAGGGTAATCTTACCCTTCACAATAGGGATATATGCTAAGTAATATGTCAACGGTGATAGCGCCAAAATCCGACCAACGGCACAGCAACACTAGTGTGTTATATGGTGCCTGCTTAAGGAGGGGTATATACGAGTACGAAAGGATAAGAAGGAGTCAAGGGTTAAAACTAACTAAAAATTAAACCTATTAGCATTAATTGAATTATATTAATTGAATTATATTAATTTGAACTATATTGAATTAATGAGAATTGTATGATCTAAAATCTATAAAAAAAAAGTCCAATTTCTCTTATGAATCCAAGTATCTTGTATGGATTCACCCTTTCAAACAATTCTGAAAGGGTTTGAACCCGGAAGAAGCGATTTAGGATCAAAATCAAATCAGCACATTCGATGAGAATATGCTTGACGGTGTAGGTACATTGACAAGGAATGCATTCAGGGATGGGCTCATCCCTTAGTAGAAAGGCATGAGTTGTATAGGTGTGTCCTATACGAGCGCGAGCAAGAATAACCTCCTCTCTTCTGCTCTCTCTGCAGCTCTGTGGCCACTCACCAAGTAAGGGCTGAATTTCGTGTAGTTTGTTTGGGATGGATTCATCCCATTGGTCCTGCCATTTCTGTTGGACGACCTGAGGTTTAAAGTCTGTAAAGGGGACTTTGACCTCAGTCACATTCATGTTGAGTGCTTCCTTGGCAGCTCTGTCTGCCCTCTCATTACCAGGGATACCAACATGACTCGGCACCCATACGAACAAAATATCCTTGCCACGATCTGTCAATTGAGAATATAAAAGCACAACATTTAAAATAAAACCATTACTTAAATTACTCCCTGTGATTGCCTCCAGGGCAGACAGGGAGTCGGAAAATACAGCAAAACGCTTTTTACTTGATTGGGCAATAAGGCCAAGTGCAATGGAAAGAGCTTTAAGCTCAGCGTGGAAAATTTACAGTGGAGGTGGTAGGCTCATGTTAAAAACAGATTTCTCTATAGTGGCTGCAGCTCCAATTTTATTGTCTTCTTTCGAACCGTCTGTGTAAAGGGCAGAACGGTCCGAATATTTATCCTTTATCTCTCTAAATTGGTGAAGGAAAAAATGAGGCTCATGAGATCCCTTCGTGTTGGTTGTCAGCGATTTATCTACTGTTGGGGTTTTCAATTGCCATGGGGGAGATCTTGGCACAGTCTCAACCGCCACTGCATTCAAGTTAGAGCATGACCCAACCAGTGATTCTCTGATAAGCAGACCAAACGAAGGGATAGCATTCGGCTTACTTTCATAAAAATGGATATTACCAGGATTAAAAACTACATCAAATGCAGGATTCTGGGGGTTTGACTTTAAACGTAAGGCATATTGAATGGCTAGCTGCTGCCTCCGAACCCCAAGTGGAGCCTCGTTGGCTTCTACATGTAGACTGGGGATGGGGGAGGTTCGGAAAGCCCCGAGACACAGCCTCAGAGCTTTGTTTTGGACTGTCTCCAATTTCCTTAAATAAGAACGATGGGCAGCACCATAGATAAAAGAGCCATAGTCCAACTTGGAGCGCAGTAGTGACCGGTAAAGCCGCAAGAGGACTTTCTGGTCCGCGCCCCAATCAGTACTGGACAACATCTGCAAAAGATTAATGGCTCTACAACATTTCTTACGGAGGTAAGAAATGTGAGCTTTAAAATTAAGTTTTTTATCAAAAATGATTCCAAGAAACTTGGTTTCTTCCACCACAGGAATAACGTTGCCATCAAGGGTGAGAATTGGGTCTGGATGAAAATTTCTTTTGTTGCAAAAATGCATACAAACAGTTTTTGATTTAGAAAATTGAAATCCATTTTCATCCGCCTATTTTTGGATGTTATTGAGGCAAAGTTAGAGCAGCCTCTCAATTGTGCTCATATGTTTCGATTTAAAATAAATCAAAAAATCATCCACGTAAAGTGAACAATCCACACCTGGCTTGATGACATTAACAATACTATTAATTTTGATATTAAAAAGAGTAACGGATAAAATACTTCCCTGTGGGACCCCCATCTCCTGATCACAAGTATCAGAAAGGGTGGTGTCAGCACGGTTCTCAAGAAAAGTTTTGATAAAAACAGGCATGCGGCCTTTAAGGCCCATATTGCCTAAATCCGACAGGATTCCATGTTTCCATGTGGTGTCAAAGGCCTTCTCCATATCGAAGAAGACCGACACCACATGCTCCCCCCTCACAAAACCGTCACGTGTAAAACTTTCAAGACGGACCAGGTCATCCGTCGTGCTACGTGTGTGACGGAAACCGCTCTGGTACCTGGTAATTAGTTGGTTTCTTTCAAGAAACCATACCAGGCGGCTGTTTATCATTTTCTCCATCGTTTTACAGATGCAGCTTGTTAAGGCAATGGGACAATAGTTCATAGGAATGGTGCTATCCTTGCCTGGCTTGGGTATCGGGATAACTATAGCCTCTCTCCAACCATCTGGGAATGTTCCAGATTCCCAGATTCCATTAAAAATGTCTAAAAGTACTTGAAGTGATTCCTCTGGAAGGTGTTTTAAAAATTGATAGTGTACATCATCGGGTCCACTAGCTGTGTCATTCGATTTATGTATCGAATCTTCCAACTCATTTAGTGTAAAAAGAGAGTTGTAATTTTCACTGTTAATTGAATTAAAATTAGGAATGTTTCGTTCCCGATGATGTTTAAATTTTTGAAATTTGGTACTATAATTATTGGCAGAGGAATTCTTTTGGGAGGCATCGCCTAGAGTATTGACAATGTCCTTCAAATTGGAGGCTTTGGAACTATCTGGTTTAACCAGATGTGAGAGAGTGTTGGTCATTTTGCTTTCCCCTAATCCTACGAACCATGTCCCATGCCTTTTTCGTGGAAGTCTTGCTGTTTAATTTCGAAAATCGTGCCAAGACTCACGCTTGCTGGTTTTGATGACGCGTCGAGCTTTGGCTCGGGCTACTTTGTACAGGTTTTTGTTGGCCTCAGTGGGCCGCATTTTGAACCTGTACAGTGCCCATTTGCGCTCTTTGACAGCGTCACGGCATGCATCAGAAAACCATGGTTTATATATCCGTTTAGAATCTGTCGAGGATTTCGGTACATTTTGTGTGGCTATATTAATTATTGATTCTGTAAAAAAGGATACCGGATCTTCATCAATATTTTCAAAAGTATCTTTGTTGACAAATTCTCTGCACATAGTGGTAAAATTCGGCCAGTTGGCCTTATGTGGAGTTTCCATTTGAATACCCGCTCAGCAGGCATAGGCATATAAATGTTTAAAAATATTAGAAAATGGTCACTTCCACACTGGTCCTGACCAACTTCCCAATCAAATTCCATCAAAAGAGATGGAGAGCAGAGGCTAAGGTCTATGGCAGAGAACGATTCGGTTCCAGGATGGAGATAAGTTTGAGATTTATTATTTAATATAGCAAAGATCATTTTGTATGATGAAATTCTCTATTTTATGACCACTGTCGTTGGTGTCCTCACATCACCATAAATCGCTGTGGGTATTGAAATCGCCAAGCAGCAAAAGTGGGGATGGAAGTTGACTGATCAAATAATCTATGTCTCTCTGTAAAATCTTGTAGCTGGGTGGTAGGTACAGAGAGCACAAAGTGATGGTTTTGTGGAGGGTAATTCTAATGGCTATAGCCTGAAGAGGCGTGTCAAGAGGAATGGGTTCATGGGAGACACCGTCTTTAACAAGCACAGATGCCCCTCGCCCAGCTCTTCCATCTCTTTGTGATAAAGTTGTTTTATTATACATGGTATACCATCTCATTGATATTTGATCAGTCTCCTTCAAGAAAGTTTCCTGAAGGCTAACAGCAATAGGTTCATGGTCACACAAAATAGATTTGAGTTCGTCATAGTTGGACCGAAATCCTCGACAGTTCCATTGGATGATGCTAGGTGACATTGGGGGGATTGGTTGAAGCCCGAGGCTTCCGCCTTGGACAGTTAGGGGCAGATGTGGGCTTAGAGGGAAGACGGGCACTGTCAATGTCCATCTCCTCTAGGCTGCCGAATTTGTTATGTAATTTTATGGGATCCGTAGATCCCTTATGAGGTCTATGATTTTGATTTTGATTCTTAACTTTAGTAATTACAGTAACATTTTTTTTGATCGGTTCAGAGGGTTTTTTAGAAGCAGTTGAATGGACAGGAGGACTGCACTGTGTTGACATGTCTTTACCCTTCTTGGTAATGATAGCAGGCTTTGGCACATCAGTGGTCACCCTCTTTGGTTGGGCGCTGCCATTTGGCCACGTGTAGTCGGTCTGGGTGTCGACTGACACTGTGGCCTTCTTGACAGCGCTAGCATAAGAGGGTTTGGTGCCCTGTTGTGCCTCCACTATCTTGCGTGCCTCAGGGAACGAGATGTCTCTGGTGTGTCGGATCGTTTGGATTTGTTTTTCCTTGATCCATGTAGGACACAGCCTAGAGAATGCTGGGTGGTCCCCTGAGCAATTGATACATTTGGTGGTCTGCTGGCAATCATCTTCCTTATGGTCCTCCTGTCCACACTTCGCACATGCTGCTGTTCTTTTGCAGGTGAAATTACCATGACCGTAACGTTGGCACTTGAAGCAGCGCAAGGGTCCACGGAGACATTCAAGTATCCGACCTTGACAGCTTTAGGCAATTCAGAGCTGTCAAAGGTCAGGATAACCGTCCCCGTGGCTTGTCGAGTCCCATTGCAGTTCACTGTAATTTTGTTGGCATCGATTACTTTTTGTGGTTGTAATTCCTTAATTATTTCAGAGAACTCACATTCTTTTAAGTCGTAGCATCGAATTACTCCTCTTTTGGTGTTGAGGGTTTGGTGAGGGGTGACTAGAATGGGAATGCCCGCGAGAAATACTGATTTCAGTAGGCAACTCGCGTGGCTGGGTCGATCAACTTCAATAAGTACGCTGCCAGATTGTATTTTTCTAATGTTTTTGGCGACACCAGCCAACCCCTCAATCCCTTTACTAATTGCAAAAGGACTTAGAGATGTCAAGGGTCTCTCCGAATCAGAAGAAGTTACAACCAAGAACCTTGGCCATGAGGAGTATAGATCCTTGTCCGAGTCTGTGTCCGTGTCATTGGGTCTATTCCGTTTGGAAGATAATCTTTCGTGAGTTTGTTTTTGAGCCATGATATTATGATAAAATTTCTTCACTGGTGTTCCCCACCCACCATGGAGCCCAACATGGGAGCGTCAGCGGAGTGCGGCTCAACCAGCACACATGACGCCAGGGATACACCAGTGCAATACTCAAATTAATAGCAAACAGCTCAAAGAGCTGTTCACACATCAACTCGATTGACCTGTTAAGCAGCCGCCAAGGATAAATGGTATAGAGAGAAGGGAAAAACTATGTGAATGAAAATGGATGACAACATGGCAGTGGAATGAAAAAGCAATAAGTAATGAAAACATATATCCCTTGGCATGTCACCACAAGTTCAGTAAGTTCAGCAGTTCAGAGAAAGACATGGAAGCATGTGATAATAATTTTCCTGAAACTAGCTGTACTCACGACTACATAAACGATTGTTTCACTGTTGATGAGGTCATTAGAGCAATTGAAGCTAAATAAAACATGTGGTATTGATAATGTTCATATTGAATTTTTAAAAAGTTGTCCATAAGATTTGGTTAAAATTTTAAATGAACTCTTCAATGTCATTCTCGAATCAGGCCTGGTCCCCACGGACTGGACTTTTGGTATCATTATGCCATTATATAAGAATAAGGGCTCCACTGCTGATCCAGATTGTTATAGAGGCATTACTCTCCTGAGTTGCTTGGGGAAACTTACGGCAGTAATTAACAATCGTTTAACATGTTATCTAGATGCAATTGGCGTATTGGGCGATGCGCACGTGCGATTTGGGTCTGATCACAGCACGTTAGATCATATTTTCGTATTACATAGCATAATTCAATTTTACCTTTCGATTCCTCTGCTTAATCCTGTGTCACGGTTGGAGACCAGCTCTCCAACAGATTTGCTTGCAACATTTGGGTGAGACAAGGTGACAATTTGTCCCCATTATTATTCGCTATATACCTAAATGACTTCGAATATTTTATAAGTAGGTAATTGATTTTTGATAAAACATTCTTAGTGATCAGGGTGTATTTTTCAGTGATATAAAAAACTCAGGTTTTTAGACGGCAAGCTGAGTTGGGCCGTATCCATAAAGAAACTAGTCTCCTAGCGTGCTCAACTCTGAGGCAGCTAGGTAGCTGACTTAAGTTCGCTAGCTCAAACTTAACAATGGCGGTCCAACGTTAATATTTCCATGAAAATGCTTTCACAGATATGAATAAGAACAAGTATCTTCCTAAAATGAACCAAAACATAATCAGCCGTTCGTTATTAATGACACACCAATTTTTATCGGGATATTTAAATTATTCACGCCGCAAGCTGTTTTCGTAAAAACGAAGAGGGGAATTCTTCGCAAACGCTTCGGACAGTATGTTGTGGGTCTACCAAAGAGCGAGTTTGCTTACAGTAGATTTGAATTAGGAATGGTTTGTGGAATGATCATAGTGGGTGGGAGTTTCTATATCAATAACGCAATTATTCACGATTTGTCATGTTACAGTAAATTTTCTTTAACTTCACAATAAGAACAACGGCGCCAAGATTCACATTTAGTATTATTGAATACTAGCAAAGCAGGCTCTAAGCCTACAAGTCTATGAATCCACTTCATGATAACATGGCAGATATTGAAAGTGCCCCCAAAGCACACTAACGACAAGGGTTTTTTTTCGATAAATACTCTGTTTTATGCGTCAAAGACAAAGACAAAGTCACGTCATAGACTAATGACGCGCAGTGACCCAGTTAGGCGCGATTTCCAACGGACTGTCAAACAACAAAACTCAACAAGGATTGTTTATATTTATCGCGGAATAATAATGTTAATAGTGCAAGCATGGTCGATGGAATTATTTCCCTATCGTGTGGATTAGCCGTGATTATATTTCCGATTATAAGACCTAGTAAGTGTGTAAATCGTCTTCATAAGTAACAGTGGTTCATCGTGCCGTTGGCGTTGTGAACTTGTGTTCACGTTCATGGATAACAATGCCGTAGATCGGAGTGCTGAGAATATGTGTTATTGAAACTCGTGGCCAAGGGCTGCACCGTATATTATACTTGATATCATATAATAGTGTACAGTCTGATTGAATAAAGGTGAGTGACATATTCATAAACAACCGGTTTTAAGGCTATTGACTTTGTTTTGATAAACGATAACGACGGTAGGTCTAGACTATATGATTATATAAAAGAGTCAGACTAGACTACTTCATTTCCGTCGTCTAAATCGATCATTCTTCCATTTTATTCCATTTTCTGTCTAATCCGTTTTGTTCCCTTTTCTGTCTAATGAACACATGTGTACATTATAGCCACTAATCTTTTTTGTTTTGCCAGCCCTTTTCAGCTGAGTTCGTAACAATTGGCACAAACTATGATCGCGATGGTTAGCACGCCGTGTTAAGACGAAAGTTAAGATATACGGCCCTGGATGTAGACATTTTTTTGGCTGTTTCTATACGCCGAGCCCTGTAATGCTGGCGTTACAAAACGCTCTCAGCCACTGGAAACTGAGTTCGCTAAAACAAAAGTGGTTGTCTGAATCCTATGGTGTATGGTGAAACTGGAAGATCTGAAATGCATGTTCAAATTCAATGTAGAATGGTTAACTTTCGCGGACTCAGGTTAGCAGCCGACTCAAGTTAGACGACTCAAGTTAAGATTCTTTGTGGAAGCAAATACACGACACGATTGTAATGGCTGAGTCACAAGAAGAGTTACAAAACGCTCTTATTGCTGTTAATAATAACTGTGACCACTGGAAACTTGGGTCACATGGTGAAACTGGAAGATCTGAAATGCATGTTCAACTCTTCTGGGCCTGCATTGAAGCTCATAACTTGTCCTATGTTATGTATAACTGTTTTAAGTTATGCACTCTGATGATTTTGATTATAATCCCCCATGGATTGCTTGCATCAAGCAAATTCAAGACACGTCTGGATTGGGTCACATTTGGTCAACTCTAGCTGAAGCTCGTAATGTTTTGTGGCTAAACAATGCCATAAAGCTGCGTCTAATGATATTTATAAACAGAGTTGGTCTAATGCATTAAATGTACAACAACAATGTACAAATTATAGCCTGTATAAAGACAATTTACAATTTGAAAGTTATCTCGTCAAACTTGATATATTTGATAGAGTTAATCTAACACATCCCAATCCCCATGCTTGGAGTTCGTCAGGGACAAGTGATTTGGCATGTGACTCCAAGTCAACTTGTCCAACCGGACGAATGATTTTTATGAGCCGGACACGCATTCTACAGCACCCTTAATCACACAGTTGGCGAGAGAAGCAGACATACAACTGGACTCTTTATCTGACCGTCATCCGGGTCAGACAGGATCAATACAGCGGAAGTTCTTTAGAGCTACCTTATATCACCAAAGGGGTGCGGGCACTGACCGACATTGAATGGCAAATGGGGAAGTCCCTCCGGTTCATCATTCACGTCCATGCAAAACCAGTGCTTGCTAAAGCTAACTCTGTCGAACGCCACCCCCAAAACACTTAAATATATTTCAGTATAATTTAGTCTTAATTTGATATGAATGCAGTTCTCAAGGATGAGTCAACCGACAGTGATGCTGGGAGAATTGGTCCGTAAATAAGACCTTGCACTAGCTGAACCTTGCATGCGATACACAATTTTTCCAGTCTTATGTTACAAGGCAAATACCTTATATTGGTTATTTAATAATTGCATAATCGAAAAGGCGTAGTCTTCTGCCAAGCCTTCCCAAGTCAGCCATCAGCTTGAGCATCAAATCTGGTATACTTGTTTTCCACAAATTATCCACATTTGTAAATTTAATTGAAGCTAATATAATTCAACTAATTAAAACTATTTTGTGTATTATTTCGAAACCTTAGTGAGGCCGAATTTATCTGATAACGTTCCCTAACCCCACAATGCACCCTTAGGTCCAGTTCCGGTGTTGGAAGAGCTGGTAGAGCAATTGGTACCCTTACATATATGATCACTTCCGGTATCAGTTAGACATATTCTTACAGAGCGTTTCTGCAGCGAAAACAAGTGTTTATTGTAAACGATATTTATATCATTCAGACTTACACAGAGGAACAAAGAACAGGTTACTCTATACAATATATTTTAAGATTAACTTTTAAATGTTGGTATAGTTTTGGCTTTGGGTTTAACCGAAACTATGAGATAATTAATTTAAAGATGATTATATTGATCTTTATAGAAATAGCTGGACGAAGTGAAATCTCAAGAATTATTTCCAGAAGACCCAGCAACTGGTGATTATATAATTTTTCCTACTACCGTATATTCCCTTATTAGCGCCCCTGGTGGCGTTCCATTTTGGAAAGGGGGGGGGGGGGGCGTTTATAAAGCGTAAAAAATCAGTGTCAGATGTGAACGTGCGAACAAGTATATGCGCTGTGCATTTAGTGTTTTACAGTTATTAAAGTGTTAACAGTTATCAACGTGTTACTAAAACAGTTTATGTGTTAATTATGTCACAATAGTGAAAGTTTGAACATATAAAATGATGAATTAATAAATTTATGGTAAGTCATGATTTTATCGTTTCTTTAAATCGTCACAGCCAACCCTGGCTTAACGCTACAGATAGTCACCAAGAGATCGCAGACTCAATGCCAAGGCTATCGCCAAGCAAATTTATGCTAAAAACCTTTCCAAAACCTGAAGCCCCTCTGCCCCACTAGAGGACATGTCACATTCCCTCAATAATCTGGAGCCCTTCTGTCCCACCAGGTGGAAATGTCACACTCCCTCAGTAATCTGAAGCCCCTCTGCCCCACCAGGTGGACATGTCACACTCCCTCAGTAATCTGAAGCCCCTCTGTCCCACCAGGTGGACATGTCACACTCCCTCAGTAATATGAAGCCCCTCTGCCCCATTAGGTGGACATGTCACACTCCCTCAGTAATCTGAAGCCCCTCTGCCCCATTAGGTGGACATGTCACACTCCCTCAGTAATCTGAAGCCCCTCTGCCCCATTAGGTGGACATGTCACACTCCCTCAGTAATCTGAAGCCCCTCTGCCCCATTAGGTGGACATGTCACACTCCCTCAGTAATCTGAAGCCCCTCTGCCCCACCAGGTGGACATGTCACACTCCCTCAGTAATCTGAAGCCCCTCTGTCCCACCAGGTGGACATGTCACACTCCCTCAGTAATCTGAAGCCCCTCTGCCCATTAGGTGGACATGTCACACTCCCTCAGTAATCTGGAGCCCCGCTGTCCCACCAGGTGGACATGTCACACTCCCTCAGTAATCTGAAGCCCCCTCTGTCCCACCAGGTGGACATGTCACACTCCCTAAGTAATCTGAAGCCCCTCTGCCCCATTAGGTGGACATGTCACACTCCCTCAGTAATCTGAAGCCCCTCTGCCCCACCAGGTGGACATGTCACACTCCCTCAGTAATCTGAAGCCCCTCTGTCCCACCAGGTGGACATGTCATACTCCTTCAATCAATGCAGTACTTGAGAGTCACAGTATTTTGCTGCTTGCATAAGAAGAAATCAATGCTATGTGCAAAGATTAGAAGGGAGGAGAAGTTTTCAACATTCTTTGGAGAAGTTTTCAACATTCTTTGGCACATTGGACAGTTACCCTCCACAATGCAAGCCAAGAAAACAACTGCCCAACTGCCCAGCATATCTGGCAAAAGCATTTTATTACAGGCAGAGAACCATCTGCATTCCATCGATTCTACCAGCAGCTTGTATCAGAGGCTGAAGAGAAGACCTCCAACTTTACCCAGATATCGTGAAGACCCATGTCTCACAGATGATGTCTCTTCTGGGCCAACACATGTGTATAACTGTCTGTCTGGTGAATTGAGCAGAAGATTTGAACGAAAGGGATTTTATCTTGTGTCCCACATTGAATCCCTCCTCCAGGACTCCTCCAATGGAAAGTGATTATCAACTGGAGGTCTTGACCATGGATGTAGGATGTATTTATTGTGATGTTTTGTAATTATTTCAATTGTACAAATTTGATTGTAAATACATTTATCAATTATCTATTATCATTCTTTCTAACCACGGGAAAAAAATCCCAAAATGCATCGATATACATTGCATAAACACTGCTAGTGTATACATACACATTCAATTGTCGGGCAGATAGGTTTGTTATTCGGACAGGTGGATTCTAGCCAGTACCTGCCCAACAAGGCAGATGAAACTTTTCAAGTTTGTTGGACTCTAAAGTCCCAAGAAATTCCAACAGATGTGCATGATATGCCAAGGTGTAGACATGGACCGTCTCCAGCTGCAACCAGGTGTGGAACCAGACCACGTTTAGTGAGATGCACTCAATGCTCTGCTTGTATTTCACAATTCCAGTAACAAGCGCTACAGCAGAGAGAACCTTTACAGTTCTCAGAAGGGTGTAAATCGTACACGAGGTCTACCAGGACCTAACCAAGTCTGAACAATGTCACCATGCTGTACATCTATAAGGAACTTACAAACTAGATTTGACAGACATTGGTCAATGTTGGCAATACCAAATGACAGAAAGAGACATTATTTTGCAAGCTTCAAGTAAACTGGATATCCATTGTATTTCCTATGATAGGTAACACCTACAATACATCTTTATAATCAGATTTACATTGGATATTATAAATGTATGGGTTTTGATATCTAACCAGTGTACCTTAGTGATCTGTAATCAAAATACACTATAGAGACTCTACAGATTCACCTAAGTGCACTGTGACATTTATGTTTTGAAATATTATGTTTCCAAGTCTTCTCTCCTATATTATTGATAATTAGATGGACATTTCTGATGCTAGTTGACATCATATTTTATTATTAGCAGATTATATAATTTTTGCCTACTAATAATGTTTGTTTTGTTTTTAATGTATTAGCAATTTAGGTTTTTCATATAAGAATTTTCTTGGTTTATATATATATATATGTTAACAAATGTACAGTAATCACTGCTGCCTTGTAGGCTGATAAGGTGGCCTTTTGAATTTTTCAAATGTTTCTTATGTCACTCGGACATCGATACCATGTTCGTGAGATGGGTTGTCAACGATCTCAATGGACAATTTTGCAGCGAATACATTACTTAACACAATGTAGCTATTGATGAAATGATGCTACAAAGGGAGTGCTCGACTCAGGCAGAATATGTCTGCCAAGTCTGTGATCAGACACAGGCTATCTAGTCCGTATCAATGTGTACACTGGAAAGACTGATAGAGTTGAACACCCACTTTCACATAATGTTGGGATGCACTCGATGACCAAGTTGGACCTGCGCAACCGTGCTAACATATGTACTGTTGGAGAATTCCCAGACAGGTGTAGATAGCAAAACTATCTGGAAGCAGAGAAAAGGTATCACCAAGCCAGTGCTCTAAGAGCTTATAATCATGCATTGGGAAAGGCAGGAGGAAACTCACAAGGCCAGCAAATGTGGCCACTTACATCAGTTATTATTTAGTTAGGTTTTATGGTACACCAACACTATTGTGTTATATGGGGCATATGCGAGAGTGACAGTCCATGACAATCAAGTAGCCTTCAATTAGTTGCCCCTTACAACATGCAAGAGGATACAGTGGGTCTGTTATACACCCAGGACCCACAGAGGAAACCACTTGCATCTGAGACCAGGAATGACTAACCAATAGGGAACCATAAAATAAGCAGTGTTGAAGATTACTTAAGGAATCTTAAAATATGCTAAGAGAAAGTGATCAAGTGGTGACTGGAAAGAGAGATCTCAAGTAAGTATTGATACGATAATTGGGATAAGAGAGGAATATCATTTGTAGGCATCATGAAACAACTGATGAGGGGAGAAGAACGATAAAGGGACAACACATGCTGCACACCCTGAGATGTGGCATCAACAGTATTCTTATCTATTCAACAACTCAGACATCTAAGGCAAGAAGAGGTATCACCATGTGAGGTGCATACAAGTATATAACATGAAACAACAACAAATAAAATTAGTCTTAATTATTTTGTGTGTGACAGTGCTTCCAGCTGCAGCGATCTGCTTCACGAGTCATCCATCACTGTGCTCGGGGTCGGCCTGACTCGCAGACAAGGTAAAATAAAATAGCCTTAATTATATTGTGTGTGTGTGTGTGTGTGTGTGTGTGATAGAGAAAAAGTACCCAAGACCAATGGCAACCAGCTGCAGTGATTCATTACAGAAATGCTCTGGGTCTGTCTGACTGTTGCTAGTATAGGAGGTGGTGGCTTGACCAAGGAGACATCTGCACACACAGCAAGTCAACAACAACAAATACTGAATTACAGAGGAATATACCAACAGCTCCGGTATTTCCCTTGAATCCCTATGAACGGAGCTCAACTTATCATGTTATGGGCTAGGTCATAAAAGCCCATGCAGTTTCATACTTGTCAACACCTTCGTGTAGTTTACTCAGTTTTCCACTAGGTGTCTCTGTGGTCATCACTTCAGCTAATAAACAAGGACCCTAATCTTATTAGTGATTTTTACTGTTCTAAACTTATGAATATGAATTATGATGCTAGAATGAAGTAACTGCATGTGCCCCAGCTGTAACTTACCACTTGCATCAAAGGCAAGTGTCCTGGAGTGACTAGACAACGGCATTCCAAATGAAGCATTGCCATTTATGTCCCTGATTCACTTGCAATTACACATGCTCCAGTCTACGCTCTTAATGTTCGCATACCAGTCTATGCCCTAAATGCTGTCCAACATATCAGTGGGCTCTCATAGATTAACCACCAGACCACATACTAACCACATCCATAACAATCTATATCCTTAATGTCAGCTACCAGCTCATTTAACTTAATGCTTAGTCATGAATCCACACTAACCTGTTGCTCATATGACATATGCCCTGTCAACAGGGTCAATGCACTCTGGTAACTTCGCCGTAGACTGGTACCACCAACACAGATGGGCTGAAGCGCTTCCTTTCTTTATTCGCTTCACCTGGCAAATACGCAGAAAATGCTTAAAAAGATTTGGTTGCAACAAATAATTATATGCTCTCACAGACCGCAAGAGACAAGTGGTTTATCAGTTTATTCCCTGTTCAATTGGCTATTGTCAAAATTAAAAATTTAAATTCGAATTAAAAAACATACTTTCGTGGTCGCATGGCCGTGACAATACACGGGCAATATGTATTTAAAAGCAGAATTAGGTTAACTTTTATTGAAACAACTAATTGTATAATTTTACTAGCTTGAACGGCATAAACAGATAAATACCGCATTTTAGGTGGCGCTGCACCGCGGCGACACGCAGTCTAGTGTGTACTCGTGTTTTTCTGTCATTTTCCTCGTGTTTGGCCTTTGTTGGGCTTGTGTTTTTAGTGCAGTGTGTGAATAAGATCGTCTACAACATCTTTGAATCAAAGGATATATCTGAATCTGTTGGACTTTCTCATCAGCTGCCCAGAAAGGGACATCGTGTTTTCCCGCTGCTCAACTACGCGCTTCGCTTCTAGGAAAGCCACGTGCTTTGCCTGGTCCTGTTTCCAGTGTCTTTCGCACTCTTCGACCTTGGAAACTACATCAACGTCACCAAACGACCAGCCGTCTTTCTGACCACAACATCAATATGAACGTGAGTTGCCGATCATGTGACGACCGTGTGCAAATAAAGCATATGCTGTCCTACACCACGAAGGAACTGCTCGATATCTGCGGGTCACATGCTTCTTCATCACAGCACCCGTCTTCCAGCGCCATCTGGAATTTTCCTGCCAAAACACGGGCCTAGCAGGGGCTAGGACACGAGGAGAGTGACAGAGAGACACGATTCAATTGTAGACTGTAAAGCAAATTCCCGAATAGGGCTTAAAAATTATCTTATCTTATCTTATCTTTTATAAAAGAACAAATTTCGCGCATTCTTACCGGAAACCATTGGAGATGTGCATACGTTAAAAATGATTTGATCCAAGTCCGTTCCAAGACTCTGATAGTTCGCCGAAGCTACAATTTCAAGAAATATTTGCACTATAAAATAATATCTTAAAAAACAGCTATCATATTTATTATGTGTGTCTTTTTATATTCATCTTATGCCTCATTGCACCTCATATCGCAATATATCCAGTATATGTACACAAAACATGTGTGGGATGGGGGGGGGGGTCATAGATTCTAAAAATGGTGGTTTTCGACTTGTAACTTTTTGAACAAATTTTTGCGATAGCACCTACACGCGATAATCAAAAGCACGACGCTGTCTCCTAATAATGATAATTAGCGTGAACCAATGTTATGTAAGGTATCTGCCTGGGACCTGTTAATATGACAGATAGTCCCTTAATCCCCCATTCGGCCTCAGCTGCCTGTCATTATGGTATCAACTATAGGAGATCTCGGATATATATCTTTTTTCGACGCCAGTGATTTGAGACGGATATAAGTGTTACTGATTAGAATATGCTTCGATTTTTGTTGTGAGAGACTTGCAGAACCTTCCCAACTCCGGCAATCAGAGCTCGCGCTGACTTCGTCGTTGTTTGATGCTAGCAACACTGTAGCGCAGTAGACACGGCTCGGCAGGTGTTACAATTTCGCGCCTCAGCATGATTCCGGGGAGATGGGGAAATAGCGTGACTTCCCGATGAGCGATACGCAACCAGATTAGCGGCTGGCAAGCAAATGACTCTTGATAAAACCTTCGTTATAAGACTTGCAAGGTGTGCGTGATATTAAGAATCTCCGTAGTGTTGCCATGCTAGAGCAGCGGTGCTCTGTGAGGGACCTTCTCAAATGAAGTTGTTTCTCGGTGATATATCGACACGGTTGCAGTTATCGCGCGGCAAACTGTGCGTTTGAGGCGATATGAGAAAAAGACCGAGCTTTTTCTCGAGCTCTGATTGGCTGAGAGTAGGTTGCCATGCGATAAGTAGGATTACCACTCCATGATTTGCTCGACTTCGTAGTCTGATGAATGACTTGTTGGGTGATGTAAACTTGCAACAGAAATGATTTTGCGCTCTATAGCGAGTGACCGTTTGTACACGAGAACGGATAAACACACCAGGCACTTACTGAAATTTGTCTTTGTCTGGCCCTTATATGACCCAGAGCTATATGGGGCTACCAAGTGATGACGTAATAATCCCACCCGACCCCACCATGAGCAAGCAACATGGTGCAAAAATAGCCAGACTCTACTTCCTGTCGGCTGGGTCGACATCTCCTCCATATTGTTGAGCGATATGGAGCATATGTTCACACGTCTATACACAAAAGAGTCAATTCTAGTCAGAGTTTGTGTATTTAATGTCCCTATAAGGATCTGGGTGCCTGGTGAACACCACATTTGTAGTAATTGATAAGTTTTCTGACTTCAAGCAACGACAATTAGGCATTAGTGGGTATGCAATTAAAATAACTGATTAATTGTGACCTTCCACATCAATAACCAGGTGAGAAGACCAAGCATTCGTTTTCATTAGACGTTCTGGCGTGTGCTTCCCGTGATAAGTCGTCGAGGCATACTTCGTAGAACTGTTTTCGATGCTGATACTTGTTTTGGTCGCACTTCAGTTGCTGTACAAACCTACCCTAATATATTACGCCCCGGTATCGTATTTCAGAAACTGTACTTTTTTTCTGGTTCATACCTGGTTTATACCTGGCTTATACCTATATCATACATAAGTTATATCTGTCTGATATCTGTCTCATACTTGTCATATACCTGTGTTATATCTGTCTCATACTTGTCATATACCTGTCTTATATCTGTCTCATACTTGTCATATATCTGTCTTATATCTGTCTCATACTTGTCATATACCTGTCTTATATCTGTCTCATACTTGTCATATACCTGTCTTATATCTGTCTCATACTTGTCATATATCTGTCTTATATCTGTCTCATACTTGTCATATACCTGTCTTATATCTGTCTCATACTTGTCATATACCTGTCTTATATCTGTCTCATACTTGTCATATACCTGTCTTATATCTGTCTCATACTTGTCATATACCTGTCTTATATCTGTCTCATACTTGTCATATACCATGTCTTATAGCTAATAATTGAGCGCATTGAGCGAATAATAGGATTGGGAAAAACCTTCAAAATCTTGGTGGAACCTATGAACCTCTGTGAGGTCCATTTTCCCTCTGACATTATCTTTGTTTGTTATATGTAATGTAACTTTCGGCAGTGCATCGTAACCACAACTGCCTAAGGTGAAGTTTAGTGTTTGTGAAGAGTAACTGTGTATGATTTTAAGTCTATCCCACTCAGTCTTTTTATACCATATGCCTTATAATGTAATCTATAATAACTCTACACGTGAATACTGTTGAAGAAAAAATTGTTTTCACCCGATTCATGTTTGTCCTTGTCATTGAATAAGTGACTGTAGAACCCACAATGGGTTAATTGTTTACAATTTAAATAAAACACTTTGTACTTTTCAAGTTTCAAGAGTTTATTATACATTCCACCACATACAATATGCAGGTAAACAATTCCTTAAAGAAAAAAGAAATCAGTGCACAAGACAAAAACCTCTAACTAATCATATTAGTAATAAAGTCATCATCACGGGTAACCAGTAACTGGAACAACCTCCATACTCTGAGACCTAAACACCACAAGATGACACAGTTGACTGTTCGTGCAAAACAACTGGCCCTGAATTTGGTAATAGTAGTCATGTTGGCTGCTAAGGGTGGTTGTTTTCACTGACCAGGTATGACAGGAGTGACAGGTTGATCCCTGTTACTGTAGAGACACTTGACCTCAACAATCATCGCATCAGACACAACCCCATCTGGTGAGCATGCGAGATAGGGGTGTGTTTGGGACACTACAATACCACATGGCTTGACTTCGGTCCCAGTCAACTCTGCATATTTCCTTAGATCCACAGACTCATTACGGATACCGTAGCCAATGGCTTTGGGCCGAATCTGGTTGACGCGGGTCAGAAACTTCGCCATACGGGCCATGTCTGTTAATGTGATAAAATTGTGACAGCTAATCTTTCATAACTGATAATTAATTACTAACACAAATACATTGGCATAAACAAGTAAGGTGCAAACAATTATTCAGTACATTACTTTGCTCCTTCAGGGGTTTTGATGTGGTATTCGTGTCCCGCATCTTCTACTCTATTGAAGTTCTTATTGTGGTCGTAAGATTCAAGACCGAGGAAAAGATGGCAACACCTTCAATAATCCACAACCGTACTGACTGTGTTATACAAGTGGCGATAACAAGCAGTTTTCTACTAGTCCCTACACCCAGGCCTCTCCTTGTATCCGACCAAGTAGACTAGAAGGGTCGAAATAGGAAACGCTAACCCAGTGTTCAGGATATTTAAACTTTTTCGCCGGCTAAGCTTCGCATTTCGCTTCTTGAGCTCTATTGAATTGCTGTAAGCTCCTACTGCCGTACTTATCCATCAGTGATGGTTTGTTCCAATGTATCAACGATATAACTGAGTGTATTTGAAAACCGGAAGCGGGCGAGGGACCGCATTGCTCCGTGGCGCCGCGTAGCGGATTAAATCCCGAGGTCTCTCATTGCAAGAGACATTGCGGGAAACGTGGTTTTATGTCATACGACGAGGGAGAGAGAGAGACGCAGACAGCAGAGGCAGGAACTTCAGTATTTGGATGGTCAGGTTGGTATCATGATGAGCTCAACTATACCATGAAAGTGTGAACACGTTGGAAAAACCTAACTGGTGTCGCGCATTGAAATATAAATGCGCCATTTTAAGCCTTGTTTTCACAGCCGAGTTTTCGCAAATCGACCAACCAGAAAATATGATCGACAGGAAAAAAGTAGTTTTTTGTGCCAAAGTGATACAACGAAAATAACAAGAAAATGTAACATGGTATCCAAACTCCATCAACGAGTGTAGTTGCTTGGTTTGTACATTTAAGTTGAATGTTTACTTTTTAACATTATTTCGTTATATAAACAACAACTTTGTGCTGATTTTCCGTTTCTGGAAACATTGTTGTTTGAATCGCCTCTCCAGGAAAAAGAAAATGATTGTGGTCCTGCTCTGGTGTTCCTCAAATATCCTCCATTTGGAAGCTTGATATTTTTCTTATCATTTTTGATAAGAACTGGCGGATATTCAAGCATTCATTAGGACCCGGTTATTCATTAGGACCGGGTTATTCATTAAGACCGGGTTATTCATTAGTTCCGGGTTATTCATTAGGACCGGGTTATTCATTAGGACCGGGTTATTCATTAGGACCGGGTTATTCATTAGGACCGGGTTATTCATTAGGACCCGGTTATTCATCTCGACTGGTGATGGTGGTAGAACGATGTGACGCTATAATTATCAAGCTTACCGAAAACCTTTATACAGTTAAGAGTGAGCTCAGTGGCCTGAAGTGCGTGTGTAATCCTGAACGAAGCGAGTCTCGCGTGATTGCAATCTGTACGCAATGAGCCTCCTACTGGCTTCATCAGGATCCAATATATCTACGCTCCTTGAAAAATGACGGAAAAAGACGCAAATGTAAACTTACATGAGGAAATCCTTACAGACACAGAAGACGACAAGGTCAATAAGCTATTCAATTATAATTCAATGTGGTGTGCCTCAAGACGCCACAAAGCTTACCGTTACATCCTAACGGCACGGTCTTTCCCGTGCCGTTACATTCTAACGGCACGGTCTTTCCCGTGCCGTTACATTCTAACGGCACGGTCTTTCCCGTGCCGTTACATTCTAACGCTATCTACTGTCTCATCGTTATCTACTGTCTCATCGTTATCTACTGTCTCATCGTTATCTTCTGTCTCATCATTATCTACTCTCTCATCGCTATCTACTCTCTCATCGCTATCTTTTATCTAATCATTATCTTCTGTCTCATCGCTATCTTCTATCTCATCATTATCTTCTGTCTCATCGCTATCTACTGTCTCATCGCTATCTAATCTCTCATCACTATCTACTGTCTCATCGCTATCTTCTATCTCATCATTATCTTCTGTCTTATCGCTATCTACTGTCTACTCGCTATCTTTTATCTAATCATTATCTTCTGTCTCATCGCTATCTACTCTCTCATCGCTATCTTCTGTCTCATCGCTATCTACTCTCTCATCGCTATCTTCTGTCTCATCGCTATCTACTCTCTCATCGTTATCTTCTGTCTCATCATTATCTACTGTCTCATCGCTATCTTCTGTATCATCGCTATCTTCTGTCTCATCGTTATCTACTGTCTCATCGCTATCTTCTGTTTCATCGTTATCTACTGTCTCATCGTTATCTACAGTCTCATCGCTATCTTCTGTCTCATCGCTATCTTCTGTCTCATCGCTATCTACTCTCTCATCGCTATCTTTTATCTAATCATTATCTTCTGTCTCATCGCTATCTACTCTCTCATCGCTATCTTTTATCTAATCATAATCTTCTGTCTAATTGTTATCTACTGTCATATCGCTATCTTCTGTCTCATCGTTATCTACTGTCTCATCACTATCTTCCCTCTCATCGCTATCTACTCTCTCATCGCTATCTTCTGACTCATCGCAATCTTCTGTCTCATCGTTATCTTCTGTCTCATCGCTAATTTCTGTCTCATCGCTATCTTCTGTCTCATCGCTATCTTCTGTTTCATCGCTATCTACTCTCTCATCGCTATCTTCTGTCTCATAGCTATCTTCTATCTCATCATTATCTTCTTATCTGTCTCATCGCTATCTACTCACTCATTGCTATCTTTTATCTAATCATTATCTACTGTCTCATAATTATCTTCTGTCTCATCACAATCTTCTGTCTCATCGTTATCTACTGCCTCATCGCTATCTTTTATCTAATCATTATCTTCTGTCTCATCGCTATCTACTCTCTCATTGCTATCTTTTATCTAATCATTATCTACTGTCTCATCGCTATTTTCTGTCTCATCGCTATATTCTGTCTCATCACTATCTTCTGTCTCATCGCTATCTTCTGTCTCATCGCTATCTTCTGTCTCATCGCTATCTACTCTCTCATCGCTATCTTCTGTCTCATCGCTATCTACTCTTTCATCGTTATCTTCTGTCTCATCATTATCTACTGTCTCATCGCTATCTTCTGTAACATCGCTATCTTCTCTCTCGCTATCGTTATCTAATCGTTATCTTCTGTCTCATCGCTATCTTCTGTTTCATTGTTATCTACTGTCTCATCGTTATCTACAGTCTCATCGTTATCTTCTGTCTCATCGCTATCTTCTGTCTCATCGCTATCTACTCTCTCGTTATCGCTATCTTTTATCTCTCGTCTCATTATCTTCTGTCTCATCGCTATCTACTCTCTCATCGCTATCTTTTATCTAATCATAATCTTCTGTCTCATCGTTATCTACTGTCTCATCGCTATCTTCTGTCTCATCGTTATCTACTGTCTCATCACTATCTTCCCTCTCATCGTTATCTTCTGTCTCATCAATATCTTCTGTCTCATCGCTATCTACTCTCTCATCATTATCTTGTCTCTCGTCGCTGTCTACTGTCGTCTACTATCTACTGTCTCTTCGCTATCTTCTCTCTCATCGCTATCTACTGTCTCATCGCCAGCTTCTGTCTCATCGCTATCTACTCTCTCATCGCTATCTACTGTCGCATCGCTGTCTTCTGTCTCATCGTTATCTTCTGTCTCATCGCTATCTACTGTCTCATCGTTATCTATTGTCTCATCGCTATCTACTGTCTCATCGCTAACTTCTCTCTTGTCGCTCTCTACTGTTTCATTTTACCCCAAAGAAAGTAGTTGACGCTTGCCTCTTTAAGGTCTGTATATTTATATATAAATCTCCTTGAGAAGAAAAATGTATTCTTCCATGACGAAAATGATACAAATGTTAAGTGTTAGCATAATAACCTTGTTCATTTTATTCAGGATGGCTCTACATTTCTTTTGTATTCTTTATATATTCCAGGATAACACAAGGTAGGTTTTGTAACGGTCTTCCTGAAGTGTTTGTCTTTATATTTTTATTGGTCGAAGTTTGAGCAGAAACAAGAAAACGATAGTCTTACTATTCCTTTATAATATTGAGACGTCCCTATTAATTAGATTTGATGTATTGTGTAGTTTAAACCGTAAAAAGCATCGTCAACCATTGCAGAGTCATAATCCCCTGCCCACAAAGTACGGAACCTTCATAACTGACAGAGTCATAATCCCCTGCCCACAAAGTACGGAACCTTCATATCTGACAGAGTCATAATCCCCTGCCCACAAAGTACGGAACCTTCATAAGTGACAGAGTCATAATCCCCTGCCCACAAAGTACGGAACCTTCATATCTGACAGAGTCATAATCCCCTGCCCACAATGTACGGAACCTTCATATCTGACAGAGTCATAATCCCCTGCCCACAAAGTACGGAACCTTCATAACTGACAGAGTCATAATCCCCTGCCCACAAAGTACGGAACCTTCATAACTGACAGAGTCATAATCCCCTGCCCACAAAGTACGGAACCTTCATATCTGACAGAGTCATAATCCCCTGCCCACAAAGTACGGAACCTTTATATCTGACAGAGTCATAATCCCCTGCCCACAAAGTACGGAACCTTTATATCTGACAGAGTCATAATCCCCTGCCCACAAAGTACGGAACCTTCATATCTGACAGAGTCATAATCCCCTGCCCACAAAGTACGGAACCTTCATATCTGACAGAGTCATAATCCCCTGCCCCCTAAGTACCGAACCTTGATATATCTGAAAGCTTGTTCACATCGCGTATAGGTAAACTGCGTCGCCTTTCTCATCTCTGAAAGGGGATGCACCCGACCCGGTAGCTCAATAGTGCCGTGCTGGACCTTCGTCCCAGCGGCGTGGGTTTCGTAGCCCTGTCTGGGCAAAGGGTTTGTGCCAAGTGGGCGCTGGCACTTAAAGGGAGTTGTCCAAGCATCACAATCCTCCTCATCCATCACCGTTGCGACATCACCTCGGTGTTGAAGATGACGTTAATCTCCAATATTACCATAACCATTACTTTTTCATATCTGAAGTTCCGTCACTCGTGCTGATCGTATATGCTCTAGATTAGTTCCCTGACCATATGTGGCCAATAAACTGCAATTTCCCAGATCAAAGTATTTTCCTAGACCTGTTGGCAAGCCCTTTTGTAATAGCTGACGCCCAATCAGAAACCTCGCTTACTGAAGACGCCATACCGCCGTCCCCAGAGGTTAAAACAAATATTATTCAGGCAACACCATAGTCACCGACATCCGGACCAAGATGGTAGGCCAACTTCGTACGACAAAGAAGAGATTGGAAGTCCGTCTCAGCTATAACCTGGACTTTACCATTGTGAACTGTTATATATACAACAACAAATTTATTTACTTTCGGACTCCGGAATACGGAATCCGTATCCCTACCTGAAAGAACAACTCCACTCCAAGCCTCTCATCCTTCATTGATCAGCAAGATTTCACAGTGTCATCATATTATGAAATGTAGTGCACACCTCTTGGGCTCAATACAGTTAGTTACTTCCTCCAGAACGCCTAATGGAGTTACAAAAATGAGTCAAATTCACAATAACCCTACAAAGTTTGATATATTTATATTTTTCAACCTTCTTTTCTGATCTCATATGGAAAACTGGACAATTGTCGCTTGTGTCAGTGAAGAAGACACATGAGAATCTGATTTTGGCTGAGCTTGGATTACAAAAAAGATATCAATAAATGGTGAATATTGCGCGGTCTCATGAGTTGTTTTTTTTCAAAAGGGGGATAAAGGAATGGGATACATATTGTCAAGGAACATGGCAAGCGAAACATGATCGAGTACACCAAGCAGAGTACTATTTGTATCTCCATTTAGTAATATTACTAGCCTTCCTGTCTCACCCAGGTCTGCGATGTCAAAACAGCAATGCTTATATTCGATGGATTATATAACGCGCCAATGAGGACGCTAGGGCTCTTAAAATGCTTATAACATTTTGAGGGTAGTTCAATGAAGCGATTGGCTGTACAAATATTTCTAACAGAATATGAAATTTCATCATTTATAAGAATAGATACTCCCTCCTCCAGTTTTGCATTGACTATAAGCATTTTCTATTTTATAACCTATCGTTGTAAAATGCAGAGCACTCACTTTGTTCAACCAGGTGTCTGTTGTACAAACAACACCAGCCAGGTGTCTGTTGTATACACAACACCAATCAGGTGGCTGTTGTACAAACAACACCAGCCAGGTGTCTGTTGTACAAACAACACCAACCAGGTGTCTGTTGTACCAACAACACCAACCATATGTCTGTTGTACCAACAACACCAACCAGGTGTCTGTTGTACCAACAACACCAACCATGTGTCTGTTGTACCAACAACACCAACCAGGTGTCTGTTGTACCAACAACACCAGCCATGTGTTTGTTGTACCAACAACACCAACGAGGTGTCTGTTGTACACACAACACCAATCAGGTGGCTGTTGTACCAACAACACCAACCAGGGGTCTGTTGTACACACAACACCAATCAGGTGGCTGTGGTACCAACAGCACCAACCAGGTGTCTGTTGTATACACAACACCAATCAGGTGGTTGTTGTACAAACAACACCAGCCAGGTGTCTGTTGTACCAACAACACCAGCCAGGTGTCTGTTGTACAAACAACACCAATCAGGTGGCTGTTGTACAAACAACACCAACCAGGTGTCTGTTGTACAAACAACACCAGCCAGGTGTCTGTTGTACAAACAACACCAATCAGGTGGTTGTTGTACAAACAACACCAGCCAGGTGTCTGTTGTACCAACAACACCAGCCAGGTGTCTGTTGTACAAACAACACCAATCAGGTGGTTGTTGTACAAACAACACCAGCCAGGTGTCTGTTGTACCAACAACACCAGCCAGGTGTCTGTTGTACAAACAACACCAATCAGGTGGCTGTTGTACAAACAACACCAACCAGGTGTCTGTTGTATACACAACACCACTATGATTAATATCAACTGTTTTATATAACTTTTGCCTTCGAGATAATTTTCAATGCTTCATATTCAGTAATAGCCAGGCTATTGTTGTGTTGCGTGTCTGTACGCGATCCTTGTCCAGTTTGTTGATCATTAGACCGGGCTACCCAGCGCTGTTGTCTGACTCGGATCCACAACTGGAATTACCCCGCGAGAGAAAGAATATTCCCGCGTACTCATTAATCCCATCAGGATATTATTGTCCCTCTTGGTGGCTTTTTTCGCCCTCACCAGCCTACATTCCTTGTCAACTGCTTCATATTCAGCAGGATGACGAGGACGAGTACGATGACGAGGACGACGAGGAGGAGGAGGAGAGCGACGAGCACGTGGAGCATGAAGAAGCGCCAGAGCGGCGCGTCCCTGAAGCGCGGCTTAAGATGGCCGGCTCCATGATGCACCACGTGGTCTACCCAGAACGCCAGGCTCTCCCGCGGCGCCGGTGAACTCCGGAATACAACAGAACACCCAACAACGGCCTCTTTGTACTTAAGCTTCCTGAGGATTTCTATCGTAAAGCTCGTCTGAAGTGAAAATGGAAATCGAGATGGAGTCCGAATCCATGTAGAGTGACTCGCTGTGCGTTGTAGACCTGGTCGCCTAATACGGGGATTCCTAACATGGGTACAGCTTGGTAGAGCGCTTCAAGCTGGCCGTTATTGCCGGAATGAGTGATGAACCGCTTGGTTCCATTGCGTTCTAGCAAATCATTCTGGGGCAGCCATTTGGCCAGACGGACCTTGCCGCAGTAGTGGTTGATTGGGGTCCGTCATAACGCATGGCCACACTGTGATTGGGGTCCGTCATAACGCATGGCCATACGGTTGTTGGGGTCCGTCATAACGCATTGCCACACGCTGGGGAAGACGCGCAAAAGCCGCCATCATCTAAACCAAACGCGGCGACAATAAGCCCGTGTTTAGCGGCGCTGACAAACTCTGTCCAGTCAGGTTAGAGATGAGAGGCAGGTCGTGTACCTAGACCGCCGTACAACTGGTAGCGTAGCGCATGCGTGCGGAGGAAATCCAGACAAACCGGCTCCAGGTTGACGATCCACACATCAGCGTACAGCTGACAGATTGTCTTCCCTGGCACAATATACACTAGGTTGATGAACCTCTGTAGGGAAGTAGGACTGTCTTCGAATAAGTAGATTGCCATGAAGGCTTCCATGGAGAGTGGAGCAGGGATTCTGGTGTTCCACGGGTCGTGTCTCACCGAGACAGAGATGTGAGGCAATCCTTTTTTATAAGGAAACACGAATTGGGTTGATCGAATCAATCTAACTAACCCATTGTCGCCGTTACCTTGTCAACTGCCAATCGTACAAATGGGCTGGTCGGGGGAATAAACTGACAAGCTTTCATAGGCAAACATTAATACGTCTTTGAACTAGTTGTGTCCGACAGAACAGTCATTAACTGCCACGCACTATTACATACGCTGGTTAGGTGTGGAAAGGTCGAGTGTCTCAATGTTAACCGGTTGTCTAACATTGAGACACTCGATTGACAGCCATTCTAACACTGAATTCAAGATGGCAATCATTCTAATATAGAATCAACGCTAACAACCATTCTAATATAGAATCAACGTTGACAACCATTCTAATATAGAATCAACGCTGACAACCATTCTACTATAGAATCAACGCTGACAACCATTCTAATATAGAATCAACGCTGACAACCATCACGTTGACAACCATTCTAATATAGAATCAACGTTGACAATCATTCTAATATAGAATCAACGCTGACAACCATTCTAATATAGAATCAACGCTGACAACCATTCTAATATAGAATCAACGCTGACAACCATTCTAATATTGAATCAACGTTGACAACCATTCTACTATAGAATCAACGCTGACAACCATTCTAATATAGAATCAACGCTGACAACCATCACGTTGACAACCATTCTAATATAGAATCAACGCTGACAACCATTCTAATATTGAATCAACGTTGACAACCATTCTAATATAGAATCAACGCTGACAACCATTCTAATATAGAATCAACGTTGACATTCTAATATAGAATCAACGTTGACAACCATTCTAATATAGAATCAACGCTGACAACCATTCTAATATAGAATCAACGCTGACAACCATTCTAATATAGAATCAACGCTGACTACAATTCTATTATTGAATCAATTTTGGGTGTTTGCTCAGGTCCCCTGGGCCAGCCCTATCAGTCAGCGTGGTTGCGTTGTTTTATGGCATGATAAGCAAACAGAAAGGTCTCCTTCTACGGTTTCCTGCAATATCGTCTACCTCATGGTCTGGACGTCCTGGGGCGCTCATTGATAGCTTGCGGGCCCGAGTCACTCATTATCTGTTTATTTAGTGGCCGCTATTTAATTAACTAACTTGCCGTTACGAACCAGAGCATCGCTGGGACTGACCACAGTATCAGGCAGTTGCGAAGCTTAAAGAGACTGTTCAGCCACATATAAGGCAATCAGGGATCATTTCGTTATTACATTACTACGATTAACGCAGACGTAAGTAATGACATCTTCTAATTTGTGCCGCCGAGTTTACATGATGGAAGTTATGTTGATAAGTTTTTAACATTATTATTTGACTGGAAATGTTCATGATATACTGTGGAGATCTGTTTTATTCAGTTATGTCGTTCCATCGATAACGGTGCCTCCCTAAAACCATTAACTACACGAATGTTAGCTGTAAATCATAACGCGCTCTGAATTTACCTCGCTAACGATGTGTATTCTTCCGCTTTAGTTACATAATGTAGATTTCATAAAATCTTCACTCATTCAAGTTGTGGGCATAATTGTGCACACATTAGACCGACAAGCAGGAAGGATAATGTCCGACAACATAAATGGCGACTGTCCAAGCAAGGATCTTTTTTCTGAGACCACAGCGCCGCGTAGCGACTGAAAGTCTGAAAATGTAACATTTTTGGTTTCCAAGGTGCTGTTACCAAGCAGCATGCTAGGCAACCACTTTCCTTATATGGGGCTGAACAGTCTCTTTAATAAACGTACTTTTTAATTCTGAATCGTTAGTTTGGTATAAGGATGGGTCCCTTGTAGCTCCTCGAGAGGGTCTAGATATGATTTGGGATCATTAATTTTGGTATATGTATTGGTGACCCTTTAAAAAAATATTGTTTATGACTGGGTCTTTTTTCAGAGGATTTGGTATGTAAATGGTTCCCTTTTCTCACTTTGGCTTGGTATAGATATGGTCCGGTTTTTGTTTCCCATGACGGCTCACCCCTACCCTTTTCGCACGCACCCCCGCACGCACCATCATTGGGGCATGCGTCGCAATCTTTAAGTCGCTATGCCTGCACCATTCTCCGTTCTCCGTTCTCCCCACATATCACGATGTCGCTATTAAATTACACGTAGTTGAGAATTACTGGTAAAGCCATAGAGTGCAATTAGGGAAAGATACAGCATCAACCCCCTGAATCCCCACCTGCACATAACACACACACACAAGACAGCAGCCACGCGACTAATAATAGAACCTTTCAACGGGCCGCAGTCAGGAACCGCTATGACTCGCAACCAATAACATTATGACAGCAATACCAAATGCCTGCAAACGTACCACAGATTGATGTAGACAGCCGCCTTTTGTCCACGCATCATGCATGGGTGGCTGTTAACCCGACTTAACCAAGTTGTCCTGCATTAAGACAAAGGCGTCTCAGATAGATTAATAATTTATTAATAGAATAAAAACCCGCCTGTCATGATCTAATTAACATATAGGCTCTAGGCCTGATCCCGATAGGAGAAGAAAAAATACTTCTGGTCGGAACCAGGTCACTGCTGAAGGCCGGGACCAGGTTACTGCTGAAGGTCGGGACAAGGTTACTGTTCCTGACCGGGACCAGGTAACTTTTGAAGGCCGGGAACAGGTCACTGTTGAAGGCCGGGACCAGGTCACTGCTTCTGGCCGGGACCAGGTAACTGTTTCAAACCGGGACTATATCAACACACCTTCAGGCAATATCAACGGACCCTCAAACTAAATCAGGAGACCATCAGGCAATATCAACATTCCCTCACACTATATCAACCCGGACCAGGTTACTGTTGCTGACCGGTATCAGGTCACTGTTGAAGTCCGGGACCAGGTTACTGCTGAAGGCCGGGACCAGGTCACTGTTGAAGGCCGGGACCAGGTCACTGTTCCTGACCGGGACCAGGTCACTTTTGAAGGCCGGGAACAGGTCACTGTTGAAGGCCGGGACCAGGTTACTGTTCCTGGCCGGGGTACCAGGAACTCATCTTTGAAGGGACCGGGACCAGGCAATATCAACATGTTGAAGGCCTGGGACCAGGTCACTGTTGAAGGCTTCTGGAAGGCCGGGACCAGGTCACTGTTGAAGGCCGGGACCAGGTCACTGTTGCCGGCCGGGACCAGGTTACCTTTGAAGGCCGGGATCAGGTTACTGTTCCTGGTCGGGACCAGGTTACTTTTCAAGGCCGGGACCAGGTTACTGTTCGGATGGGACTAATCATCAACGCAAGTTAGCCTTATCAACAACTCTGGTGAGTCCAAGCTATAACATGAGCCTCACATTACATCAACAGAACCGCATGCAATATCAACAGACCCTCATACTAAATCAACAGACTTTGAGGCAATATCAACAGACCCTCATACTAAATCAACAGACTTTGAGGCAATATCAAAAGACCCTCATACTAAATCAACAGACTTTGAGGCAATATCAAAAGACCCTCATACTAAATCAACAGACTTTGAGGCAATATCAAAAGACCCTCATACTAAATCAACAGACTTGAGGCAATATCAAAAGACCCTCATACTAAATCATCAGACTTTGAGGCAATATCAACAGACCCTCATACTAGATCAACAGACTTTGAGGCAATATAAAAAGATCCTCATACTAAATCAACAGACTTTGAGGCAATATCAAAAGACCCTCATACTAAATCAACAGACTTTGAGGCAATATCAAAAGACCCTCATACTAAATCAACAGACTTTGAGGCAATATCAAAAGACCCTCATACTAAATCAACAGACTTTGAGGCAATATCATCAGACCCTCATACTAAATCAACAAACTTTGAGGCAATATCAACAGACCTAACACTACAACAAAAGAACCTCAGGCAATATCAACAGACCCTCAGGCAATATCAATAGACATTGGTGGAATATCAATAGACCCTCACATTACATCGCTTTTGACACTGTCGATCATGAAATCCTGTTAAAGCGCCTGTCCGACAGTTTCGGCCTAAATGGAAAATGCCTCGCGTGGCTCAAGTCATACCTCTCAAACCGCTTACAACGAGTCGGTGTTGAAGGCTAACATGTGGTGTGCCACAGGGATCAGTCCTAGGGCCATTATTATTTACTGCCTACATATCACCACTTGGGAATCTTTTAAATGAACAAGGTCTGCAATACCACCAATATTCTGATGACACCCAAATCTATGTTGCATTTACTCCTACGCAGAAATATGCGAATGATGCACAAACCAAATTGGAAGAATGCATCCGACAGATAAAATCATGGTTGGCATATAGTTTTCTAAAACTGAATGAGGACAAAACTGAAATTCTATTTTCCGCATCTCGGTACAAATGCCAGCCGTCGTTTGGCCCAGTTAATATTGGCGATATGACTGTACCTACATCAGATACAGCCAGAAACCTCGGGTGTTCTGATGAACTCACAGTTTACTGGAAAACCACATGTTATGAAGTCAACTCAATCTCTCCTACATCAGATCAGAAGATTAGGCATCATAAGGAAGTACCTGAACCAATCCACAACCGAAATTCTTGTCCACGCATTCATATCGTCTCGGCTTGATTACTGCAATTCACTGCTATATGCAGCCCATTCGTACCTTATCGCAAGACTGCAACACGCCCAAAATACGGCCGCCCGCCTTGTTGCAAAAGGAAAGCACGGGGGTAACATTCAACACATCATGCGTACACTTCATCGGCTTCCTGTGGAAAAACGTATTGTATTCAAAATTCTTCTGCTCACCTTTAAAGGCTGTTATTAGAACGCGCCAAGCTACCTACAGGAACTTACTGCTCAATACCAACCTGCAAGGGAACTCCGAACGATGGACAAGTATCTTCTTCAAGTCCCAAAATCCCCAGTTATATCGCCATACGGTGCCATTGCGTTCAGTAATGCCGCACCAAGTTTGTGGAACGCACTTCCCATCGTGGTTCGTCGGGCGAATACGCTTGATGTTTTCAATCAGAACTCAAGACATTTCGTTTTAGTCAGTGATATGACAATTAACTGCCCGCTTAAGCGCCTTTTAGCAGGATTATTTCCTGGAAACAGGCGCTATACAAATGCCATATATGTTATGTTATGTTATAACACAGAATCTCGCGCTATATTACCAACCCCTAGCGATATATCATCAGGATCCAACACTGCTGCCCCCCGAAGTGTCATAACCGCGTCATTTCACTGGCCTCCGTCGAGTCACAATCTCGTCATTTCACTTCCCTACGACAAGTCATAACCGTGTCATTTCACTGTCCTCCGTTGAGTCATAACCGCGGCATTTCACTTCCCTACGACGAGTCATAACCGCGTCATTTCACTTCCCCCCGTAGAGTCATAACCGCGTCATTTCACTGTCCTCCGTTGAGTCACAACCGCGTCATTTCACTGCCCTCCGTCGAGTCATAGCCACGTCATTTCACTTCCCTACGACGAGTCATAACCACGTCATTTCACTTCCCTATGACGAGTCATAACCACGTCATTTCACTTCCCTATGACGAGTCATAACCACGTCATTTCACTTCCCTCCGACAAGTCATAACCACGTCATTTCACTGTCCTCCGGTGAGTCATATCCACGTCATTTCACTGTCCTCCGTTGAGTCATAACATCGTCATTTCACTTCCCTCCGACTAGTCATAACAGCGTCATTTCACTTCCCTCCGACAAGTCATAATCTCGTCGTTTCACTGTCCTTTTCTGAGTCATAACCACGTCATTTCACTGTCCTCCGTTAAGTCATAACCGCGTCATTTCACGTCATGTCAAGTAGTATAGGTAATGGGGGTACTAGCGCAATCCCATTACCTATACTACTTTGGGCCCAATCCGTACGGTAGCCCAGTTATACCCGGGCGAATTTGGTTTCGATGTGGGGTTAAGGGTGGGGCCGCCTGGGATTACCCATAGAGGTCTTTGAGCGTGAAGCTACTGGGGCCGCCGCAGTAAGTTCCATTTTTCACTCTGGTGACGTCTTCCATGAACTGGGCCATGGTGTCATTGTTTTAATTCAATAAAGGCCGGATCTGGACGAATCGTTGCAACTCTCATCGTGAGGAGTTTCCAGCAGAAGAAAACCTCATCTGGCCTGTTTGGAATATCTTTTGGCCTGCCCATCCAGGGGCCGTGGTGAACCAGATCGTAGTCGAGGATGCTGTTAAACTTGCCGTTTGTGGCGTAGTCCCCATCATCTGCGCCGGGAGTGGTTGTGTTCCCCCAAGCGACCGTCATTTTGTACTTCTTTTTGTCCTTATGATACTCCAAGCTGTACACCTCAGCCTTTCCAAGGTCCTCGTAGGCGCACAGCCGGAAAACGCAGTCGACAAACACTCCGATGGTCGCTGGCGGGCTGTGGTGAAGCCCAAGCAGAATCTGAGGTTTGTACTGGGCTGGAATAATTCTTCCAGGGCTCCGAGTGTAGGGGGACTTTATTTCAAGCAGGTCAATCTCCTTCTCTACCCCATCCGCTCCTTCACCACCTGTGACCTGTGAATCGTCGGGGGGGGGGGGGGGGCAGACAAGTTCGATAGCCGTCTGAATTGGGAGTACACAAAAGCCGTCTGGAGAGTAGGCCGTGGTCTCCCCACCACGGTGAAGGTAAATGTTGTTTTGTCCGATAACGGCGGAGTAGTCGCTTCCACCAATGTAGTACTTTCTTTTATTCTCCCACCAAGTTGTCTTTTGTCTTATCCCACCGTGACTGGCACAGAACGACTTAATCACTTGTTCCATTACCTTATATTCTCCAATGTTTAAATAGACGGTAACTGGATGTCTGCCTGCTAACAAGGTCCTCAAGATGCTCCAACCGCTCCATAAGATCATCGTTCTTAACCTCCAGATCTCTCACCAGTTCCACGAGATCATCATACTGTCGTAACGTGATCTGTGGTGTTGAGATGCACACGATACGCACTTGTAACAATGAAGACTCGAACTCCAGGTGTAGGGTTTATAACAACTTGAACTTTATTTAGCTGTTTTCAACTTTCGAATTTCAGATGTTACTTAGCCTAAATTTAAGAGAGAGAGAGAGAGAATAGTGTTGAGCTCGGAGGCCAGGAGAGAACTGATTTTGAAATATAAGTTGCTTCCCTCAACGACTAAGGCACGCCATCTCAATTCTCATGGGACATGCCGTAGCCAGGTTTGTGAGGGTTGGGGCTATCGGGTGTTGCCTGGGCAGGAAGGTCATGTGGCTCTGGAATATGGGGTATGTATGAGGAGAGGGGGGAATTGGCAGGTGACATGTAGGTCACTTGTGGATCTGGGAAACTGGGGCGTATAATTAATATAAGCTGTTGGGGGTCAACTGATGACTGAGAGGGTACGTTATGATGAAGGGTAGGTTTGTTATCAATTTGGCACTCAACAGAGATAACAGCGCTATTATCGTCTCCTTTTTGCTTTAAATAACAGAGTACATCTTAAATCCTGTTCTATTCCATTGGTGGATCTCCTTAACTGGCCTCCTTAAGACCAGGGCACCGATCTTGTTTAGGATTAGTTCCCTGATGCATAACATGGACCTGTGGCTAATCCGAGTTACTAGTTCTTGAACTAAATAACTCTTGTCTGAAAGTGTCTTGAGGCGAACAATCTATGGGATAAACAAATCACTTGCAGAACCCTATCATGCCAGTTAAAAACACAATACTGACCCCAGTAATCAATAAACAGAACAAACATGGTTTTTGGTTTTGCGGCGCATTTCTGTCTAGCATCATAAACATGTGATTTGATTTAAGGAGGGTTGACCGAATATAATAAATGAGTTTGGGGTATACGTAGATCATCATATGTATTGTTAATCACCTGTGCCATGTGGGGGTTGGATGATTCAAACGGAAGAATCTCAATAGGTTGGAGAGTTGGGTATGTTACGGTAGCCATATTATGGCAGTGGTTAGCTTTGAGTACCCTGGGTAGTTGGCTCTTAATTGTGCGCAGTTGAGAAGGCGCGGCGAACAAGACATAATCATTGTTCCCATCCTTTGTTAAAGAGACTGTTCAGCCGCATATAAGGCAATAAGGGATCATTTTGTTATAACATTATTACGATTAACGCAGACGTAAGTAATGACATCTTTTAAATTGTTTACATGATGGAAATTATGCTGAAAAGTTTTTAACATTATTATTTGACTGGAAATATTCATGATCTGCTGTGGAAATCTGTTTTATTCAGATATGTCGTTCCATCGATAACGGTGCCTCCCTAAAACCATGAACCACACGAATGTTAGCTGTTGATCTTCACTCATTAAAGTTGCGGGCATCATTGCTCACACATTAGACCGACAAGCAGGAAGGGTAATGCCCGACAATATAAATGGCGACAGCCGAAGTAAGGATCTTTTTTCTTAGACCACAGCGCCGCGTAGCGACTGAAAGTCTGAAAACTTAAAACTTTTGGTTTCCAAGGTGCGGTTGCCAAGCAGCTAGCTAGGCAACCTCGTTCCAAATATGGGGCAGAACAGTCTCTTTAACAAACTGTTGGACGCAATTGGGTGTGCGTGGACATGGAGGGTTGAAGGCCTCGTTGGCCTGATTCCTAGGGCTCACTGCGGCGGTGGTGGCTGGCGTTTTAACGTGGGTGATTAAAGACAATTGCGACAGTTCTAAATTCGTGCCTAGATTTTCACGATTTTTTGCAGAGAGTAAGCTCATATATAAAGCTAACGAAATGTAAAATAAAAAGTATAGGTCACTGGTGTAAATTTCTGAGTATGGCCAATTTAAGATACACATGTTAAGCCAATGGGAATTATGATAATTTGATAATATTTTGGTTCTAAAGAAAAGTTCATACATCGAATTGCATTATATTTAACATACAGACAGCACAATATCTGCTTTACAAAAAATCAAGAAAAAAATGATTTCTCGCCGCACCCTACGGCTAGCTGTTTATGAATTTATTGTTATTTTTTCTCTAGAATGGTGTATATCCTCCATAAAAAAATTTGACCAGTGACATTTGAACTAAACTTGGTAATATTGTGCAGTGGTATATGTACTATGAGCAGAAGTTAAAAAAATAATAGGTCCACGTAGTCTATGGAAAGCCACAATGGGTTTTTGGTTGTATTCCCTGAGTGCAGTGTATTACAATATTCGAACCTCCATACAAAGAAATTGACCAGTGACATTTGAACTAAACTTGGTAATATTGTGCATTGGTATATGTACTATGAGCAGAAGTTAAAAAAATAATAGGTCCACGTAGTCTATGGAAAGCCACAATGGGTTTTCGGTTGTATTCCCTGAGTGCGGTGTATTACAATATTCGAACCTCCATAAAAAGAAATTGACCAGTGACATTTGAACTAAACTTGGTAATATTGTGCATTGGTATATGTACTATGAGCAGAAATTAAAAAAATAATAGGTCCACGTAGTCTATGGGAAGCCACAAAGGGTTTTCGGTTGTATTCCCTGAGTGCGGTGTATTACAATATTCGAACCTCCATAAAAAAAAATTGACCAGTGACATTTGAACTAAACTTGGTAATATTGTGCAGTGGTATATGTACTCTGAGCAGAAGTTAAAAAAATAATAGGTCCACGTAGTCTATGGGAAGCCACAATGGGTTTTCGGTTGTATTCCCTGAGTGCGGTGTATTACATTTTTAAAATGACATAAAATGACTGCTATTGATTATTACAAAATATATATGTTTATTTGTATAACCCTTTACTTCAAAATTGACGTACAAAACAGCATATCATCGTCATATACATAGTCAACAACATAACGTCTAGTAACTTAGAACGGCACTATAAATTTTCGAACAGTATAATTTCCAAAAGACATACCATTAACATTCAATGAATCATAGCTAGAAACACACACTAACGTTGTTGACTCAGGTAACTGGCAACAGATGAAATTACTCTTTTACTTTTAGTGACTCTTATGTGCCCATTTATATCTTTGTCACCAAAAAGCGACACCAACCCTTCTTCACCCTTTCTTCTGTATGCTAATAGTAGATGCCGAAGTTGCAACCCACTTGCAGCTATCTTCCCTACCATTGCAGCGCCACATAATTTGTTCCTGATCAAAACTTCAAGAGAACCTTCATTTTGTGACCTCGCTATGCTTCTCTCTATTTCCTGAATAACGACAGAGACTGAAAAGCTTTGCGCAAACAAATCTTTCTTGGTACTCCTACTGGCTTCAACAACTTCCTGCAAAACTTGTGCGTCCTCTATTGCATTATGAGCATCATATTCCTTCTTCAAAATTCCTCTAACAACTGTTGTTTGCTTAAAATTCCTAAACTGTCCCTTGTACAAAAACCTGAACAATGGCAGAGTATCTGCAAAACCTGCAACTACTTGTGAAAATTCCTCTATAATGGAACTTGCTACCACATGCCGCACCAATCTACTTGCATCGAAAGCTTTACAATTATGAGCAACTAGGATAACCTTTGCTTCAATAACATTTTGAAGCCATCTAACAAACTCCAACATGCAATCATTTATTGGTACAGCTTCTACCTCGCTACCCTTGTGGTACATTTTCCCTCCCTCAATTCGAATTTGTGTCAGATCAGATACTTTGTCTTGAATCGGCACTGTGGGCATAACAAATCTATTGAATGTCTCCACACCGCACACTGCCGCTACCTAGATGATATCACACAATCTGCTAGATGAAGTTGTTTCCAGGTCAAAATATACAAATTTACGACACGCTCAGTACGTGGAGTCACTGTTCGCCCAAAAGCAGTTTTGCCAAGGAATGAACATGCTCAGGAGTGACTGCCATAAAATATATGGGCTCCACGTTAACAAGGGGTTTCTCTCCCCCTTTGACTCAAAGCGGTGGATAGCTCCAGGTCTCTATACTACTGTGGTTGATGTGGCCTCGCGCTGCAAGGCAGCCGAGCCATTAACTACAAAGGAGGCTAAAGAGGTCGCAGGTGCGCTTGAAAGGATTTACAAGCGAGGACCACTGCATTGGCCTAAACTACTTCAGGTGGACACCGGACGGGAGTTTATGGGAGCAGTGAATCAGCTGCTTGTAAAACGTGGAGTATCAGTCAGGCGTGGCCGAGTGAATATCCATCGAGACCAGGGTATAGTAGAACGCTTTGACCGCACCCTTGCTGAGTGGCTCTTTAGACACCAATATGCCGTAGAGTAAAGGGATACTGAAAAACGACTACAGGCTGTAGTCTCTGCGATAAATAATGAGGTGACCCGCTTGACTGGAAAAAAACCTAAAGATGCTATCAAGGCAAAACGAGTTGCACAAAAGCCATCTTCAGTTGTACCAGGGCGCCCGCTGGGGGTCAAAGAGCAAATGCTTTCCTCTGATGTTGGCGTTCGCTACCTCTACTAGCCTGGTGAGGTCTAGCAAGACCAATGGCGGCGGGCCATTGACCCTATGTGGTCACTCGATGTTTACCGGATTGGACGCTCTGTCACTAAATCTGGTGAGCCTGTACTATTCTATTTGTTGGATGGACTGCTCCGTGGCTTTGTAAAGGAGGAGCTGCTTGTGGTGCCGCCCGACATACCAATTAGATAAAAGAATGATCGGTAGTAATGGAAGCAACTGGAAAGTGTCCTTGGATATTACTCGGGAAGAGAGACCCTTGTGACAGACCCTTTAAGTTTGACTTCTGTGCAATGCACAGGTTTAAGATTAAACGGGGGGTCGTAAATCAGCTTTGTGCGGAGTGTCAGAAGGGCATAAAAATAACCTAGGGCTGTGTATGGATTGTGGATTCGAAAGGGTTAACCACAAGCACCTTCGTGAGAAGAACAGGACGAGGGCCGGCGCAGGGGAGGAGGTAGGATGGAGTACATCTTGGGGCGCAGACCTACATACTCCTTGATGAGGACACCACCGCACTCGTACTTCATCTTTTCTAGTACCTTCTTGTTCTCGTTGCTGTGGAGCTGGGTTGTAGTAATTGGTGTCGTATTGGTCACTTTTTTCATGTCGGCGTAGATGTCCGGTGTGCGGAACTCAAGGAGGAGGGAGTCGGTGTCAGTGTAGAGTAGGTTGACCTCATGGCCGTCGTACATGAGGTGCTTGGACAGGTGGAGTATGCACATCCCCACGTAGACTGGGCTGTTGAGGACCAGTTGTGCTTTGTGGATGTGGATGGCAAATATTTTCTGTCGGGCGAAGGAGGGGCTGGCGATGAGCTTTCTTATTTTGTTGCCGTCTGCAGTACGGACCAGCTTCACGTCATCAAGCTTGCATAGGTTCTCCATGGTCTTGCCGAAGACGGAGTTGTTCATTAGTTTTTAGAGGCCCTCTCGAAGTCACTGGTTGCGGCCTTACGGAGATCTGTGTTCTTCCGGATGTAGGGTTCCATCCAGGGGCTTTGGGTGAAGGATAGGGGGCGGTGGATCTTGGTCAGCCTAATCCCCAGGGCCAGATATAGTTTGAGGTTCCTGTAGTGGAGTACCTACCTTTCCTTATTCCTCAGGTTCGGGACCAGCTTCTCGACCCCGTGGCCGCCGTAGTCTAGGCTAGGGGGTAGTCGTTGTGGGCGTCATGAAGTTCTGGTGTGCCCTCCAGGTCGACCCCAAGGATGTACCCAGTCTCGGCATCGTCAGGATGGGGACTATTCTGGAGAGCGACTCTGGCCGGTCCACCCACTCAATGTGCGAGGTAGGTAGGGCCTGGCTTATTGCCCATCCATAGAGGTTGTTGGCATCGAGGTACTGGATATAGCTCGTGGGCTTGTCCTGGTCGAAGTCTCCTACGAAGGGATTGTTCGCCTTGGCATGGTGCCGCAAGACCATACTTATCCCTCCACACAGACCTTTCTCGATGAAGAGGTGTTTGTCTTGAGTAGAGCGTCCCACGATAGGCCTGGGCTGGGTCCAGACCGTACTGCCTTAGGCTGGTCTTGCGGAAGGTCTGTCATACGTCAAGTCAAAACTTAGTCATTTTCTGGTATTCCTCAGCTATATACGTCCCTACTCACTGATCCTCATCCGCTTATAATCTTCAAATTTACCGTTCTTCCTCTTCAAAGAACCTTCTGACAGACTGACATAACCCCCTTGTGAACGTCGTCATTTACTGACCTTCCTCTGCTATGAACCTACTCATTTACTGACCTTCCTCTGCTATGAACCTACTCATTTACTAACCTTCCTCTGCTATGAACGCACTCATTTACTGACCTTCCACTGCTATGAACCTACTCATTTACTGACCTTCTTCTGCTATAAACCTCGTTTACTGACCTTCCTCTGCTATGAACCTCTTCATTTACTGACCTTTCTCTGCTATGAACCTCCTCATTTACTGACCTTCCTCTGCTATGATCCTACTCATTTACTGACCTTCCTCTGCTATAAACCTCTTCATTTACTGACCTTTATCTGCTATGAACCTCCTGATTTACTGACCTTCCTCCGTTATGAACCTCCGGATTTACTGACCTTCCTCTGCTATGAGCCTCCTCATTTACTGACCTTCCTCTGCTATGAACCTCCTGATTTACTGACCTTCCTCTGCTATGAACCTCCTGATTTAGTGACCTTCCTCTGCTATGAGCCTCCTCATTTACTGACCTTCCTCTGCTATGAACCTACTCATTTACTGACCTTCCTCTGCTATGAACCTCCTCATTTACTGACCTTCATCTGCTATGAACCTCCTCATTTACTGACCTTCCTCTGCTATGATCTTACTCATTTACTGACCTTCTTCTGCTATAAACCTCATTTACTTCCCTTCCTGTGCTGTGAACCTACTCATTTACTAACCTTCCTCTGCTATGAGCCTCCGGATTTACTGACCTTCCTCTGCTATAAACCTACTCATTTACTGACCTTCCTCTGCTGTGAACCTTCTCATTTACTGACCTTCCTCTGCTATGATCTTACTCATTTACTGACCTTTCTCTGCTATGAACCTACTCATTTACTGCCCTTCCTGTGCTGCTATGAGCCTCCTCATTTACTGACCTTCCTCTGCTATGAACTTCCTCCTTTTCTGCCCTTCCTCTTCTTCTGTGAACCTCCTCATTTTCTGACCTTCCTCTGCTATGATCTTCCTCATTTACAGACCTTCCTCTCCTATGAACCTCCTCATTTACTGACCTTCCTCTGCTATGAACCTCCTCATTTACTGACCTTCCTGGTCTATGAGCCTCTTCATTAACCTTCCCCTTCCAGTCCTCATCACTCAGCGGTTCTTGTCTTCATTTGATAGCTTTCTTTCAGTAGCATGGCGGCGATTCGGAATGCGCGAAGGAACTCCTGTTAGTATATTCCAGACGAGCCCCATTAGACGAGTTTGCGAGTGGACTACTTCATCACAAGTTCACCAACTGACACCGCGGAAGGCGCCAGAGGGAGCCCCGTGTGGCTGTTCGGCAGCAACAGCGGCAAACAGCTGCCCCGCAAAACATCGATCACAGCCAGAATTCAGCTATTGAGACGACAATTGGCCCCTGAATCCATTGTAAACGAATGTAGCTCATCACTACTATTGGTAAGTACACGTCCGGCTTCCCCCACTCGCCTCGACCGTGAACAAAACAAGTTGTAATCACTTGCAGAGCCAGGCGATGCGGAACATGGTTGGATGATGAGTGATGTGGAGCGCATTAACAGCTCTCTGCTGTTGTAACCATATACCACTGTAGTGTAGCTTCCGTGAAGGCGGCAAAATGAAGGTAAACAGTGGCGAAGGCGCCTAAATTGTAGCTATCCACTGAAGGTAGCTTCCGTGAAGGCGGCAAAATGAAGGTAAACAGTGGCGCCGAGGCGGGCGCCTGGAAAGCAAAATTAAGTTGGAGCTGCGCATTGGCTAGCGGCACCTGGTGGGCTGGCGTGAGCCGGTGATGTGACACGGGCTGCTTGTTCAGACGGGGATGAGTGATCCACGCGCAACACGCTGGGATTAAACGCTTCATTTACCAGAAAGCTAGACCTGCTGTCAGTAGCCGACAATCGCTATGTGTGTGATGCGTGTTCTGTCGGGATAACAAGTGCTAGACCAGGCTGCTCGCCTGGCCGCCATCACGGTGCTATACGTCGTCACCGCCGAGTTATACGTCGTCATCTGGGTTTAATACGTCGACGATACCTGTCGTTACCACGGAGATATCGGTCGTCATCGCCCTGAAGTAAGTCGTCATCACCCTGAAGTACGTCGTCATCAATGTATAGTACATCGTCATCACCAATCGTCCTGTCGTCATCATCAGTAGTACATCGTCATCAGCCTGAAGTACGTCGTCATCAGTGTATAGTACATCGTCATCACCCTGAAGTACGTCGTCATCAGTGCATAGTACATCGTCATCACCCTGAAGTATGTCGTCATCAGTGTATAGTACATCGTCATCACCCTGAAGTACGTCGTCATCAGTGTATAATACATCGTCATCACCCTGAAGTACGATGTCATCAGTGTATAGTACATCGTCATCACCCTGAAGTATGTCGTCATCGGTGTATAGTTAGTCGTCCTCACCCTGAAGTACGTCGTCATCACCCTGAAGTACGTCGTCATCGTGACAAGCTGGTACGTTTCCGTCATTCATCCGTCATTCATCATCACACGTGATTAATCACTCCCGTCATTCATTCACGACGTGTCAAGCTGCTGAATAAAATCATTCCCGTCATTCATTCACGACGACGTGACAAGCTGACGTCATTCATTCACGACGTGACAAGCTGAATAAATCATTCCCGTCATTCATCCACGACGTGACAAGCTGGATTAATCATTTCCGTCATTCATCCACGACGTGATAAGGTGGATTATTCGCTTCCTGCTCAGTCATTCATCACGTCCTAGTGACCTGATTGAGTCGTCTTGTTAATTAGACGGGAGTCAATTACTTCAGGTGATCTCTGCATCGTGCCAACAGGTGAGTCAATTTACCTCTACTTCGTCCTCTTTTGATCAACCATTCATTATACACTCAGAGCACGAGGCGATGGCCCTCACACCGAGATTCCTCGTTATCCTTCCATCATGACGTTTCGCATTCAAGCCTGAGTGCGCATTCTAGCCTGCGTGCGCATCCTAGCCTGCGTGCGCATTACGTCACAGAATACACCTCTTAGACCAAAAATGTGGTCACGTCACCTGGCATGTTTTCATGAAGAAACTTTTGAAAACACCGCCAGCAGCCACGAATGTCCTGTAGTTCAATGCATAGTCACAGTTGGTGGAGCCTTCGTGTAACGTGATCCGACTGACCTCCCCCACATCTAGATCTAACCCTAGTCAGATAAATTTGATGGCGCCCTTTTACTCATTATAAATGGAATGGCGTCCGTTTACTAGTAATAAGTGTGCTAGCGTCCTTGAGTCCGTGACAGTGAACGTTATGCGGTTTGCTGGTTGAGCGTGAGCTCGTTCATGAAAGGAAGCGAACTTCAGTACATCTGGATCATTTGGTTTATGTCGGCTTACTACACACAGCAGACACCGTACACTGCGATGTCAAAGGCACACAGAAACAAAATTCACACTGACACAAAATACACACTGACACAAAATACACACTGACACAAAATACACAGGAGCAGGCTGATTTCGCAGTTATATAGTGGCTATAAAATGGTTACATCAAGTTGATATCGTGGTTTTATATTGGCTATATCATGCTTATATCAAGCTGATATCGTTGTTATATAGTGGCTATATTATGGTTATGTAAAGCTGATATTGTGGTTATACAGTGGCTATATCATGGTTATATCAAGCCTATATTGTGGTTGTATGATAGTTAAATCCTTCCGTTATATAGTGGCTATATCATGTTCATATCAAGCTGATATCGTGGTTATATAGTGGATATATCATGGTTATATCAAGCTGATATCATGGTTATATAGTGGCTATATCATGGTTATATCAAGCTGATATCGTGGTTATACAGTGGCTATATCATGGTTATATCAAGCCTATATTGTGGTTGCATGATAGTTAAATCCTTCCGTTGATATGATAGCAGCTTTATTACACCGCGCATTCGCTGGGCCCATGACACTCACCCCGTGTGTACATCACCGCGTACAAAGCAATCAGCCACAGGCCGCTCTCCCGCTTCTCTCCGTGATGATCGACAAACACATTCCTCGCCTTCACCATCTTCCCGGCAGCTCATATATTGTTTGCTTTGAGTAAACATGACAGGATGCTGTGTATGTCATCCGAGCTCTGATGGCAGATTCAGCAGCACCATGATGGCACTATATCTATAGCGTAACGACGGCACCATGATGGCACTATAACTATAGTGTAACGACAGCACCATGATGGCACTATATATATAGCGTAACGACAGCACCATGATGGCACTATATCTATAGTGTAACGACAGCACCATGATGGCACTATATCTATAGCGTAACGACAGCACCATGATGACACTATATCTATAGCGTTACGACAGCACCATGATGGCACTATATCTATAGTGTAACGACAGCACCATGATGGCACTATATCTATAGCGTTACGACAGCACCATGATGGCACTATATCTATAGTGTAACGACAGCACCATGATGGCACTATATCTATAGCGTAACGACAGCACCATGATGGCACTATATATATAGCGTAACGAAAGCACCATGATGGCACTATATCTATGGTGTTACAACAGCATAAAGTTGTTCCACCATCGAGATAGTGCCAACTTGATGCTGTTGTTACACCATCGAGATAGTGCCAACTTGATGCTGTTGGCACTATCTCGACGGTGTTACAACAGCCTTGTTGTAGCAGCATTATCTCTACTTTGTTGTAGCAGCATAATCTCTACTTTGTTGTAGCAGCATTATCTCCACTTTGTTGTAGCAGCATTATCTCCACTTTGTTGTAGCAGCATTATCACTATGTTGTCTTGTCTCCATCTTGTTTTAACAGCTCTTTCTCAATGGTGTTATAACACCCCTGGCTCCAACGTATTACTCCACACTTCATTAGATTGCTTCATAACCTTAACTTCACCGTGTGACATGAGGCTCGTGGGCGACCCGTTACTTCACCGTGTGACATCAGCCTCGTGGGCGACCCCTTACTTCACCGCGTGACATCAGCCTCGTGGGCGACCCCTTACTTCACCGTGTGACATGAGCCTCGTGGGCGGCCCCTTACATCACCGTGTGACATCAGCCTCGTGGGCGACCCCTTACTTAACTGCGTGACATCAGCCTCGTGGGCGACCCCTTACTTCACCGTGTGACATCAGCCTCATGGGCGACCCCTTACTTCATCGTGTGACATCAGCCTCGTGGGCGGCCCCTTACATCACCGTGTGACATCAGCCTCGTGGGCGACCCCTTACTTCAGCCCACACACATCAAAGTGGCAGTTATTGTGGTTTTCCATAATAATCTTCAGAAAACACTCCAAATGGGCCACTTATTCACTTGTGTCTGTCATGTGTTATGAATCATCATCGAACTCCCGTCAGCCGTCGCCTCCCGCAAGCCGTAGCCTCCCGTCAGCCGTCGCCTCCTGTCAGCCGCCTCAGCAGATATATCTACATTGTATCCGGCACGGACACATCCTAGCTACAAACTGGCGTCCTACCCAGCTTCCTCTTGACGGAGCAGCTACCTGGTCACGCGGCGCCTGACATGGGGAGGACGAAATATCACCCGGTCGTCTGATGACTTCATCATATCAGTTTTTGTATGAGCTTGAAAGGTTGTTTGATGAGGGGAAATAAACGTTCTAGCGTTAGATTTGATTTGATGAAACAACTAATGTTCTCGTATGGTGAGATCAACGAATTTATGAAGCGAAATAGTTGAGGTTTGAGAGAACCATTCAATTGGTAGAATAGCGGAGGACAGGGAATGGTGTAGGGAAGGGGTCCCTGGAGTCCTAATCATGGCGAGTACTCCTTGGTGTGTGGCCGGGGCAGGTGTATTGGTATTCCTGGGTGTGTGGCCGGGGTAGGTGTCTCGGTACTCCTGGGTGTGTGGCCGGGGTAGGTGTCTAGGTACTCCTGGGTGTGTGGCCGGGGTAGGTGTCTCGGTACTCCTGGGTGTGTGGCCGGGGAAGGTGTCTCGGGGCAACAATTGGTATTGATCTGGGACAGTATCTTGCGCTCCGAGTCAGGGAAGATGGGGGTAGTATTGCCTTTGGTCAAGGAGTATACTGCGGTCAGTCGTCTAGAGCATTGCCTTTGGTCATGGAGTATACTGCGGTCATTCGTCTAGAGCATTGCCTTTGATCAAGGAGTATACTGCGGTCAGTCGTCTAGAGCATTGCCTTTGGTCATGGAGTATACTGCGGTCAGTCATCTGGAGCATTGCCTTTGGTCATGGAGTATACTGCGGTCAGTCGTCTAGAGCATTGCCTTTGGTCATGGAGTATACTGCGGTCAGTCGTCTAGAGCATTGCCTTTGATCAAGGAGTATACTGCGGTCAGTCGTCTAGAGCATTGCCTTTGGTCATGGAGTATACTGCGGTCAGTCGTCTAGAGCATTGCCTTTGGTCAAGGAGTATACTGCGGTCAGTCATCTAGAGCATTGCCTTTGGTCATGGAGTATACTGCGGTCAGTCGACTGGAGCTTCGTCTATGATGTGGTCATTAATGTTTCATGGCCTGCTTATCGAGCCATGGAAGACATGCCACTGAACGCGCTGTGAGCTTTAAGCATTAGCCCTGTTGCTGTATGCATCGCAAATGGCAGATTAAAGACTCTTCAGCAATTATTCATTGCGACGGTAAAGTCGAAACAAACTTTACCGTGTACCACGCCATTTTACCGTCATGTAGCGCTGAAGCACGGCTCTACTTGTACCACGCCATTTTACCGTCATGTAGCAATGAAGCACGGCTCTACTTGTACCACGCCATTTTACCGTCATGTAGCGCTGAAGCACGGCTCTACTTGTACCACGCCATTTTACCAGCATGTAGCGCTGAAACACGGTATTACTTGCCGAACCGAGTCAATTCTCTTTGCGAAGTGCATCTTGACCACGGAGTTAGCTCGTTACGTGAACTGGACAAATTCTGCGACCTCAGCAGGCTCCTTTTCGATCTAATCACGCTTTGTTACGAAACACAATTTCCTCATCGATCATGTTTAGGCAACGAGCAATTACCGCGTCCAATCTACTGCAGTTTAACTCGCTATTACGCACGGTTCAGCAGATGGGGACCGTGATCTGGAAGTAGATCTCGTCGACTATGGTCAGGGTTAGGGTCAAGGTCAGGGAGAGTTGCTTCGTGTACGTGAACTGGGCTTTGTGACACGATTGGCTACATGTCCACAAACAGTGACATGATTGGCTTTAGGTCCACAAACAATCACATGATTGGCTTTAAGTCCACAAACAGTGACATGATTGGCTTTAGGTCCACAAACAGCGACATGATTGGCTTTAAGTCCACAAACAGTGACATGATTGGCTTTAGGTCCACAAACAATGACATGATTGGCTTTAAGTCCACAAACAGTGACATGATTGGCTATAGGTCAACAAACAGCGACATTATTGGCTTTAGGTCCACAAACAGCGACATGATTGGCTTTAGGTCAACAAACAGCGACATGATTGGCCTTAGGTCCACAAACAGTGACATGATCGGCTATAGGTCCACAAACAATGACATGATTGGCTATAGGTCCACAAACAGCGACATGATTGGCTATAGGTCCTCAAACAGCGACATGATTGGCTTTAGGTCAACAAACAGCGACAGTGGGTTATATGTCCACAAACCGCTATGTGGGAGTTGGTTTCAGACAGGTACCTCCCTCTAGGGTTCAGTTAAGGCAAATACCGCTATCTAGGGTTCAGTTAAGACGGGTACCGTCCTCTAGGGTTCAGTTAAGACAGATACCGTCCTCTAGGGTTCATTTAAGACAGATACCGTCCTCTAGGGTTCAGTTAAGACAGATACACCCCTCGTGAGTCATTTCCTATTTCTACAGCCACAAAGAACAATTCAGGCTGGAGCCGACCTCTAGGTTGGTACCGCCTTTTGAGTGCCTACCTGAACAGCGCACTACCATCAAGTATATGACAGCATACAGTCATTTACGAGACAAGAAATCACTCGGCAGCCATCCATCATCCACTAGACATCTCCAGCAGGCATCGAGTTACGTGCTATCACTCCAACACCAGTCTGGGCCTCATTACCTAACACGCTACCACGCGCTTTGTGCGTTTGCGCAATATAGCGGATTAATTGTACCATATTTCTGCCCTCCCCCCCCCCCCCGCATCCATGTCACGGCTCACTACAACTACAACACATAAGTAACATTTATTTCATGCTCGAGCTTAATCATTCGGGGATGCTGCTCATCGTGTGCAGAGGCCAGCTAAAGCCCCGCCTTCATATATGCTGCGCTATGGTGGCTCCGCCCTCCTTCTTGCTATAACCCCGCCTTCAATCAAGCTTTCTGCGCCCAATCATGCTTTAGTCCAACCTATCTCACCTTATCCTCCTGCCCATCTATTATCGATCCATCGTTCACCTGAAACAGTTCTGACTTCCAATTCCTGCCATCTCACGTGACCTATTTAACCGGGGTAGAATTGTAGTGTATACGCTACTAGGGCTGCATCCACAACAGCGCGTTTTCCAGCAGCACCGCCCACAGAGAGTATCAGCTGGTTCAGACGGGCACAGGTATGCGGTCGACGGCCAATGCTCCTGCCCCGCGCCACCCACGTGTTTAGTGGTGATCTTGGCTAGCAGTTCATTCATGGTAATTAACATAGTATACGCCGAATTCTTGATGTAGACTCCTATGTGATGGGAACAATACACCACACACTATAAAGAAATCAATGCAATGGACGAATGACCCATTGGTTTTGCTTTATCGACGTTCTTGCTTTATCGACGTTCTTGCTTTATCGACGTTCTTGTTACATCTACGTTCTTGCTTTATCGACGTTCTTGTTTCATAGACGTTCTTGCTTTATCGACGTTCTTGTTCCATATACGTTCTTGCTTTATCGACGTTCTTGTTTCATATACGTTCTTGCTTTATCGACGTTCTTGTTTCATATACGTTCTTGCTTTATCGACGTTCTTGCTTTATCGACGTTCTTGTTTCATATACGTTCTTGCTTTATCGACGTTCTTGCTTTATCGACGTTCTTGTTTCATATACGTTCTTGCTTTATCAACGTTCTTGCTTTATCGACGTTCTTGTTTCATATACGTTCTTGCTTTATCGACGTTCTTGCTTTATCGACGTTCTTGCTTTATCGACGTTCTTGCTTTATCGACGTTCTTGTTTCATATACGTTCTTGCTTTATCGACATTCTTGTTTCATATACGTTCTTGCTTTATCGACGTTCTTGTTTCATAGACGTTCTAGCTTTAACGGCTATCTTGCATATCCATGACTAGCATAACAATATGTAACTCTTCATTGGTATACGTCCGTGTATTATAGTGATGGGGCTTGATTGAAGCCAGCATTGATTGTGGGGCATTTCGTGCAGTTTGCTTCTCCTCAGATGTCATCAGTGACTTGGGTACATGTGTCAAGAGAATCGCCCTCCTCCATGTTACATATACCTCTAGGCGGTCCTGTCTGGCCCCTGTCTGGATCGTGTTGTAGTAAGGCACTCCCTTGGGCCCCTGTCTGGATCGTGTTGTAGTAAGGCACTCCCTTGGGCCCCTGTCTGGATCGTGTTGTAGTAAGGCACTCCCTTGGGCCCCTGTCTGGATCGTGTTGTAGTAAGGCACTCCCTTGGGCCCCTGTCTGGATCGTGTTGTAGTGAGGCACTCCCTTGGACCCCTGGGATCGTGTTGTAGTAAGGCACTCCCTTGGACCCCTGTCTGGATCGTGTTGTAGTGAGGCACTCCCTTGGACCCCTGGGATCGTGTTGTAGTAAGGCACTCCCTTGGACCCCTGTCTGGATCGTGTTGTAGTAAGGCACTCCCTTGGACCCCTGTCTGGATCGTGTTGTAGTAAGGCACTCCCTTGGACCCCTGTCTGGATCGTGTTGTAGTAAGGCACTCCCTTGGACCCCTGTCTGGATCACTTAACTTAACATATAGTACACTTCAATGCTAATAAAGTATCTCCAGCACACTTCCCTTCTCACCAATTACCGCTAGCACACTTCCCTTCTCACCAATTACCGCTAGCACACTTCCCTTCTCACCAATTACCGCTAGCGTACGTCACCTTCCCTTCTCACCAATTACCGCTAGCGTACGTCACCTTCCAATAGTACCCTCCGCAGTTTCCCGTCTTGCACCCGTAACAGTTCGATATGAACGGGTCTCACTGTTCTCAATGCAACGGCACTGTTCCTATGTCAGCGGCCTGAACAATTACAGCCAGTGATACAGTTGAACTGAACAATTACAGCAAGTGATACAAACGACCTGAACAATCACAGCAAGTGATACAACTGACCTGAACAATTACAGCAAGTGATACAGACGACCTGAACAATTACAGCAAGTGATACAAACGACCTGAACAATTACAGCAAGTGATACAACTGACCTGAACAATTACAGCAAGTGATACAAACGACCTGAACAATTACAGCAAGTGATACAGACGAACTGAACAATTACAGCAAGTGATACAAACGAGAGCGTTACAAGGCGCCGGACAGAATTCATAGGCCCTTCAAGCTAATCGCAGCCCAAACTACTTCCCCAGTGTCCGTGTTTCCTAGCACCTGCTTTGATTGACTTACCTGAGCCACCTCTCACCTGACGAAGCTCAGCCCTCGTCTGGTTACATAAACCAAAGGCATGAACTTACTGTCTGCCTTGCCTCCAGGTGGTCTGTCAGACTGGGGAGCACTAGTTAATGTCTGCACAGCGCGGGGGATATGCCGCGAGGAAGGATGCGCGCCGTGGCAGATTAATCAAGGGGCCCACGTGAACAGTTTTTTTTGGCGTCGGATAAATAATACTTTCGATGTGTATCGTCCCGTCCACAATACGAGACGGTTATCCCAAGTTTAATACAATGGTCATGTTGTTATAATATAACGTCTTACGGTCACCTAGCCATGTTGTAAGGTCCTACGGTAACCCAGCCATGATGTAAGGTCCTAATGTCACCTAGCAATGTTGTAAGGTCCTAATGTCACCTAGCCATGATGTAAGGTCCTAATGTCACCCAGCCATGATGTAAGGTCCTAATGTCACCTAGCCATGTTGTAAGGTCCTAATGTCACCTAGCCATGTTGTAAGGTCCTACGGCCACCCAGCCATAATGTAAGGTCATAATGTCACCTAGCCATGTTGTAAGGTCCTACGGTCAACTAGCAATGATGTAAGGTCCTAATGTCACCTAGCCATGTTGTAAGGTCCTACGCTCACCTAGCCATGTTGTAAGGTCGTAAGGTCACCCATCCATGATGTAAGGTCCTACGGTCACCTAGCCATGTTGTAAGGTCCAACGGTCACCAGCCATGTTGTAAGGTCCTAATGTCACCTAGCCACGTTGTAAGGTCCTACGGTCACCCAGCCATGATGTAAGGTCCTAATGTCACCTAGCCATGTTGTAAGGCCCTACGGTCACCAGCCATGTTGTAAGGTCCTAATGTCACCTAGCCATGTTGTAAGGTCCTACGGTCACCCAGCCATGATGTAAGGTCTTACGGTAACCTTGCGGTCTCGCTTGCGCTCATAGCCACCGTTAGCCAATTAACGCAATAGCTAAACGCCTAAGTATTAAACAGAGCTGACGATGGAGTGTGAATCGAACGAATTAGATATGCATTATTCAGGGCTGTGTTTTGTGATAACGTAATTTGCACAGCAGGGGCCCGTGTAATTACGTGTCTAGCCTGCGCAGCTCAGCATCGAATGGACCCGAATGAATATAGGCATTGCCCCGTGACACCTGGTGGGTTGAGTTCAATGTAACGTTTATTAAATAATACCACAGCTTTGCACCCAGTGCGCAACAATATTGTTAACGTATGGCTAAATATATCAAACTGCTTGTGGCATTGTTCTGTGTTCGCGAAACACTGTATTAAGTTAGACGATTCCAAAACATGATGCCGCGAGGCAATGTATGATGATTTGATTGAAAATGACAACATCGCCTCAGTGTAACGATTCACGTGATCGTCACAGCATGTAACGAATCACGTGATCGTCAAAGCATGTAACGAATCACGTGATCGTCACAGCATGTAACGAATCACGTGATCGTCAAAGCATGTAACGAATCACGTGATCGATACAGCATGTAACGAATCACGTGATCATCACAGCATATAACGAATCACGTGATTATCACAGCGTTTTTAAAAACTAGATGCCTGATACCCACCTCCACGAGTGGACCTTATACAACTACGTGTCTGGTACTCACCTTCACAAGCAGCCCTTATAAAACTAGGTGCCTGACACCCACCTCCACGAGTGGACCTTATACAACTACGTGTCTGGTACTCACCTTCACAAGCAGCCCTTCTACGATTAAACCTAATAGAACTAGGTGCCTGACACCCGCCTCCACGAGTGGACCTTATAGTAATAGGTGCCTGAAACCCGCCTCCACGAGCGGACCTTATAGAACTAGGTGCCTGACACCCGCCTCCACGAGTGGACCTTAGAGAAATAGGTGCCTGACACCCGCCTCCACGAGTGGACCTTTTAGAAATAGGTGCCTGACAGCCGCCTCCACGAGTGGACCTTATAGAACTTGGTGCCTGGCACCCGCCTCCACGAGCGGACCTTATAGAAATAGGTGCCTGACACCCGCCTCCACGAGCGGACCTTATAGAACTAGGTTCCTGGCACCCGCCTCCACGAGCGGACCTTAAAGAAATAGGTGCCTGACATCCGCCTCCAAGAGCGGACCTTATAGAAATAGGTGCCTGACACCCGCCTCTACGAGTGGACCTTTATAGAAATAGGTGCCTGACACCCGCCTCCACGAGCGGACCTTTTAGAAATAGGTGCCTGACACTCGCCTCCAAGAGCCGACTTTATAGAACTAGATGTCTGACATCCACCTGCACGTTTACTCGCGATTTATATCTTGGTGTTCGTGCAATACAATCTGGAGCCTATTGCAAAGCGTACCTGGTGTTGATTGACTTACCTGAGCCACCTGTCATCAGTTTTTGATTGCCTTACCTGAGCCACCTCTCACCTGTTGTTGATTGTGTTACCTGAGCCACCTCTCAGCTGTTGTTGATTGCCTTACCTAAGCCACATCTCACTTGACAAACAGCTATCCTCTTCTTAATACACCAGCATCAAATGGTCGCCTCGCTGTTTGTCATGTTGATGTCAGTTATATGCAGTTTCTCACCTGGCTGTTTGTCATGTTGATGTCAGTTATATGCAGTTTCTCACCTGGCTGTTTGTCATGTTGATGTCAGTTATATGCAGTTTTTCACCTGGCTGTTTGTCATGTTAATGTCAGTTGTAGGCAGTTTCTCACCTGGCTGGTGTCTGATTTATCCGTTGGACGGGAAGTGTGATTGGTCGCGGAGTGTATATGTTAGCTTTTGTCTGATTTCATGGCTGTAGAACGGGAAGGTTAGTACAATTCGTTAGATTTGGTCTAGATTTCCTGTTGTATGACGGGAAAGGTTGTGTAATTCGTTCGCTACTTGTTGTTTCCTTGAGGTAGAATGTATTCAATAGAAACTCGTGCCATTGATTCTGAAGCATACCAACATGAGGTTACGATGTGCGGGCTATCCTTTTGCTAAGGTTTAATGAATATTTGCTTCACCGACATCAAGCTCGGGGAACGTGGGACTCCAATCAAGCTCGGGGAACGCTGGTACTCAAAACAACCTCGGGGAACGCTGGTACTCAAAACAACCTCGGGGAACGCTGGTACTCAAAACAACCTCGGGGAACGCTGGTACTCAAAACAACCTCGGGGAACGCTGGTACTCAAAACAACCTCGGGGAACGCTGGTACTCAAAACAACCTCAGGGAACGCTGGGACGGCAATCAACCTCGGGGAACGCTGGGACTCCAATCAACCTCGGGGAACGCTGGGACGGCAATCAACCTTGGGGAACGCTGGTACTCCAATTAACCCTGTGGAACGCTGGGACGGCAATCAACCTCGGGGAACGCTGGGACTCCAATCAACCTCGGGGAACGCTGGGACGGCAATCAACCTTGGGGAACGCTGGTACTCCAATTAACCCTGTGGAACGCTAGGACGGCAATCAACCTCAGGGAACGCTGGAACTCTAATCAACCTCAGGGAACGCTGGAACTCCAATCATCCTCGGGGAACGCTGGGATGGCAATCAACCTCGGGGAACGCCGGGACTCAAATCAACCTTGGAGAACGGTGGGACTCAAACAAGCTCGGGGAACGCTGGGACGGCAATCAACCTCGGGGAACACTGGGACTCAAAACAACCTCGGGGAACGCTGGAACTCCAATCAACCTCGGAGAACGCCAGGACTCTAATCAACCTCGGAGAACGCCAGGACTCTAATCAAGCTCGTAGACAATAGTGGAACAACTTGACATGCAACTCGCCTCTGACATCGCCAACATCGCTGTGCTTCTGCGACTCAATATTCCCCGACAATATCCGTTTCTTCACTCGAATCTTCCCTCAACTCCATTGAATTCCGAAATAGATTATGGAACACTTCACTGAGAATTTTGACTGCGCTTGTTCAACAAATCCATTGTAGGCCAGTCTAACCAGCGCAGGCGTGTGCCGGCTGTGATCCAGCTGTTCTATAAAGGCATTCCATTGACCGGCTCCCCACAATATTGGAAAACTTCTTTTCTTTCTAATGGCTTAAATACCCGTCCCAAGCTCGTTCACATTGTTTTTATCATCGCAATTCGGACTTCTATAGCATCCTCATCCATTCTAAGCGCTTCATGACGACGAGAAATTACTTGTTTATATATGACTCAGATCATTCTTACGGCGCAATACAAGCGGTTTTTATCAGTTACAAATGAATGATACAGCATGTGAATTCAGCAGCTGCCCGTCAGCTGGAACCATTTTCATCGCTCGAGGGTTAAACGCTGTTCCATATACTTGCCGCGTCCGCAACGCGTCAGTGATCTACCACCACGAGTCAGTGCTCTACCTTAACGAGTCAGTGATCTACCCCCACGAGTCAGTGCTCTACCTCAACGAGTCAGTGCTCTTCCTTTACGAGTCAGTGCTCTACCTTAACGAGTCAGTGCTCTACCTCAACGAGTCAATGCTCTTCCTTAACGAGTCAGTGCTCTACCTTAACGAGTCGGTGCTCTACCGTAACTCGTGAGTGATCTACCCCCACGAGTCAGTGCTCTTCCTTAACGAGTCAGTGCTCTACCTTAACGAGTCAGTGCTCTACCCCCAAGAGTCAGTGCTGTACTACGCCCCTCGAGTCAATGTTGTACTCCCAGAAATCAATGTTCTACCCCCACGAGTCAATGTCCTTCACCCCACGAGTCAATGTTCTTCCCCAACGCGTAAGTGTTCTACCACCCTGGGTCAGAGTGCTCCTCTCCAGTTATACCCCCACTGTCCCTCGAAAGTTGCAAGTTGACATTGCTTGCTTAATTACATTTGTGAGTGCACACGGTCATATATCCGTATTTGACAACAGTGAGCAAACCAGGTGGACCAAGCCAGGTGGACCAAACTAGGTGGACCAAACCAGGTGGACCAAACCAGGTGGACCAAGCCAGGTGGATCAACCCAGGTAGGCCGAGCCAAGTGAAGCAAGCCAAGTGGAGCTAGCCAAGTGGAGCTAGCAAAGTGAAGTTAGAAAAGTGGAGCTATCCAAGCGGAGCTAGCAAAGTGAAGGTAGAAAAGTGGAGCTAGCCAAGTGGAGCTAACAAAGTGGAGCTAGCCAAGCGGAGCTAGCGAGGTGGAGCAAACAAAGTGGAGCTAGCCAAGTGGAGTTGTTAGCCAAGTGAAACAAGCAAGGAGGAGCAGGCAGGCTGTACGTACTCTGGTCGTGTTAACGGTACGTATGTTAGCCAGCACTGACAGTCAAGTGCGATTTGACTGAAGATTCGCTTTTCGGGGACTGCGTTTTGCAGAGCTATTCTCGTTGTCTCCCTGGGATCATTCTCTGGTACCGTGCTCTAGTATCATTATCTGGCTCCGTGCTCTAGTATCATGCTATGGCACCGTGCACTAGCGTCATACTTTAGCCTCTTTCTCTGGCACCATGCTCTGGCACCATGCTCAGGCACCATGCTAAGGCGTCATTCTCTGGCATCATGCTCTAGCGTCATTCTCTGACATTATGCTCTGGTATCATACCCCAGCGTCATTTTCTGGTATCATGCGCTGGCGTCATTCTCTGGCATCATGCTCTAGTGTCTTACTCTGGCATTATGCTCTAGTGTCATGCTATAGCGTCATTCTCTGGCATTATACTATAGCGTCATTCTCTGGTATCATGCTTTAGCGCCATGCTATAGCGTCATTCTCTGGCATCATTCTCTGGCATTGCCCTGCTCGTAGTGAAGATGAATCTCTGCCAATCACAATGTTTCCCACCTGGCCTTGAGCCTCTACAAAGACAACATCATACAAGTCCAACTGGGCCTCCTCGTTACCTGCGGCTCAGGTGAGTTGTCGCCGTGTGCAACACGTGTCCAATTCGTCACATCCGGTGCTGTACGCAGACTGACATGGGGTGGCAACAAGGTCGCTGAGGGGTTTAGAGGTGTTCTGGACTGGTCAAACAGATCCTATTTCAAAATCGCATCTGCTGCGGTGTCTGAATTGTGTATGATTGTATTATAGACATATGTCCATCTGTCCACGGCTGATAGTCAGCGGCGTGTGCGAGCCTGGGCAACAACAAAAAACACCCCGGTAATGTCAATGAATGCATGGCTATGTGATCAGGTGAGCAAGGCAGCAATTGATGAGTAAATTAGTGGTTCAGGTAAGCATTTCAATGAGCTAAGCGGCTGTTTGGCGGCATTGTTAGCTATTATGACGAGGAACTTGATTTACACAGGGTTGGTTTAGTATTTCACCTAGCTTATTCAAAGTAAATGTATTAATGAAAGGAGTTCCATGTACCATCCATTGACCATGAATCACTGATAAGGTACATCGAGTTCTACAAGCGACCTGTTGTTACAGACAGACGGTGACATGGCTAATTAAGACATTTACTACTCTCAATTCGGGGAGAGTTATCCACCCCACGAGGCTGATTACTTCCGGCGGAAGTTCTTCTGGTAGTGACACTGATGCGTTGTTTACATGACCCGGGTACGACGAGCAAGGTGGTGAAGCCGCCATTGTTGACTATATGTTGACTTCATGTCCGAATCATACAGCCTCTCGTGTCCGAATGATACAGCCTCTCGTGTCCGATTGATACAGCCTCTCGTGTCTGAATCATACAGCCTCTCGTGTCTTAAACATACAGCCTCTCATGTCCGATTGATACAGCCTCTCATGTCCGAATGATACAGCCTCTCATGTCCGAATGATACAGCCTCTCATGTCCGATTGATACAGCCTCTCATGTCCGAATGATACAGCCTCTCATGTCCGATTGATACAGCCTCTCATGTCCGAATGATACAGTCTCTCATGTCCGAATGATACAGTCTCTCATGTCCGAATGATACAGCCTCTCATGTCCGAATGATACATCCTCTCGTGTCCGAATGATACAGTCTCTCATGTCCGCTCGAAGATGTCAGTCAAAGTTATTCAAAGTGACGTTTTCAGAGTGCCTTTATGCTTTATCACTGTGTCTTTATCACAGTGACTTTATACCATAATGCCGTAATAACAGACATGGTGTTTTCATTATAGATATGGTGTTTGCACAGTAGATATGGTGTTTGCGCAGTAGATATGGTGATTACACAGTAGATATGGTGTTTGCACAGTAGATATGGTGTTTGCACAGTAGATATGGTGATTACACAGTAGATATGGTGTTTGCACAGTAGACATGTTTGTGTTTACACAGTAGATATGGTATTTTCAGAGCAGATATGGTGTTTGCAGAGTAGACATGGTGGTGTTTACACAGTAGATATGGTGTTTGCACAGTAGACATGGTGGTGTTTACACAGTAGATATGGTGTTTGCACAGTAGACATGGTGGTGTTTACACAGAAGATATGGTGTTTGCACAATAGACATGGTGATGTTTGCAGCGTTTACACAGTTGATATGGTGTTTACACAGTAGATATGGTGTTTTCACGGTAGACATGGTGGTGTTTACACAGTAGATATGGTGTTTGCACAGTAGACATGGTGGTGTTTACACAGTAGATATGGTGTTTGCACAGTAGACATGGTGATGTTTGCAGAGTTTACACAGTTGATATGGTGTTTACACGGTAGATATGGTGTTTGCGCTGTAGATATGGTGTTTGCGCTGTAGATATGGTGTTTACACAGTAGACATGGTGGTGTTTACACAGTAGATATGGTGGTGTTTACACAGTAGACATGGTAGTGTTTACACAGTAGATATGGGGTGTTTACACAGTAGATATGATGTTTGCGCTGTAGATATGGTGTTTGCGCTGTAGATATGTTGGATGCTCAGTAGAAATGACGGAGGCTTAATGGATACATTATGTGTTCGCCAGACCACAGCAGTATGAACGTCACAGAGCGTTGTCAGCCGATGACGTATGTGACAGCATGTCCTGTAGCAGGAAAGCCGTCCATACAAACTATGATGGCTGATTACAAAAGACTAGCACCATTGCCGTTATCCCAGTGGGTGCACCAGCTCTTGCTCCCCCCACTCGTTATCACAGTGGGTGCACCAGCTCTTGCTCCCCTCGGAAGCATGTAGCTAACTTCCTGACGCCGACTGTTCTCAGGAGACCGTGTAGATCCCAATGTCATTCCTCATTCAGACAGTATCACAAATAGTAACATATCATACCCGAGAGCTCGGTAACCCCCTGTAATGGTTCCCCTGTCACTGTTCAGCGCTCAGCGTCCCCCTGTTACGGTTCAGAGCTCAGCATCCCCTTGTCACTGTTCAGAGCTCAGCGTCCCCCTGTCACTGTTCAGAGCTCAGCGTCCCCCTGTCACGGATCAGAGCTCGGCATCCCCCTGTCATGGTTCAGAGCTCAGCGTCCCCCTGTCACGGTTCAGAGCTCAGCATCCCCTTGTCACTGTTTAGAGCTCAGCGTCCCCCAGCAGCTATTCCTAGAGGTTGTGTCGGCCCATGCGGCCTTGTGATTCCCTGTTGCTCTGGCGCTAATTGGACTGCGGCTAATGAATAATGCAACTTGTTTTTTACATCTAGTTTTTGGCGGAGGATTTGTATAATTGAGAACAGCGGCGCTGATGTAGCGTAGAAGATTGCTGCTTACCATATTGACAACACTGGCGCTGATGTAGCATAGGCTGTTGCTGCTTACCATATTGACAACAGCGGCGCTGATGTAGCATAGACTGTTGCTGCTTACCATATTAGCAACACTGGCGCTGATGTAGCATAGACTGTTGCTGCTTACCATATTGACAACACTGGCGCTGATGTAGCATAGACGGTTGCTGCTTACCATATTAGCAACACTGGCGCTGATGTAGCATAGACTGTTGCTGCTTACCATATTGACAACAGCGGCGCTGATGTAGCATAGACTGTTGCTGCTTACCATATTGACAACAGCGGCGCTGATGTAGCATAGACTGTTGCTGCTTACCATATTAGCAACACTGGCGCTGATGTAGCATAGACTGTTGCTTCTTACCATATTGACAACAGCGGCGCTGATGTAGCATAGACTGTTGCTGCTTACCATATTGACAACAGCGGCGCTGATGTAACGTAGGCTGTTGCTGCTTACCATATTGACAACACCGGCGCTGATGTAGCATAGACTGTTGCTGCTTACCATATTGACAACAGCGGCGCTGATGTAGCATAGACTGTTGCTGCTTACCATATTATGGCTGGTCAGAGTGCACTGACGCTGTATCAGTCAGTCGCCTGATAACGCTGTTTGTTTCAGGCGACTGACGCTGTATCAGTCAGGCGACTGGTGACGCTGTATGTTTCAGGCGACTGACGCTGTATCAGTCAGGCGACTGGTGACGCTGTATGTTTCAGGCGACTGACGCTGTATCAGTCAGGCGACTGATGACGCTGTATATATCAGGCGAATGATGAGTCAGGCAAATGATGTCAACTGGCTATAAGATATGTTTATTTCAATCAACTGAATTATTACTTTATGATTGTCAGCTGAATGATGATGTTGTGCCAGTCAACTGAACAATAACATTGCAAATCAAGTCTTTATTCGTGCTGCATCGGGAATAAGATCCCTGCTCCTCACACAATTTGTTTTGCCCCTGTTCCTCTCATATTTCGTGTTGGCCCCTGCTTATCTCATTACTCGTGTTGCACTGCGAATAAGGCACCTGTGCTGCAGCAAAGGCTATGTGTCTGAGGGCTGAGGTATTAGAAAACGCCAATACTCCACAAAGGCTGTTAAGATTGTGGAAAGACACACATCCAAAGGAAGAGATCAAGCTATCGGCCGGCCTGTCCCCCAACCTCCTGGCAGAGACCAAGCTACCGGCCAGTCTGTCCCCCAACCTCCTGGCAGAGACCAAGCTACCGGCCAGTCTGTCCCCCAACCTCCTGGCAGAGACCAAGCTACCGGCCAGTCTGTCCCCCAACCTCCTGGCAGAGACCAAACTACCGGCCAGCCTGTCCCCCAACCTCCTGGCAGAGACCAAGCTACCGACCTACCTGTCCCCCAACCTCCTCCTGGCAGAGACCAAACTACCGGCCAGCCTGTCCCCCAACCTCCTGGCAGAGACCAAGCTACCGGCCAGCCTGTCCCCAACCTCCTGGCAGAGACCAAACCGGCCACCTGTCCCCCACCGGCCAGGCAGAGACCAAACTAACACCCGCGGCCTGTCCCCCAACCTCCTGGCAGAGACCAAGCTCCGGCCAGTCTGTCCCCCAACCTCTTGGCAGAGACCAAACTAACCTCCTGGCAGAGAACAAGCTACCGGCCAGCCTGTCCCCTAACCTCCTGGCAGAGACCAAACTACCGGCCAGCCTGTCCCCTAACCTCCTAGCAGAGACCAAGCTAGCTACCGGCCAGCCTGTCCCCCAACCTCCTGGCAGAGACCAAACTACGGGACAGCCTGTCCCCCAACCTCCTGGCAGAGACCAAACTACCCCGACCTGTCCCCCAACCTCCTGGCAGAGACTAAGCTACCGCCCGACCTGTCCCCCAACCTCCTGGCAGAGACCAAGCTACCGGTCAGTCTGTCCCCCAACCTCCTGGCAGATACCAAACTACCGGACAGCCTGTCCCCCAACCTCCTGGCAGAGACCAAGCTACCGGCCAGTCTGTCCCCAACCTCCTGGCAGAGACCAAACTGCCCCGACCTGTCCCCCAACCTCCTGGCAGAGACCAAGCTACCGGCCAGTCTGTCCCCCAACCTCCTGGCAGAGACCAAGCTACCGGCCAGTCTGTCCCCCAACCTCCTGGCAGAGACCAAACTGCCGACCAGTCTGTCCCTCAACCTCCTGGCAGAGGCCAAGATACCGGCCAGCCTGTCCCCTAACCTCCTGGCAGAGACCAAGCTACCGCCCGACCTGTCCCCCAGCCTCCTGGCAGAGACCAAGCTACCGCCCGGCCTGTCCCCCAACCTCCTGGCAGAGACCAAGCTACCGGCCAGCCTGTCCCCCATCTCCTGGCAGATAAACTGGCCCCGTTTTTTACTCATAAAATTCTTACTACCCGATTGGAGCTAGACAAGGTGCAATGTAACTCGCCGGAAGAGATCCCCGAGAAATAATAAAAGACTGGTCGGTGAATGCTACATCAGGAAGAGGTTTGCGATCTCTCGTTCGTGTATGCTACATCAGGAAGAGGTTTGCGATCTCTCATTCGTGTATGCTACATCAGGAAGAGGTTTGCGATCTCTCGTTCGTGTGTGCTACATCAGGAAGAGGTTTGCGATCTCTCGTTCGTGTATGCTACATCAGGAAGAGGTTTGCGATCTCTCGTTCGTGTATGCTACATCAGGAAGAGGTTTGCGATCACTCGTTGGTGAATGCTACATCAGCATCTTACCGGATTTGTATGCTGCATTGTGATTCTATGAATGCTGTGTTACCTCTGCAGATAGCGTGGCGTGCTCTGTGTCATATCTAGAGATAACATTGTGTGCTCCGTGTCACATCTAGAGATAGGGCTATGTGGTGTGTGTCAGCTGTAGAGATAGCGCGGTGTGCTTTGTGTTAGGTCCAAACTAGTGGACAGATTAGTTCTCGCATTTGGGACTCAGCCAGCCCATCCCCATGTTATAAATAGATTCGTCTTATAAGCACATTTTAAGGCAGTTCCTTTCATGGAGGTGCCCGACATTCGGTATGGGATTGGCTGTTTGGTCCATGTTGCCTTTTGCGGTTAAAGTCAAAGGCAGGGCGTATTGGTTTGCCCTCATTCATGAAGGGCATTAATGAGGCAGGGCGTATTGGTTTGCCCTCATTCATGAAGGGCATTAATGAGGCAGGGGGTATTGGTTTGCCCTCATTCATGAAGGGCATTAATGAGGCAGGGCGTATTGGTTTGCCCTCATTCATGAAGGGCATTAATGAGGCAGGGCGTATTAGTTTGCCCTCATTCATGAAGGGCATTAATGAGGCTGTGGGAGGACGTGTAGGGGATGGGGAAGGTTTGTTTATATCAACCATATTTCGAGCACAGCCCTCAAGTGAAGTAAAACTGCGACCGAGGAACTACCTGGATCTAACCAGCCGCATGTCATAAGTACAAGGAAGGCAACGTGACGAATGCCAGATCAACGTCAGTGAACCCGCAAACATAATTCATTCTGGTGTGTTTGTCATACGAGTCTAGTTGCCGAGTGTTGCGCGACTGCTGTGATGAGCGAACACACCCAGTTTACGAAGTCAAGGTCGGGACACACCTATCTTGACCCTATCACCTTTTCGTAGCTCCTCACAATCACGTTGCTATTGCAGCGGACTTTCTACTCGTTTTACCCGCGATCATGCTGGAGTGCATTACATAGCGCACCTGTTGTCAATTGACTTACTTGAGCCACCTCTCACCTGTTGTTGATTGACTTACTTGAGCCACCTCTCACCTGTTGTTGATTGACTTACCGGAGCTTCCACTCACCTGCCTAGCCTCTACTTGTTTTAACAGCACCGAATGGATACCAGCCTAGCCATCAACCAGTGTGCTTCAACACACAGAGTTACGCTATTCGCGATGCGTTCGGCTGTTTTCTCTAATGCGCTCGCGATAAGTGCGGTATTTGTGGTTAGCCCAACACAAAATGAAGCAGTTCTACATTGCTTCCATCTGATTCCAGTTTTATAACACTCCTACTGATACAATGGATATCGTTTCTATCAACACCTGTTGCACTGTACTAATCATACTTATATATCAGCCAATGTTAGGTGTAGCGAGTTCGGAAAGCTGCCCGCCTGCTCGGGCCATTTTGATCCCTTGAGGCTGGCACGCTTCACCACCTAAATACTGAAAACCCCACAAGTCAGTGCATGCTCACTCCCCCACCCCCTAGAGTCAGTCTACGTCTCGACCCCCGGCAGTCAGTACACGCCCCATGATGACAGTGCACAACCCAAGGAATCAGTGTACGCCCTTCACGAGTCAGTACATGCATGAGTCAGTGCACGCCCCCGGGAGAGTTCAAAAACCCAAGTCGTAGGTATACCTGACCTTGCTATACTTTATCGAATGTCATCTGTAACAGGGGTGATGCCTGTTGCCGGTTACCTGGATCATCGCCCCCTCTAGACTCGTTTTGGTCATCTCTCCCCGCTAGACTCGAGTCGTTTTGATAATCTCTACACCTGTCGTGTAAACTATCCTTGTTTTCCCTGAGATTGGCCTTTGATATGGTAAACACTATTACCCTCTGGTGGCGGATCTCGAATTTGTAGGTGTAAAATGCTTGATGCTGTTCAGAGTAGCGCTCGAAACAACCACTCATTTGATGCTATTCAGAGTAGCGCTCGAAACAACCACTCATTTGATGCTATTCAGAGTAGCGCTCGAAACAACCACTCATTTTCAACTATTACGAGTAGCGATCGAAACAACAGCTGGGTTTATGCTATTCAGAGTAGCGCTCGAAACAACCACTCATTTGATTTCATTTGTTTACCATGATACACTAGAGACACATTTGGTCGCCAGCGTGTACATGAACACGACCGCTCTGGATAATTCGCATCATTTGCGCACGCGCCGACCCTTGACAACTGAGATTTACCTGACTCACGGCACACGGACATGTTTAAAGACTAATGGCAGCTCACATTATGTTTGGTCACGTTATAAAAAGACATGTTATGAAAGGACATGTTATGAAAGGACATGTTATAAAAGGACATGTTATGATTGGTCACGTTATAAAAGGACATGTTATGAAAGGACATGTTATGAAAGGAAAGGAAATGTTATAAAATGATATGTCAAAAAAGGGCATGTTATCAAAGGACATGTTATAAAAGGGCATGTTATGAAGGGAGATGTTATGAAAGAGCTTTAACTCGTGGCATCTTCTAGTTAAATACGCCATGATAGATATTCCACAAGGTACCTTCTTGTAACTGGGTATTCCATAAGGTACCTTCTTGGAACTGGGTATTCCGCAAGGTACCTTCTTGGAACTGGGTATTCCACAAGGTACCTTCTTGGAACTGGGTATTCCACAAGGTACCTTCTTGGAACTGGGTATTTCACAAGGTACCTTCTTGGAACTGGGTATTTCACAAATTACCTACTAGCATATGGGGATTCCCTTGATATATGTAAGTACGACCACCTGGCCATGATGTGTGTACACCTGACAATAATGCATGTACACACGGCCACCTAGCCATAATGCATGTAACACACGGCCACCTGGCCATAATGCATGTACACACGGCCACCTTGCCATGATGCATGTACACACGGCCACCTGGCCATAATGCATGTACACACGGCCACCTAGCCATAATGCATGTACACACGGCCACCTTGCCATAATGCATGTACACACGGCAACCTTGCCCTGATGCATGTACACACGGCCACCTGGCCATGATGCATGTACACACGGTCACCTTGCCATGATGCATGTACACACGGCCACCTGGCCATAGTGCATGTACACACGGCCACCTCGCCATGATGCATGTACACACGGCCACTTGGCCATGCTGCATGCACACACGGCCACCTGGCCATATTGCATGTACACACAGCCACCTGGCCATGATGCATGTACACACCACGGCACGGCCACCTTGCCATGATGCATGTACACACGGCCATGGCCATAATGCATGTACACACGGCCACCTAGCCATAATGCATGTACACACGGCCACCTTGCCATAATGCATGTACACACGGCAACCTTGCCCTGGCCACGGCCACCTGCATGATGCATGTACACACGGCCACCTTGCCATGATGCATGTACACACGGCCACCTGGCCATAGTGCATGCACACGGCCATTTGGCCATGCTGCATGCATGGCCATGTGCACACACGGCCACCTGGCCATGATGCACGTACACACGGCCACCTGGCCATATTGCATGTACACACGGCCACCTGGCCATGATGCATGTACACACGGCCACTTGGCCATGCTGCATGTACACACGGCCACTTGGCCATAGTGCATGTACACATGGTCACCTGGCCATAATGCATGTACACACGGCCACCTGGCCTGGTGCATGTACACACGGCCACCTGGCCATGATGCATGTACACACGGCCACTTGGCCATGCTGCATGGACACAGGGCCACCTGGCCATAGTGCATGTACACACGGCCACCTGGCCATGATGCATGTACACACGGCCACCTGGCCATAGTGCATGTACACACGGCCACCTGGCCATGATGCATGTACACACGGCCACTTGGCCATGCTGCATGTACACTCGGCCACCTGACCATAGTGCATGTACACACGGCCACCTGGCCATGATGCATGTACACACGGCCACCTTGCCATGATGCATGTACACACGGCCACCTGGCAATTGTGCATGTACACACGGCCACTTGGCCATGCTGCATGTACACACGGCCACCTTGCCATGATGCATGTGCACACAGCCACCTGGCCATATTGCATGTACACACGGCCACTTGGCCATGCTGCATGTACCCACGGCCACCTGGCCATAATGTGTACGGTCCACAGGCCATGATATACGTACACACGCTCTAGGTGGACTACAGGACTGACAGGCCACTTAGTAAAGCGAGCTGTTCATGGACTTGTTAGAGAAGTGCAGCTGCATTATTCACAGCTTCCACGCCCGACGACTGCGCAATAACGTCCTCCGCAGGCGCTGCTTGGTCTTCCCGGCTCTCTCGGGATTTGTCGGACGCAGCCTAATTTGTCTTCAACAAAACGTTACGTGAACAATAATCGGGGTGTGACCGGGTGTGGCGCGGTGGGTGCGCATTTGACAAGATGGGCGTGCAGTAGAAATAAGGGTGCACAGTAGACGCGGTGGGTGCACAGTAAACATGGTGAGTGCAATGGTGGGTGCACAGTAGACATGGGGTGCACAGTAGACATGGTGAGTGACATGGTGGGTGCACAGTAGACACGGTGGGTGTACAGTAGACATGGTGAGTGGGTGCATAGTAGACATGGTGGGCATAGTAGACATGGTGAGTGACATGGTGGGTGCACAGTAGACATGGGGGTGCACAGTAGACATGGTGAGTGACATGGTGGGTGCACAGTAGACACGGTGGGTGCACAGTAGACATGGTGGGTGCATAGTAGACATGGTGGGTGCACAGTAGACATGGTGAGTGCACAGTAGACGTGGTGTGTGCACAGTTGATATAATGGGTGCACAGTTGACATGGTTGGTGCACAGTAGACATGGTGTGTGCACAGTAGACACGTTGGGTGCACAGTAGACACGGTGGGTGCACAGTAGACATGGTGAGTGCACAGTGGACATAATGGGTGCACAGTAGACATGGTGGGTGCACAGTAGACATGGTGGGTGACATGGTGGGTGCACAGTAGACACGGTGGGTGCATAGTAGACATGGTGGGGGTGACATGGTGGTTGCACAGTAGACACTGTTGGTGCATAGTTGACACGGTGGGTGCAAAGTAGACATGGTGGTAGCATAGTAGACATGGTGGGTGACATGGTGGTGCACATTAGACACGATGGTGCAAAGTAGACATGGTGGGTGCACAGTTGACATTGAGGGTGCACAGTATACATGGTGGGTGACATGGAGGGTGTACATTAGACACGGTGGTGCAAAGTAGACATGGTGGGTGCACAGTTGACATGGGGGGTGACATGGGGGGTGTACATTAGACACGGTGGTGCAAAGTAGACATGGTGGGTGCACAGTAGACATGGTAGGTGCACAGTAGACATGGTGGGTGACATGGTGGGTATATATTAGACACGGTGGGTGCACATTTGACATGGTTGTAGCAAAGTAGACATGGGGGGTGCACAGTAGACATGGTGGGTGCATAGCAGACATGGTGGGTGACATGGTGGGTGCACATTAGACACGGTGGGTGCACAGTAGACATGGTGGGTGCACAGTGGACATGATGGGCGTGCAGTAGACATGGTGGGTGCACAGTAGACATGGTGGGTGATCATTAGAAATGGTGGGTGCTCATTACATGTGTGCACAGTAGACATGACCGGTACACTGCGGACAGTGTAGGGGTGAGTAGTAGACATGATAAGTGCCGAGTAGATACAGTGGGTGCGCAGTAAATTTTATTTCATAGTGGTCGTGCAGTAGACATAGTTAGTGCACAGTACACATGGTGGGCGTGCACAGTGGACAGGTTCTACGTACAGTCGAAAGTATAGGTGCACATCTCACAAGGTGTCTGCTCGGTTGGCATCGCCGACCCTGCGAGTGCTCGGCATCTGTGTTCATGACAGCGTGAATATGAACAACTAGGTGAACCACCGACTGCGTGAGTGTGAACAACAAAGTGAACCACCGACAGCATGAGTGTGTACTTAAAAGTGAACCACTGACAGCATGAGTGTGTACTTAAAAAATGAACCACTGACAACATGAGTGTGTACTTAAAAGTGAACCACTGACAAGGTGAGTGTGTTCAACAAAGTGAACCACCGATAGCATATGTTGAACAATGTTAGCCACAGCGACAACGTTAACGAGAAGCAACCTGGCTGTGAACAACAATGACTATGCCCCTACATCGTTACAAATAAAACAGGTTTGTTTTTGCTTAAGCAATCATGTTTGATGACGTGAACATCACTTTGTTCCCGAGACAAAAGGAAACTGATTTCGCCGCTGATATTAATGTGGCTGTTTTCCTGCTTTTCTATGAATAGCAAATCAGACTCCATTGTGACACCACCACCCCTCTCCATACAAATTTGAGGGACGGAGTTAAAAACATAAAAGGATTTTCACTAAAAACGAAAAGGCTGCTGTCCCCCATCTCTGCGTCAGCTGATAGGATCGTTCCCCACAGCCACGTCAGCCGAGGGTATGTCCCCTTGCACTACGTCAGCCGAGGGTATGTCCCCTTGCACTACGTCAGCCGAGGGTATGTCCCCTTGCACTACGTCAGCCGAGGGTATGTCCCCTCGCACTACGTCAGCCGAGGGTATGTCCCCTTGCACTACGTCAGCCGAGGTTATGTCCCCTTGCACTACGCCAGCTGAGGGTATGTCCCCTTGCACTACGTCAGCCGAGGTTATGTCCCTTTGCACTACGCCAGCCGAGGGTATGTCCCCTTGCACTACGTCAGCCGAGGTTATGTCCCCTTGCACTACGCCAGCCGAGGGTATGTCCCCTAGCACTTAGTCAGCTAAGGGTATGGCCCCTAGCACTTAGTCAGCTGAGGGTGCTTCAGCAGATATATTATACACGGTTTACAAGCGGTAAAGGGTAAAGTTTCTATGATTGATGACGATTCCATGCAACTTGGCCGATCATGATTCATCTTCATGTAGTGAATGATAACCCTATGAGGCCTTGATAAGCAGTAGTGAATGATAATCCTATGAGGCCTTGATAAACAGTAGTGAATGATAACCCTATGAGGCCTTGATAAGCAGTAGTGAATGATAACCCTATGAGGCCCTGATAAGCAGTAGTGAATGATAACCCTATGAGGCCCTGATAAGCAGTAGTGAATGATAACCCTATGAGGCCCTGATAAGCAGTAGTGAATGATAACCCTATTGAGGCCCTGATAAGCAGTAGTGAATGATAACCCTATGAGGCCCTGATAAGCAGTAGTGAATGATAACCCTATGAGGCCCTGATAAGCAGTAGTGAATGATAACCCTATGAGGCCCTGATAAGCAGTAGTGAATGATAACCCTATGAGGCCCTGATAAGCAGTAGTGAATGATAACCCTATGAGGCCCTGATAAGCAGTAGTGAATGATAACCCTATGAGGCCCTGATAAGCAGTAGTGAATGATAACCCTATGAGGCCCTGATAAGCAGTAGTGAATGATAACCCTATGAGGCCCTGATAAGCAGTAGTGAATGATAACCCTATGAGGCCTGATAAGCAGTAGTGAATGATAACCCTATGAGGCCTTGATAAGCAGTAGTGAATGATAACCCTATGAGGCCCTGATAAGCAGTAGTGAATGATAACCCTATGAGGGCCTGATAAGCAGTAGTGAATGATAACCCTATGAGGCCCTGATAAGCAGTAGTGAATGATAACCCTATGAGGGCCTGAGGTGAATGATAAGCAGTAGTAGTGAATGATAACCCTATGAGGCCCTGATAAGCAGTAGTGAATGATAACCCTATGATGCCCTGATAAGCAGTAGTGAATGATAACCCTATGAGGCCTTGATAAGCAGTAGTGAATGATAACCCTATGAGGCCCTGATAAGCAGCAGTGAATGATAAGCCCTGTGAGGCCTTGATAAGCCTAAGCAGTAGTGAATGATAAGCCTTTGAGGCCCTGATAAGCAGTAGTGAATGATAACCCTATGAGGCCCTGATAAGCAGTAGTGAATGATAACCCTATGAGGCCCTGATAAGCAGTAGTGAATGATAACCCTATGAGGCCTTGATAAGCAGTAGTGAATGATCACCCTATGAGGCCTTGATAAGCAGTAGTGAATGATAACCCTATGAGGCCTTGATAAGCAGTAGTGAATGATCACCCTATGAGGCTCTGATAGGCAGTAGTGAATGATAACCCTGTGAGGCCTTGATAAGCAGTCGTGAATGATCACCCTATGAGGCCTTGATAAGCAGTCGTGAATGATCACCCTATGAGGCCTTGATAAGCAGTAGTGAATGATCACCCTATGAGGCCCTGATAAGCAGTAGTGAATGATAACCCTATGAGGCCCTGATAAGCAGTAGTGAATGATAACCCTATGAGGCCCTGATAAGCAGCAGTCACGAGGTTCACGTCTGCCCTGGCTCTGATAAGCCTATGAGGCCTTGATAAGCAGCAGTCACGTGGTTCACGTCTGCCCTGGCTCTAATGATGCTGCTTCGTGAATTATGTATATCGTCTGATGAGGCTGTCATTTGGTATTATCATAGTCATCACAGAACATCCATTCTTCAGTATCTTCTCTTTTTCTAACCAGCCGCATGGTGCTGTGTTTTATACCCGGGACAAATTGCTGATTGCAGCAAACGGCTGTACACCAATGTAATGATGATATGGCGAGCCCATTAGGTCAAATTCTTTTGTAGATAACAATGCCCACGGGGCCAAATTGCAATTTTGTAAGTGCCGCTAACCTGGCCGAATTGGATTGTTGCTAGTGCTGTATTATTGTATTACTGATTAACTCTCTTCAATGCTGTTACTGACGAACGACTATATGTTACTGTAGTCACTGGCGAAAGCCTGTGTGTTGCTGTGGTTACTGTCGAACGCCTGTGTGTTGCTGTGGTTACTGTAAGACGCCTGTGTGTTGTTCTGTGTGTTGCTGTGGTTACTGTATTACGACTAACTGTCTGTGTGTTGCTGTGGTTACGCACGAACGACTATATGTTACTGTAGTCACTGTCGAACGCCTGTGTGTTGCTGTGGTTACTGGCGAACGACTATGTGTTACTGTAGTCACTGTCGAACGCCTGAACTGTTACTGTGTCACTGTCGAACGCCTGTGTGTTGCTGTGGTTACTGTATGACGCCTGTGTGTTGCTGTGGTTACTGGCGAACGTCTGTGTGTTGCTGTGGTTACGCACGAACGACTATATGTTACTGTAGTCACTGTCGAACGCCTGTGTGTTGCTGTGGTTACTGACGAACGACTATATGTTACTGTAGTCACTGTCGAACGCATGTGTGTTGCTGTGGTTACTGACGAACGACTATATGTTACTGTAGTCACTGTCGAACGCATGTGTGTTGCTGTGGTTACTAGCGTACGCCTGAGTGTTGCTGTGGTTACTGACGAACGCCTGAGTGTTGCTGTGGTTACTGGCGAACGCCTGAGTGTTGCTGTGGTTACTGGCGAACGCCTGTGTGTTGCTGTGGTTACTGGCGAACGCCTGAGTGTTGCTGTGGTTACTAGCGTACGCATGAGTGTTGCTGTGGTTACGCACGAACGCCTGAGTGTTGCTGTGGTTACTGGCGAACGCCTGAGTGTTGCTGTGGTTACTGGCGAACGCCTGTGTGTTACTGTGTTTACTGGCGAACGCCTGAGTGTTGATGTGGTTACTGACGAACGCCTGAGTGTTGCTGTGGTTACTGACGAACGCCTGAGTGTTGCTGTGGTTACTGACGAACGCCTGTGTGTTGCTGTGGTTACTGACGAAAGGCTGAGTGTTGCTGTGGTTACTGACGAACGCCTGTGTGTTGCTTTAGTTACTGACGAACACCTGTGTGTTGCTGTGGTTACTGACGAACGATGTTATATGTTACTGTAGTCACTGTCGAACGCCTGTGTGTTGCTGTGGTTACTGACGAACGACTATATGTTACTGTAGTCACTGTCGAACGCATGTGTGTTGCTGTGGTTACTAGCGTACGCCTGAGTGTTGCTGTGGTTACTGACGAACGCCTGAGTGATGCTGTGGTTACTGGCGAACGCCTGTGTGTTGCTGTGATTACTGGCGAACGCCTGTGTGTTACTGTGGTTACTGGCGAATGCCTGAGTGTTGCTGTGGTTACTGACGAACGCCTGTGTGTTGCTGTGGTTACTGACGAACGTCTGAGTGTTGCTTTGGTTATTGGCGAACGCCTGAGTGTTGCTGTGGTTACTGACGAACGCCTGAATGTTGCTGTGGTTACTGACGAACGCCTGAGTGTTGCTGTGGTTACTAGCGTACGCCTGAGTGTTGCTGTGGTTACTGACGAACGCCTGTGTGTTGCTGTGGTAAATGACGAACGACTTATGTTGCTGTGGTTACTGACGAACGCCTGTGTGTTACTTTAGTTACTGACGAACGCCTCTGTGTTGCTGTGGTAACTGACGAACGTCTGAGTGTTGCTTTGGTTATGGCGAACGCCTGAGGGTTGCTGTGGTTACTGGCGAACGTATGTATGTTACTGTAGTTACTGTCGAACGCCTGAGTGTTGCTGTGGTTACTGACGAACGCCTGAATGTTGCTGTGGTTACTGACGAACGCCTGAGTGTTGCTGTGGTTACTAGCGTACGCCTGAGTGTTGCTGTGGTTACTGACGAACGCCTGTGTGTTGCTGTGGTAACTTACGAACGGCTTATGTTGCTGTGGTTACTGACGAACGCCTGTGTGTTACTTTAGTTACTGACGAACGCCTCTGTGTTGCTGTGGTAACTGACGAACGGCTTATGTTGCTGTGGTTACTGACATTTCTGTGTGAAGGGTATCCCCGCTTGTGTAAGACTTTACATTGTGGCATGTCCAGGGTGATGTTCCCAACGAATCCAACGCAAACTACCCGCTGCTGAGTAATTGCTTTGTGCTTACGTTGTGTTCTAACATTGTGGCGTACCTGTTGTGTGCCATCCAAAGAAAGTGTGCGTCTTACCGGTCGTGTCAAGGCGCACAACCTACTCGCGTTAACAAGTTCCGCTCTGTGCGCTTTTATCATTCTTCTGGTCGTTTTAAGTAACCGGAAGACACTGCCGTCATCGCAAAGTCGCTCTTTGACTTGGGACTAGTTTGGGCACTGGCCCTGGGCTACCGAGCTGCAGTAACTTGGGCGCCCGCGCTGCTGTAACCAGGGAATATAGGCTGTTATAACAAGGATAACCGGGTGTCTCTTAGCTATGGAGGGTGGGCTTGTGTAACTAGGGCTACCAGGCTGTTGAGCCAAGGTACCCGGCCGTTGTAACTAGGGTTGCTAGGCAGTGGTAACCAGGGTTACTCGGCTTTTGTGTCCAGGGACATTTAAACAAGTTGCTTCAACAAATTCGGCGTCGTCGTATCTATGTATATATCAGACTGCAATTTCATTGTTGAACAATTAACACTTTCTGGCGCGAATAACCATCCCTATATGAACGACGATAACCTTCAGTTAGTCACCCGCACACACCCAGCCTCCTCCCAGTCACCCGCACACACCCAGCCTTCTCCCAGTCACCCGTACACACCCAGTCTCCTCCCAGTCACCCGCACACACCCAGCCTCCTACAAGTCACCCGCACACACCCAACCTCCACCCAGTCACCCGCACACACCCAGCCTCCTACAAGTCACCCGCACACACCCAACCTCCTCCCAGTCGCCCGCACACACCCCCAACCTCCTCCCAGTCACCCGCACACACCCAGCCTCCTCCCAGTCACCCGTACACACCCAGCCTCCTACAAGTCACCCGCTCACACCCAACCTCCTCCCAGTCGCCCGCACACACACAACCTCCTCCCAGTCACCCGCACACACCCAGCCTCCTCCCAGTCACCCGCACACACCGAACCTCCTCCCAGTCGTCCGCACACACCCAACCTTCTCCCAGTCGCCCGTACACATCCCAGTCTCCTCCCAGTCACCCGCACACACATCCAGCCTCCTCCAAGTCGCCCGCACACACCCAACCTCCTCCCAGTCACCCGCACACACCCAGCCTCCTCCCAGTCACCCGCACACCCACCCAGCCTCCTACAAGTCACCCCAAGCACACACCCACCAAAACCTCCTCCCAGTCACCCGCACACACCCAGCCTCCTCCCAGTCACCCGCACACACCCAGCCTCCTACAAGTCACCCGCACACACCCAACCTCCTCCCAGTCGCCCGCACACACACACCCTCCTCCCAGTCACCCGCACACACCCAACCTCCTCCCAGTCACCGTCACACACCCAGCCACCTCCCAGTCACCCGCACACACCCAACCTCCTCCCAGTCACCCGCACACACCCAACCTTCTCCCAGTCGCCCGCACACACCCAGTCTCCGGATATTAACGCTGAAATCATCATCAGGGAGTACGCAACAGACAACATAAGGTCTCACTGACGCCGTGTCTCCCGCGAGAGAGTGAACCGCTGCAGACAACATAAGGTCTCATTGACGCCTACTGCATTAACGGTGCTCCATGGCGAGAATTTCCGGGAAGCAGTAGTCATTAACGTGCTGTGTGTGTCTACATCGGGATGCATCTGCGAAAAGCTGTATGCAAGGATACACGATCACAAAAAGACCGACTCTGGTACATTCTTTCAGGGCGAGATAGAGCAAGAAAGAGCCAAACTATCGACTACTTAACATACCCACATTGTACTGGTGACTGTTGATATACCCATAATGTACTGGTGACTGTTGATATACCCATAATGTACTGGTGACTGTTGATATACCCACATTGTACTGGTGACTGTTGATATACCCACACTGTACTGGTTACTGTTGATATACCCACATTGTACTGGTGACTGTTGATATACCCACACTGTACTGGTTACTGTTGATATACCCACATTGTACTGGTGACTGTTGATATACCCACATTGTACTGATGACTGTTGATATAACCACACTGTACTGGTTACTGTTGATATACCCACTTTGTACTGGTGACTGTTGATATACCCACATTGTACTGGCGACTGCTGATATACCCACATTGTACTGATGACTGTTGATATAACCACACTGTACTGGTTACTGTTGATATACCCACTTTGTACTGGTGACTGTTGATATACCCACATTGTACTGATGACTGTTGATATAACCACACTGTACTAGTGACTGTTGATATTCCCACATTGTACTGATGACTGTTGATATACCCACATTGTACTGGTGACTGTTGATATAACCACACTGTACTAGTGACTGTTGATATTCCCACTTTGTACTGGTGACTGTTGATATACCCACATTGTACTGGTGACTGTTGATATAACCACACTGTACTAGTGACTGTTGATATAACCCACACTGTACTGATGACTGTTGATATACCCACATTGTACTGGTTGACTGTTGATATGTTGATATACCCCACACTGTACTGGTGACTGTTGATATAACCACATTGTACTAGTGACTGTTGATATACCCACACTGTACTTGATATACCCACATGACTGTTGATATACCCACACTGTACTGTACTGGTGACTGTTGATATACCCACATTGTACTGGTGACTGTTGATATACCCACACTGTACTGGTGACTGTTGATATACCCACACTGTACTGGTGACTGTTGATATACCCATATACCCACATTGTACTGGTGACTGTTGATATACCCCACATTGTACTGGTGACTGTTGATATACCCACATGTACTGGTTGACTACCCACATTGTACTGGTGATGTTGATACCCACACTGTACTGGTGACTGTTGATATACCCACATTGTACTGGTGACTGTTGATATACCCACATTGTACAAAGTACTGGTGACTGTTGATATACCCACACTGTACTGGTGACTGTTGATATACCCACATTGTACTGGTGACTGTTGATATACCCACATTGTACTGGTGACTGTTGATATACCCACACTGTACTGATGACTGTTGATATACCCACATTGTACTGGTGACTGTTGATATACCCACATTGTACTGGTGACTGTTGATATACCCACACTGTACTGATGACTGTTGATATACCCACATTGTACTGGTGACTGTTGATATACCCACATTGTACTGGTGACTGTTGATGTACTGATACTGTTGATATACCCACATTGTACTGGTGTACTGGTTGTTGATATACCCACATTGTACTGGTGACTGTTGATATACCCACATTGTACTGGTGACTGTTGATATACCCACATTGTACTGGTGACTGTTGATATACCCACATTGTACTGGTGACTGTTGATATACCCACATTGTACTGGTGACTGTTGATATACCCACATTGTACTGATGACTGTTGATATACCCACACTTGACTGTATATTCCCATTGTACTGATGACTGTTGATATAACCACACTGTACTAGTGACTGTTGATATAACCACACTGTACTAGTGACTGTTGATATACCCACATTGTACTGGCGACTGCTGATATACCCACACTGTTTTGATGACTGTTGATATACCCACATTGTACTGGTGACTGTTGATATACCCACATTGTACTGGTGACTGTTGATATAACCACACTGTACTAGTGACTGTTGATATTCCCACATTGTACTGATGACTGTTGATATACCCACATTGTACTGGTGACTGTTGATATAACCACACTGTACTAGTGACTGTTGATATAACCACACTGTACTAGTGACTGTTGATATACCCACATTGTACTGGCGACTGCTGATATACCCACACTGTACTTGTGACTGTTGATATACCCATGTAATTGAATACGGTCTCACCTTACACCTTACCTTACGTCGAAGTGAAATCAGCTCCCACTTATGTTCGCTTGCAGGTTGTGTTGGCGTCGCTGGTGATACGTACCAAACCTTCCCCCTCCCCCACCCCCTCCCGCCACCCCGACCACTCCTAAATTGTGTCCGACTGAATCACGTAATATAGCTCACCTGTTGTCAACTAATGCACCTGAGCCCGTCCGCCTCCACATTGACATCCCACTCGACGCATCGCTCCCACTGTTTGTTTGTTGCCTTGTGTAGGTTACACTGAGATTGTTTGTTGCCACCTGTAGGTTATACAGAGATTGTTGGTTGGCTACTGAAAGTTACACTATGATTGTTTGTTGCCACCTGTAGGTTATACAGAGATTGTTGGTTGGCTACTGAAAGTTACACTATGATTGTTTGTTGCCACCTGTAGGTTATACAGAGATTGTTGGTTGGCTACTGAAAGTTACACTATGATTGTTTGTTGCCACCTGTAGGTTATACAGAGATTGTTGGTTGGCTACTGAAAGTTACTCTATGATTGTTTGTTGCCACCTGTAGGTTATACAGAGATTGTTGGTTTGCTACTGAAAGTTACACTATGATTGTTTGTTGCCACCTGTAGGTTATACAGAGATTGTTGGTTGGCTACTGAAAGTTACACTATGATTGTTTGCTGCCTACTGTAGGTTACACTGAGATCGTTTGTTGCCTCCTATATATTACATTGAGCTTGTTTGTTGCCTTCTGTAGCTCGTGACCAGCCATGAACACCAGTATATCAACTCAGGGAGGAGCACGTGGCAAGTGGAGCAAGGTTTCCAAGTCCCCAGGTAGCAACAACCAGCCGGCCAGCCAGCCCCGGCGCGCCAAGACCATGGAAGAGGTAATCCTAGCCTTCTCACAACCTACTACGTTCCGCAACTGACCAATAATCTAGCTTTATCCCCCTCACCACCTACTCCGTTCTTCATCCCATCATTCGTCTTACTCTATTATCCTCACCACCTACTCCATTTCACATCTCACCACTCGTCTAACTCTATTCTCCTCACCACCTACTCCATTCCTCATCTCACCACTCCTCTTACTCTATTATCCTCACCACCTACTCCATTCCTCATCTCACCACTCGTCTAACACTATTCTCCTCACCACCTACTCCATTCCTCATCTCACCACTCCTCTTACTCTATTAACCTCACCACCTACTCCATTCCTCATCTCACCACTCGTCTAACTCTATTCTCCTCACCACCTACTCCATTCCTCATCTCACCACTCCGCTTTCTCTATTCTCCTCACCACCTACTCCATTCCTCATCTCACCACTCCTCTTACTCTATTCTCCCCACCACTCATCTCCTTAACCACCTACCGGCGCGCCAAGACCATGGAAGAGGTAATCCTAGCCTTCTCAACCTACTACGTTCCGCAACTCACCAATAATCTAACTCTATCCCCCTCACCACCTACTCCGTTCCTCATTTCTACATCGGCCGCTCGCCATTTCCACACGGCTTTCTTCACTTGCTCCTTACGTGTCCGCTGGCTTTCTGAAGTAGCACTGGGTTCACTAGGACTGGGTGACGCTGTGGAAAAAAAATCGTTTCGTTAGCTGTGTCACTTACTCCTTGCCGTCGTTTCGTTTTACTAACTCCTTGTCGTCGTTTCGTTAGCTGTGTTACTTACTCCTTGCCGTCGTTTCGTTAGCTGTGTTACTAACTCCTTGCCGTTTCGTTAGCTGTTTCGTTAACTCCTGTCGTTTAGCTCTTATTCCTTGTCGTCGTTTCGTTTCGTAGGCTCAGTGTTACTAACTCCTTGCCGTCGTTTCGTTTCGCTGTTTGTTACTAACTCCTTACGTTCGTTTCGTTAGCTGTGTTACTAACCTCCTTACCTTTACTTCGTTACTCTCGTCGCCGTCGTTTCGTTAGCTGTGTTACTAACTCCTTACCGTCGTTTCGTTTCGTTAGCTGTGTTACTAACTCCTTACGGTCGTTTCGTTTCGTAGCTGTGTTACTAACTCCTTACCGTCGTTTCGTTTCGTTAGCTGTGTTACTAACTCCTTACGGTCGTTTCGTTTCGTTAGCTGTGTTACTTCTACGCCGTTACGGTCCCGGGTGTTCGTTTCGTTAGCTGTGCCAATATAGTACTCCTTACCGTCGTTTCGTTTCGTTAGCTGTGTTACTTACTCCTTACGGTCGTTTCGTTTCCGTTATGCTGTGTACAGTACACACGTGCCGTCGTTTCGTTTCGCTAACTGTGTTACTAACTCCTTACGGTCGTTTCGTTTCGTTAGCTGTGTTACTTACTCCTCGACGTCGTAAAGCACCGGGTGTAGTACGATTCCCTTGGAGCCAATCATAGTAGTAAAACATTTAAACACACCATGATATAGTTGTTTCTCTAAGTCTTGTGTGTGCTCACGCGTTGAATCTCCTCTGTTACCGTTATGATGCATACAGTGACACGCGTTGAGGCGCCGTTATGATAGCTACGCTTTAGCGGTTTACGGTGGTACTTGGTGTCCATTACTAAAACGACTCCTCTGCCTATGAAATGTCTAGACGTTATCGAGTGGATCTTCTCGTCGAGTGGCTTGTCACAATGACGCTCCTCTCTCCTCTGTTGGCTTGTCACAATGACGCTCCTCTCTCCTCTGTTGGCTTGTCACAATGACGCTCCTCTCTCCTCTGTTGGTTTGTCACAATGACGTCTGCTAGTGAGAGACAACAACCCGATCTCACCATCAGCTGCTGGTGAGAGACGGCCCGATCTCACCATCAGCTTATGGTGAGAGACAACCCGATCTCACCATCAGCTTATGGTGAGAGACAACCCGATCTCACCATCAGCTGCTGGTGAGAGACAACCCGATCTCACCATCAGCTGCTGGTGAGAGACAACCCGATCTCACCATCAGCTGCTGGTGAGAGACAACCCGATCTCACCATCAGCTGCTGGTGAGAGACAACCCGATCTCACCATCAGCTTATGGTGAGAGACAACCCGATCTCACCATCAGCTGCTGGTGAGAGACAACCCGATCTCACCATCAGCTGCTGGTGAGAGACAGCCCGATCTCACCATCAGCTGCTGGTGAGAGACAGCCCGATCTCACCATCAGCTACTGGTGAGAGACAACCCGATCTCACCATCAGCTGCTGGTGAGAGACAACCCGATCTCACCATCAGCTACTGGTGAGAGATGGGTGGTTATTATTAACCTTTATCGTGTGGTTCTGGTGGGAAAGTTTTGACGATACCTTTTCGCATTCGACCTTTCCCTAGTCAGACAACGATGTGTGAAACCCATTCCATCGCGGAACGTCTCCGTTAAGACTTTATTGGACCAACGCCAGGGGTCAGCGTGCTGCTTCTGCGGAATGAAGTTAACGTTGTCTTAAGTGACGGTAATTGTCGTGTCAGTGCCCTGTATTCTACGTGGACCTCCCCACGTGGCATCACACGACCCTCCCGGTGTCTGTTGAGAGACACACCGAAAGTCAACGTGGCATAGACACACCCTGTTTGACAGTCTACGAGTGATACTACGCTGGACTCTCAGGCGACGCATTACACGACCCTCCCGACGTAACGTGAGGGTGACACCGTCCTTCAAAGACACACACGACGTGACGTGAGGGTGAGCGACGCACGGGAGAAATCCAGACTGTTTGACAGCTGACGACGCGTTACACGGAGCCATCCACACGACGTGACGTGAGGGTGAGCGACGCGTTACACGAGCCATCCACACGACGTGACGTGAGGGTGAGCGACGCGTTACACGAGCACCACGCGATTCCGACGTGACCATAGAATCTATGCAGCGACGCGGCATACACTGGACGTGTCCACACGTAATCACGTGAGGGTGAGCGACGGCAGCTGTGTAACGGGCTCATCCACACGACGGAAGTGAGGGAGAGCGACGCGTTACAAAGAGCCATCTTGGACACGATCGAGTCATGTAAGTTAAGCATAGTCTGTTCATGGATATGATCGAGGTTACGCATTGTGCTTCATGGTGATCGAGGTCACGGTCAGTTAAGCATTGTTTAGTCATGGTATGACGTCAGGGTCAGCGAAGCATTGTTTACACGGGACATGATCCAGGTCACGGTCGTTAAGCGAGTCATGGAGCGACGAGTTACACGGTCAGTCCACATTGTGACTACATGGATATGATCGAGCGACACGCGTTACACGGTCACACACGACGTCAGACGTGAGTTCATGCGATCGAGGTCACGGTCATTAAGCATTGTCCTGTCATGGACGTGATCGAGGTCACGGTCAGTTAAGCATTGTTTAGTCATGGGACATCCACACGACGTGATCGAGAGGAAGCACGCGTTCCACGGATATGTGAGGTACGACCGCTGTTTGAGGCGACGCGTTACACGAGCCATCCACACGACGTAACGTGAGGGTGAGCGACGCGTTACACGGGACATCCACACGACGTGACGTGAGGGTGAGCGACGCGTTACACGGGACATCCACACGACGTGACGTGAGGGTGAGCGACGCGTTACACGGGACATCCACACGACGTGACGTGAGGGTGAGCGACGCGTTACACGGAACATCCACACGACGTGACGTGAGGGTGAGCGACGCGTTACACGGGACATCCACGCGATTCCGCCACGCTGACCATAGAATCTATGCAGCATATGAACAAAGGCATGAACTCGGCGTGTACGTCATCAGCATCACGTGATACGCGGGGCAGCTGTGTAACTGGCTCGTCCAGAGCGAGGGGCAAGGTGACGTCCTCGAAAGTCAACTCAAAGCAGTTCTTGGACATGATCGAGGTCATGGTAAGTTAAGCATAGTCTGTTCATGGATATGATCGAGGTTAAGCATTGTTTAGTCATGGATATGATCGAGGTCACGGTCAGTTAAGCATTGTTTAGTCATGGATATGATCGAGGTCACGGTCAGTTAAGCATTGTTTAGTCATGGATATGATCGAGGTCACGGTCAGTTAAGCATTGTTTAGTCATGGATATGATCGAGGTCACGGTCAGTTAAGCATTGTCTGTTCATGGATATGATCGAGGTCACGGTCAGTTAAGCATTGTTTAGTCATGGATATGATCGAGGTCACGGTCAGTTAAGCATTGTTTAGTCATGGATATGATCGAGGTCACGGTCAGTTTAAGCATTGTCTGTTCATGGATATGATCGAGGTCACGGTCAGTTAAGCATTGTTTAGTCATGGATATGATCGAGGTCACGGTCCATTAAGCGTTTTTTTCATGGTGTGATCGAGTGTCACAGGGTCAGTTAAGCATTGTTTAGTCATTGACATGTTCGAGGTCACTCCCGTGCTCTTGTGTTGATTCCCAGGTGTGTTTCCACCTAATGAAGTCAATTGACATGTTCTGCGCAGGTAACAGATACGAGCGTGCACGGTCTTGTGTTGATTCGAGGTCACGGTCAGTTAACATTGTCTCTTCAGGAGGTGTGTTCATGTTTAGTCATGATATGATCGAGGTACTGGTCAATTAGACATGTTCCGCAGGTAAGATCAGAGCGTGTCAGTTAAGGTCTTGTACAGTTAGTGATGTGAGATCCAGAGGTGTGTTCCACCTGGTCATAATTAGACATGGTCCGCAATGAGGTAAGATCCCGTGAACTCTTGTGTTGATTCCCAGGTGTGTTCCACCTGGTCAATTGACATGTTCCGCAGGTAACTCCCGTTCTCTTGTGTTGATTCCCAGGTGTGTTCCACCTGGTCAATTGACATGTTCCGCAGGTAACTCCCGTGCTCTTGTGTTGATTCCCAGGTGTGTTCCACCTGGTCAATTGACATGTTCCGCAGGTAACTCCCGTGCTCTCTTGTGTTGATTCCCAGGTGTGTTCCACCTGGTCAATTGACATGTTCCGCAGGTAACTCCCGTGCTCTTGTGTTGATTCCCAGGTGTGTTCCACCTAGTCAATTGACATGTTCCGCAAGTAACTCCCGTGCTCTTGTGTTGATAACCTGTGCTCCACAGGCGTTCATTGTAACCTCCTGTTGGAGGACTCTTGTTCTTGGCTAGATGTCAGAGCTCGCGTCCAATGATCGGTTGATTGCCTCGATATACGCGCCATACGCGCCCCGATAATCCGGTCAGCCTTACCTGGCTTTATTGCGGCGATTATTCCTTTTATGACATAATGTTTTTTCTCTACCTGCTTAACAAAGACGCGTTGGCTTAGCTCTGTGAATGGATGTTAGCTCTTGTAAAGGTGACCCAGACAGGCAGCAGCACTCACAAGTTGTATAGCGGCGACAAGGTTGACATTCATGATTACGCCGTTTACCAGATTGATACCCGGCGCAATTGACAGCTCGAATTACAGGAAGCAAGCATCGAGTGAAACAAGAGGACAGCTCGAATTACAGGAAGCAAGCATCGAGTGAAACAAGAGGACAGCTCGAATTACAGGAAGCAAGCATCGAGTGAAACAAGAGGACAGCTCGAATTACAGGAAGAAGCATCGAGTGAAACAAGACGACAGCTAACCTTTCCATGGAGGACGACAAGTTGACTGTGCCGCGAGTTTTCAATCGCCGCACAGAACCAGTGGACCGGGTCTTCTACCGTAGTGAGGTGAGATACAGAGCGTGTAGACAGGGTCTTCAACCGTAATGAGGTGAGATACAGAGCGTGTAGACAAGGTCTTCTACCGTAATGAGGTGAGATGTAGACAGAGTAATGTGTAGACGTGTAGACAGGGTCTTCTACCGTAAGGTGATACAGTGAGATACAGAGCGTGTAGACAGGGTCTTCAACCGTAATGAGGTGAGATACAGAGCGTGTAGACAGGGTCTTCAACCGTAATGAGGTGAGATACAGAGCGTGTAGACAGGGTCTTCTACCGTAATGAGGTGAGATACAGAGCGTGTAGACAGGGTCTTCTACCGTAATGAGGTGAGATACAGAGCGTGTAGACAAGGTCTTCTACCGTAATGAGGTGAGATACAGAGCGTGTAGACAGGGTCTTCTACCGTAATGAGGTGAGATACAGAGCGTGTAGACAGGGTCTTCTACCGTAATGAGGTGAGATACAGAGCGTGTAGACAGGGTCTTCTACCGTAATGAGGTGAGAGATACAGAGCGTGTAGACAGGTCTTCTACCGTAGAGCGAGCGTGTAGACAGGGTCTTCTACCGTAGTGAGGTGAGATACAGAGCGTGTAGACAAGGTCTTCTACCGTAGTGAGGTGAGATACAGAGCGTGTAGACAGGGTCTTTTACCGTAGTGAGGTGAGATACAGAGCGTGTGAGATACAGAACGTGTAGACAGGGTCTTTCTACCGTAATGAGGTGAGATACAGAGCGTGTAGACAGGGTCTTCTACCGTAGTGAGGTGTCGATCGTCGATTATATATTTGTATATGAGAGTTTTGTTTACTCGAGGTTTCCCATTGTGCTCAAAATGAACATTTTCGTCCGACAACCCCGACCCACTGTAAGATTTCATTGCGTCAGTCGTATATTTCATTGCATATTGTGCCAGATGGCATATCATTGTGACGTAAAACGCACTACGATTTAGCGCGAATTCGGATCTAGCGAGAGAAGTCTTGCTACCAAATATAAGTCATTTATGGGAATGTGTTTAACGATGATATCACGTCAAAATTTAGCGATAAACTGATATTTTGCGATGATATTTTATTAACGCTTAACATGGCGTTCTAGCTGATCCACGCCTACATCTCGCCCTCAGCTGTTGCTTACAGGGCCAGAGCGGCATATACCGCCATTTATTTGTTCCTAGCTTTAGGTCAAAACTTTCGCCTACACTCTAACAATCCACCTATAAGGCGCTAGTTGAGTGATATCATTACATATAAGTTACTATTTGAGTTATATCATGACTTATTAGGATCTATTGTAATGATATCATTATGATATTAGGCGCTATTTGAGTTATATCATGACTTATTAGGATCTATAGTAATGATATCATGATATTAGGCGCTATTTGAGTTATTAGGCGCTAATGATATCATTATGATATTAGGCGCTATTTGAGTTATATCATGACTAATTAGGATCTTTTGTAATGATATCATGATATTAGGCGCTATTTGAGTTTATATGGTGGCGGGGAAGGCGGTTGGAATACACGGATACACGATACAAGTCCCTGATAGTGCATGTGAGGTGAACGTACATTACATTAGTTCAGAGTATACAGTGAATCTATCTCTGATCGTGCGTTTGTGCAGCAGGTTGGGTATTTAGCCCGTCTCTGGGCGGTTAAACAGGCGCTCGGTGCTCCCTATGCGAAGCAGTGTCACTCGGTGTTCCCTATGTGAAGATGTCTACGGGCGGTTAGACAGGCACTCGGTGCTCCCTATGTGAAGATGTCTACGGGCGGTTAGACAGGCACTCGGTGCTCTTTATTTGAGATGTCTACGGGCGGTTAGACAGGCACTCGGTGCTCCCTATGTGAAGATGTCTACGGGCGGTTAGACAGGCACTCGGTGCTCCCTATGTGAAGATGTCTACGGGCGGTTAGACAGGCACTCGACGTTGCCTAAGTGAAGATGTCTACTGGCGGTTAAACAGGCACTCGACGTCCCCTACGTGAAGATGTCTGCGGGCGGTTAAACAGGCACTCGGAGCTTCCTATGTGAAGTTGTCTACGGGCGGTTACAGTGTCACTCTCCTCTCCATGGGTGAAGATGTCTACGGGCGGTTAGACAGGCACTCGATGCTTCATGAGTGAAGATGTCTACGGGCGGTTAGATGCCAGGCACTAGCCGATCCCTGAATGCGGATGTCTACAGGCGATAGAGTGGCACCCGGCGTCCACTGAGTGAGGATGTCTACGGGCGATAGAGTGGAACCCGGCGTCCCCTGAGTGAGGATGTCTACGGGCGATAGAGAGGAACCCTGAGTGATAACTATCTCTACTTTCCAGCCTCTGATGTTATAAGCAGCCGCGATCGAAGAGTTTAATTCGCATTATGACGAATTAGATTAAAACCGTAAGCAGTAAAGTTTCTTGGATTGAAGAAGAGTTTTTCGTGGATACCTACAAGTTCTAATTGTTCTGTTAATGGCATATATACAGAGAGTCAATCGTAAGTTAAGTCGTGTGTTGCGTCGACATAGCAAGTCAACTTGTATGTTGGTGTGTCGATGTTTCTATGGTGAAATACTGATGCTGCGACCTTGAACCCTCCTCGTTTTCATCTCCTCCGCCGTGACCGCTGGATACCTAACTGTTCTTCTCTCATGATGACTGACTCTCTTGTAGCATTGCCTCACCGACTTCACGCCTTCCTCATTGAATCATCACATTAAACTATTGCGTCATATGGAAGCTCTTCTTTTATATATATATATATATATATATATATATATATATATATATATATATATATATATATATATATATATATATATATATATATATATATATATATATATATATATATATATATATATACGCGACGACAATAGTTCCGTTTTTGTTTTTTTATTAGTCGTGGACATTTGTACAGGTTGGCTGAGTTTTGGTGTTACTTATCATATTATGTACAATTATTTTCGTAATAGAAGCATTAAACATCCAAATTCAGTGTGACGACTGTTCTTATACTGCCCAGGTTGAGTAACTGGCAATAGACGAAGGTTTGTTTTCTGTTGCAGGTGAGTGCTTCGGCATTATGATTCTTGTAACCGTTATGACGGAGACGCACATCACAGGTAGGATATTCACTGTTCTCGCCGTTACATCATGGAAGACGACAAGACATCGGTACACAACACCTGGGCACCTGCACCTCTCAAAATTCCTATCCCCGTTCTCATTTAGTTTTTTTTAATTTCTCAT